>BMAU01016003.1:0-30609 GCA_019973935.1 Trichonephila clavipes | reverse complement strand
TGTCATCGCCTAGCGCGGATATCAAACAAATAGCAATGTGCTTCCTTCGACTGAGTATTTAGCCGCCATTTCGGATTTGCACATCTTCTATCGAGCAGCAAAATGAGATACTGCAGCGCATTAAATTGTCAGTAATGCGAAAGTCTGACTGTAGTCAAAAACTCCCTTTCGTTTCCGCTAGAGGATCCATATTTATTAAAAAGTGGTTGCAAAAACTTGGGCAGAAAATTTCAAACCGACTAAGTATTCCTCAGTATGTTCCGAACATTTGAAGAAGCATGCTTTTGTACCAGACTTTCACTAACAGAAGGCACTGAAAACCGAATTCAGTGCCTTTAAAATTCTGTTTTTCGAGCCACCATCTAATCAAGATTTTGCAGAGAAGGAATAAATCTTCAATGTCACAGAAATTAAAAGATGTTCAAAAGACATTTTCGACCGAAATGTGATTACTTTTTAATTATTTCATTTTCAATATTTTTTGTTTTTATCAAATACGCCGACGATATTTCAAGTTTCAAAAAGTGATATATTTTCTGAGCATTTCGAATTCGAAGAATTTTAATTTTGCAAACGTAAAGAAACACACAGATACGGTACCACTTCTGTTATCTATTCTGGATGCTCTGTAACTGGTGAGTAAGTATGCAGTTGATCACCATTGTTTTTGTCATTTAAGATTATTTCAATAATAACTATGGAGAAGTTCTACTTTGTAAACAACAACATTGACCTGGAGCCCAACAATACTTCCGGTGCTAATGTTCAGTATCTTTGCAAAAATACCTTTTAAACTTTTTGTTTCATATTATTTAGAATATAATTAGATACACTGCATGTACTTATTTTTACATATAAAACTTCATTATAGATATAGTATTACATTTTTTCCCCTATTTAACTAAAGAAAAATAGCTATAAATATGTGAAAAGTACTTATTTTCATTTTGTTAATTTTTGGCTGGTTTAAGATTAATCAGTGTGTTTAATTTCTGAATTGCATGCACATATTTCACCTTAATAACTTTTTTATAGTGAAAAATATTGATAAATACATAGAAAATTCATTTAAGTACCTTCTTTATTCTTACTTTACTGTTGAATTAGTTAGTGTATTTAATTGCTGAGAGAGAACTGTCTCATCCACATCAAATCCAAATTCTTTCTTGTACTTAAAAAACTAATGTTAGTGAAAAATTTTCATTTCAATTTTGTTTAATTTTATGCAAATAAAGATTAATTATGCTAATTAAGATTAGCAATAATTTTTAATAGTTATTTAATCAGTATTCTAAATCTATAATATGTATTGTATTTTATAAATTATATCATGTTTAGAAAAATAACAATATATGCATATTATCTTAATTTATATGATTTGTAGAGATAATGTCGAGTGATTATAAGGAATTGGAAACAATATCAAAGGCTAGATATGATGAAAAATCAACATGCAATGGGAACAAACTTTCTGATCCATTTGTTCAGAGAGACAACAAAACATGTATAAAATGAAAAGCTATTGTTTCCAATTACTTTTGGAGACATTTATATGCACTTTGTGGAAAAAGAATGTACTTATACCAGAGGGGAAATAGACTAAAAAAATTAAATTCATTCCTGTATATTGTATAATTTAAATATGTATATAATTTTGTACAGTCAAAATTCCCTCATGAGGGGCTGCTAAGAGAGGAAATCACTGCAAAGTAGCAAGTTTAGGTAGTGATTATGAGGAGAAGCACAGACTTAATAGTGTCAATGAGAACCTGCTCTCTTGTACATTTAAAGAATATTAGTTGCATGTAATTAAATTCATTAGTTTTGTAATGCTGGCCTTAGTCATGGAATTCTGTCAATGACAGATTTTTTTTATAAAAGATTTTTACAAACTGCTTAGAAAGTTTATATGTACATATAGATTTCTAGACATAAAAATGAAATAAAAACATTTTTAAATTTTATTTGGTCATCTTCATAAATAAGACAAAGATAAATACACTGTTAATTACAATAAATTAAGGTTATATAATATTAATTTACGACCATTTTGAACAATACAATGACATTATTTGCATATATTGGAATAATATATTTTTTTATTTGTAAGTATTTGAAGTATAAAGTGATTATTTGTCAAGTTTGAATATCCACTTAACAGTGGACCTTCCATTTTGTGGTGAGTAGTCTTCTGCAATCTTGACCATTGGAAATTTAAAAATTGCTTACTTGCCATTATTTTGAACTAATCAGTGTTTATTTACTATTTAAACTACATATTTTCTATTTGTAATTGTTTGAATTACATACTGTTTAATTGTAATTATTTGAATTACACACTGCTTACTTGTAATTATTTGAATTACACACTGCTTATTTTCAGTGGTAGGATTACACAAAGGTAGGATTTAGAAGAGCTCAAGTATCTCCCATAGAACCAAAATTTTTTTAATTTTTAGCACAAATATCACACCTAGATGCTTTCCTCAACATTTTTTTAGAAATATAACTTCTCCCATGAAAGTAGTGTTTGTACTCCACTGTTTATTTTCATTTATTTGAATTATACAATTCTTTGAATTGCACAAAGTTAATATGTGGTTACTTCAAGCAGTGCTTATTGTAACAATTTAAATAGCATAGTGTTGATCTGCAGAAAGTTTTTATTTGCAATTATTTGAATAGCACATTAATTCTTACTTTGTAGCTAAGATGTAGTTTGCATTATGATATCACATTTCTATGTTGAAGTTCCTTTGTTTTGAAATATTCTAATTATATCAATGCTAATTATGGCAACCCATTGATATGTTTCTGGTAAAATTAAGGATTGGTATGTCTACACACATGTGCACACAATAGATTACTAGAAATTTTATTTGAAATTTTCATCGTAACAGTATTTCGAATTTTTAATTTGGTTACAATAGTTTTTCAAGAAACATTTAAATTATTAGACACTTTTCCTTACAAAGAAAACTGTTTTGGAAACAATGCCAAAACTTTTTTTTGTTTGAGAATAAAGGCTATAGAGTGATCATTGACTGTACAGAATTTCCAATTAAAAAACCCAACCGTCCTTTACAGCAACAAAGAACATTCAGTCATAGGGTTCTTAATTGAAGAAGAGTTAGACAAAATTGGTTGTAAATTAAAAAGCCCTCTTTATTTTCAAAGATAAAATTCAATTTTATGATTCTGAAATTGTTAGTAAATGCAAATTGTCTGACTAGCGAGTTACTGTGGAAAGAGCTATTTCAAGAATCAAACAATATAAATATTTTGATGGTGCTCTTCTATATGAAAGTTTACACAATGTTGACAGTTTATTTATTATAACATGTTTGTTGTGTTATTTTCATGACACTTTAACAAATGTAACACAAGAAAGCTCATAATATAATGTTTCACTTTAACTATATACTTATTCTATGTATATATACAAACATTGAAACTAATTAATCAATAATTGAATTCCAAATATGGTAATAAATTCAGGCATTAAAATTTTCAGATTAAAATGTGTGTATAGTAAAATATAAATTTGTGTCCATATATAAAATATAAAAGTCCTGTTCACATCCTTACATGATCAAAATAAAAAAAAGCCATTTTTGAATCTATAATTATATTTAAAAAAAATAATAATTGCAACATATTTGTGTGATATTTATGAACACAACATTTGTGTTTTTCAGAGTTTGAATGTGGTATAAACCTATCATACAAATGTAAAAAATTTTTTACTATATGTTACAAATATGCACATTTATTGGTTTTTGCACAATTTGAAAATTTATCAATATAGATTAGATTTATTTTTGCATAAATATAAAAGTCTGAAAAAAGACTCATGTATACTGATATTATCCTGCTTATAAGTCCTGAATGAATTTGTTGCATTGAGTAAGTTACAAGTATTGACTCAAGAAGAGAACTTGGAGCAATTGTATATTTATCGAGAATTAGGATCATGAAACAGTAATAATATAATTTTTTTAGGTTTACTTTTTAACTTTAAAGTACTAAAATATAGTACTACAATATTTTATTATATAGTTTGGTACATCATGAAAATATTCAGTTTTTCAGCAATACTAGAATTCAAAAGTCTAATTGCATTATCAGCTGAGGGTGATTTTTAGATGCATCATTTTCAATAGTGTTCCATCTCTTTGAAATATTGTTTCTCAACAAGAAAATATTAATGATAAAGCTTCTAGGTTATATAAACAATTTTTAAAACAGAAATTGGCCTTGAAATCAATCTTATTTAAATAACTATGAGAATTTAAAACATAATCGAGCAGAAATGCTTTTAGTAATGTTAACCGAAATAATTAATCATTTCACACTGCAAGAGTCAATTGTGCTGAAAAATATTTTTCATTCAATTTAAGAGTGGAAAATTGATTTAAAATGAAACTGAAACCAAAACCTAAGCTGTACCCTTAAAATAGTATGATTTGTACCAATACAGTGTGAAGCTTTTAAAGATATGTAATAAAATAATAATATTTGGCGCTTTGATAGTGTTAGTAATTATCACCTATAAATGTTTGAAAATTATTTTTTATAAATCATTGTCTCCTTAGATGGAAAAAAAGAAATAGAAATGAATCATACTAAGATATGGGATTATTTTTAGGAATTGTTTGAAACAAACTATTACACTATAGGGAAACATCCCAAGTTATTTTCGAGAAAATTTTTCCATACAGGAGCATACAAAATTTTTTGTTAGATAGCTAGTTTAAATTAGTAATTAAAATTTATTTAATATGCATTATTTATCAACATTTAATTTTAATATTACATGATTATAATACAAGTGAAACATATGAAAATTTTATTTTTAACTAAGAAATTCATTGTAGTAATTTATAAAATGCTTTTATCATATTCTGTTGAAAGACTATCAGTGACATCCCTTCATTGTGTACTCATGAAGAGTATTTTTCTAAGATCTATGACAAAAGAGGTTTTTTTTGTGTCAGTTTCAAACTTTATTTGATTTAATATGGATATATAAAGTTTAAACATTGTTATTGTATACTAATTTTTTTGAAACACAACTGTTCTATAAAAATTCCCAAGACATAGTAAGATTTTTAGAAATATATGATGACTCTGTAATGAAATAACATTTGCCAGCTTTTTGATTGTCTGACTTTAATTAATAATTATCATTTATGAAGGTTTGAAATTTCTTTTAGAAATGACTGTCTTCAAAGATCAAAAAAGAAAATACTCTTAGTTCAAGAAAGGAATCTTGTTAATACATAATTTTTACAAATAATGACTAAATTTTATTGGATTATTCTTTATTACAAATTATTTCTTATGAGTTATTGAATTACATATAAATTGTCTAATAGATGTAAACCACACAAATATTTCCATACACTTTTAAAAAATAAATCAATGAATAATATTAAGTTTTGATATCTTAACAATAATACTGAAATGGATTTTCAAGAACAGCAAAAAGGAAACTTTATATGAATATTAAAAAATAACAAATCAGGCTATTTTTTTTTCATAATTACAATAAGTTTCTATGTAAAAAAATATGATAAAATTTGCTAAGGAATAGGTTTACTGGTTGTCGAATCCGGCACTTATCGCGCCAAGTGTTTTCTCGCCAAATCGATAAATGCGCCAAATCTGGTAACCCTTCTGAATTCGTTTTTCAGTGGAGAAGTCGCTTTTTTGGCGAAATGCGGCGCATGCGCAGTAGATATTTTTAATTTTAACAGTTTTAACGAAGTTAGCGCATTCGTAATTGGTTTTTTTTTTTATTTTAACAGTTTAATTCTCCAACGGTTTTTCTCGCGCATGAGCAGAAAGCTTTTTTTTCTTCAAAAAATCCGTTACACAGCAAACGGTTACTTCTTTCGCTCCGGTTGGGTCAGCTGTTCGGCTTCGTTTTCTTCGATTTGGGAATTACTTTTTACAGGTAATTTTTTTCTTTATTTCTTTCTTCACATAAATTTCAAAAGATTGCCATGATGTCCAGCGATGCTCTTAGGATTAATTTGAATGAATGCATGAAAAATTACGATTACTATTGTTAAAGGTTTTTTGCTATGTTGCCTGTGCTTGGAAAGAAAGCTGTTTTAGAATGGTACATGAAAGAAGGTTTTATTGGATCATCGTATGTGTGTCCGAAATGTGGAAAAAGTATGGGAAAGAAAGAACGGGTAAGAAAGTGAATGATTATTTTTGAATGGTACTGCAAAATTCAGTCCAGTTGTGACGTCCTTTATCACTAACCTTCTGAACCGACCTTTTTAGGGAAATTTAATTCCCTACCTATTTCCAATCAACTCCAAAAAGCGGACAGGATTCCTTGTTATGTAGATTAGATTCAGTATTTAAGTCAAACGAAATAGTAAAGTTAGAGCAGTAGGAGATAGATATTGAAACATAGAGTTATAGTGATTTTGAATTGAAATATTGTAGTTGAAGATAAATTTATCTCATGAAGAATTGAGATTCCGAGTGGTAAATATAAAATTGTATTTAAAGTCTCATTAAAGTTTTAAGAGTGAGATTAAAGTTAAATGTTCATTAAGAACATTATTGAATATAAATCTGGGATCTCTTATCGTGGTAATTTCTGCGTGATCGTTATTTAATGAATTAATTAATTAGATTATTAATTAATTGAGTTAATTTAAAGATTATTATAATTGAAACCTCATATTATTCACCTTGTTGTTGTTAATAAGTCTTTGATTCTATTTAGGAAAGATATCTAAATAAAGAAAGTTATTTATAAAAATGGCTACTGGTTCATTTACGTCTCATAATTATTCTAGTTCTCAAAGTGAGGTCCTTAGGGATCATTACAATGGCGCCCAACGTATAAATCCCGAGAATAGAGTCGGATCCAGTTTTAGAATCATTCCGGAACAATATTTTTCGGGAATTGAGAACATAGATGATTTTTTGGAGAATATTGATCATAATCTCGCATATTATGAGATACCTGCACAACTGGCATGTGCTTACTTGAAAGGTCATCTCAAAGGAAGGGCACTCGACTGGTTCGAAGTTCTAGGTTATAGAGTCATTGAAGATAAGACAACAGACTACGCGCACTTAAAACAAGCATTGTCGGAACAATTTCCCGTGGTCAGAAACAGGTCGGAACTAGAAACGCGATTTTATTCCTCATCACAAAGACGAGATCAACAACCTTCAGACTTTATTTATGAATTGTTGAAAATTCATAAAGTCCTTAAACTAGAAATGTCGGAGGAAAAATTAATAGATCACGTCGTCAGTCGATTAGAACCTCAAATTTTGGATTATGTCGAAGTTAGACATCCACGAAATACTGCCAATCTCCTACAAATCGTTGATAAATACGAAGAACGTTTTATGCATAGACAAATCAGAGGTTCGAGTGAGGGATTTAGAAGTTCAGGCCCTCGTGAAAACAATCGTTTTAATACCCGACATAGACAGGAAAATTGGAGGGAAAACAGAAATAATGAGAGATACGCCAATAATAGCCGACCACAAAGGGAATTTAATCGATTCGAAAACCAAGGTTTCGCAAATCGCAGATTCGAGGGTAGACGCCAAAGTGGACAATCGGATCAACCATTCCACAGTCAAGGCGGTCGACAAAGTGGGTCGAGAAACAGTTCATTTCGAGGTCAAAATGAACGAAGTAGAAATTTAAACTTTTAGCGATCGATGTGAATATGGAGGTAATCGATCGCGGGGTACGGAAAAATCCTCCAGTTTGGGATCATCGGCCTATCAAAGTATCCTCTATAAGAATGACCCCAGTCGAATTACCGTATGTCCCTATTCTATTAAATGAAACCTTTATTACCGCACTATGGGACACGGGAGCGGAGAAATCTTTTATTTCGGAGGAGGTATACCGCAATTATTTTCATACCGACCTCGTCAAAAGACGAAAGACAGAGTCGTGACAGCACAAGGAGCCCCGTGCAATCATTTGGGTAAAGTCGAATTACAAATTAGAATCAGGGAATTCCATATACTTGATAACATGCAGTATCAGTGCATTTTAGGGATTGATTTTATGAAGGCGTCGCGATTAACATTAGATTTTGATCAGAAATCCTTAATCATTCCCGATCATCTGATCAAACAAACGCCTAAAGAGGAGAAACTCGTTGATATTGATCTCAAAGAATCGAAACTTGATGACGAGCAACAGAAGCAATTAAAAGCCTTATTTAATAATTTTAAAGGGTTATTTTCCGATCAACCGGGATTAACGCATGTTGTATATCATGAGATAGATACTGGAGATAAAGGACCGGTAGTGTCGAGACCATACAAGTACGACAGGGTCAAACAAGGCATTATTGATTATCACATAGATAAGATGTTACGGGATGGCACAATTTGTCCTATTAATTCGCCCTATACATCTCCAGTCGTATTAACTCGAAAGAACAATGACCTTCCTCCAGATTCTCCCGAGGCGTATCGTTTCGCGATCGATTATCGGAAACTAAATGGAATTACCAAATATCCTCGATATCCATTACCGGTTATTGATGACTTACTCACCAATATCCCTCACACCAACGTTATGTCCACTCTAGATCTCAGAAGTGGCTATTTTCAGTTGGCGATTAGTCCAAAGGACATAGAAAAAACAGCGTTTATCACTCGCAATGGCACTTTTGCATTCCTACGCATGCCTTTTGGTCTTTCTGGGGCGGCACCTAATTTCCAAAGAGCTATCGATATAATCCTCCAACCTGTTATTGGGCGTTTCGTGTCCGTTTATATGGATGATGTTATTATTACATCACCATCGTTTAAAGACCATTTAGATCATTTAACTCAGGTTTTTACCTTATTACGAGACGCAGGGCTAACATTAAATAAAGAAAAATGTCACTTCGCTCGTGACAAACTCAAATATTTAGGCCTGATTATTAGTAAAGAAGGAATCGAAACTGACAATAAGAAAATTCGGGCAATTACGGAAATGAAACCTCCCAAAAATAATAGAGAAGTGTCAAAATTTTTAGGGATGACGGGTTGGTACCAAAATTTATTCCGCGATACGCAGATATATGCGAACCATTGTACCAATTAAAGAAAAAGGGGGCGAAGTTTAACTGGTCGGGAGAAGCACAGGATTCTTTTGATCAGATCAAACGCACACTAACGGAGGCACCGATTTTGCAATTACCAAATTTTTCTGAACAGTTCAATTTATTCACTGATGCAAGTGGGGTCGGAATTGGTGCTGTGCTTCAGCAAAATCAAAAACCTATTGCTTTCGCGTCTCGAACCCTTAATAAAGCAGAACGTAATTATACGGTTACCGAAAGAGAATGTTTGGCGGTAATTTGGGCTCTAAATAAGTTTAAAACTTATTTTGGACCCCTACCTGTGAAAGTGATTACAGATCACGCAGCGTTAACGAAGTTAACCAATGGTAAGAATTTATCAAGTAGGATGATCCGATGGGCATTGAAATTGTCGGAGTTTAACATAGAATGGGAACACAGACCTGGTGTTCAAAACGTGGTCGCAGACCTTTTATCAAGAAATCCAGTAGACAGTGTCGAGGGATCGCAAATTTCGTGCGCAGCTCTTAGAGCCCTCGCAATAAATTCCCGTGAACAATTCATTAAGGAACAGAGGGAAGATCCTGAATTAGGACGTATTTATAGATACTTAGAAAACCCTGATGACGGTTCTGTTAATGCGACGGTATGCGAGAGTTGGTCCCAGGACTTCAAGTTAATAAATGGTCTCCTCTTTTACGCGAAGTATTTTTCTAATCTAGGAAAACTAAGAGTTTATATTCCTGGTTCTCTTCGAAAAGATATAATGAAAGAATTTCATGATCTACCATTGGCAGGACATCTCGGAAAGAGGAAGACATATCTTAAACTTCGTGACACGTGCTATTTTCCATTTATGAGAAAATATATACACTCTGTCGCAAAAAAATATATGCACCCAGAAGAAATCAAGCTACAATCACGAAACTCGGCAAGAATGTAGTCTGGTAAGAGATATGCAAATGATTAAAATTTCGAAGCCATTGAGACAAGGCTAAGTGTGCTATGCGCATATTAGTTGCGCAACTCGGAGAGTTTAAAAGCATGAGTACGAGCGCCATACGGCTATCCAAACGAATCTGATGACTTTGATAGACGATATTGAGACTTAGGATGCCTCTAAGACGTAACCGGCGGCAGTACGAGCAGCTGACGGACTTTGATAGGGGCCGTATAATAGGCCTCAGAGAAGCGGGTTGGTCGAATAGACGTATCGGCCGCCAACTCGGTCGGAGCGATATGGTAGTTGCTCGGTGTTGGCAACAGTGGATCACAGTAGGTAGAGTGTACCGTCGCGGAGGGTCAGGACGTCCCAGGAACACAAATGATCGCGAGGATCGTGCAATCAGAAGAGTGGCCACTTCGGCACCAACAACGTCGCTAGCATCGATTCAACGCCACTTACCTCCTTCCAGACATCCAGTGCCATCAAGAGAAACCATAAGGAGACGACTGACCGAAGTTGGCTTGAGGAGCCGACGTCCGCTAAGACGCTTACCACTGACCCCACATTATAGGCAGTGTCGACTGGATTTTTGCCGACCTCGGGCAACTTGGAGTGTGACAGACTGGAGACGTGTCATCTTCAGTGATGAATCCCGATTCAGTCTCAGTGATGATGACCACCGCACACGTGTCTGGAGGCGCACCGGCCAGCGATCCGATCCGGCATTTATTGTCGAGCGGCATACAGCAATTTCACAAGGTGTGACAGTGTGGGGAGCAATTTCTTGGGACACACGATCATCTTTAGTGGTCCTTCAAGGCACTTTGACAGCTCGCAGATACGTGGACGATATTTTAACGCCGATTGTGCTACCCATGCTATCAAGTCGCCCAGGTGCCATTTATCAACAGGATAATGCTCGTCCACATACTGCGCGACTCTCCCAACAATGTCTTCAAGGATATGATGTCCTACCATGGCCTGCCAGGTCACCAGATCTTTCGCCAATAGAGCATGTCTGGACGCGCTGGGAAGGCAACTGCAGCCATCCCGAGATACAGGAGAATTAACTGCGCAGATGCAAAGACTATGGCAGGATCTTCCACAGGGGGTCATAAGTGATCTAATTGAATCGATGCCACGCCGAATTTCGGCTTGTATAGCTGCCAGAGGTGGCTTTACTACTTACTGATTTTTAACCTTTTGCAAGCTGTAACCGCTTAATAAAATGATATTTTGTTCTGAATTTTTAATCATTTGTTTATTTTCATATACACTACATGCATACCAAATTTCGTGAATGTAGCTCAATTTCTTCTGGGTGCATATATTTTTTTTGCGACAGAGTGTATTTGAATATGTTTCAACCTGTGACCGGTGTCAAAAGTTTAATTATAAAAACGCGCTACCAGCTGGTCGTTTAATGCCTATAGTTTCGAAATATCCAAATGAAATTGTAACGCTAGACTTAGTAGGCCCCTACCCCGCATCCCGACCCTAGAGATATAAATTCATATTAGTTATAACTGACCACTTCACTAAGTGGTGTGAGCTGATTCCTCTTCGTAAAGCTTCAGCCCAGACAATAGCTAATGCCTTTTTTAATACCTATATAGCGCGTTACGGAGCTCCGATTTCTTTGATAAGTGATAACGGCCCCCAATTTATTTCTGACGTGTTTGAACATCTCAGTCACAGGTTGGACATCAAACATATGAAAACGGTAACGTACCGACCACAGTCTAATCTCACGGAGAGAGTGAATAGAAATTTAGTTCAAATGATAGCTTCTTTTGTTGAAGAAAATCATGAAAACTGGGACCAATTTCTACACGAGTTCGCTTTCGCATTACGCACGGCAGTAAATGAGACGACAAATAAAACTCCGGCTGAGTTGTTTTTAGGAAGGAAAATCATAACTCCGTTTAGCAAGCTCATAAATGTTACGGAGGATGCGAAATATGTTAGTAATAACATCGAAAGATTATTCGATGAGGCGAGACGAAATATGCAAAAACAGCATAGGTCTTGGGAAAAACATTACAATCTCAGAAGGAGGGATGTTCACATCAAAGTGAACGATTTGGTTTTACTTCAAACACATTTCTTAAGTGCTGCGGGTAAGAAACAGGTGGGAAAATTTATGCCTAAGTTTGAAGGTCCCTATAAGGTTTTAGAAATAAAAGGAAATAATTTAGTTATTTGGAAAAACGGAAGAAATATAACTGTTAATATTGATCAGGTTCGAGTGTACCGACCTCGTCAGTCAGACACAATTAGTTCGGATAGTCCGATAGAAACTCTATATGACGAACAAGAAGTTAGTCATGGGTCAAATAGATCACAACAAGGACAGTTTAAAGAGCATAGGAAAACCTCTAGTCAGGAAAGTGAGGGGTGTAGATCACGGCAGAGTAACACCACACCTGAGATCCCCAGAAATAAACGTAAAATTAATAGTACTGCGTCGAAAGACCAAGCTTTAAAAAAGGTCCAAGATATGTAAGAAAAGATCCCGACAAGGATCTGATCATCAGGACCGGAAAAGACACGCTCCTGAACAAAGACAGGGAGTCAAGAGGTCGATCCCTTCCTCGTTCTCGTCCAAGAACAATAAGTTTCAAAGACCTAATACCTCTTCACCAGGAGTACAGTCCATTGCAGGTCCATCAAAGTTGCCTGATCGCAGGACAGCTACGACTACAGGTGGATCCCGAATGGAAGTTAGTGGACGTGATAACCAGACCCGTCAGACCAGAGCGACAACGAGAAGACACAACGAACAAGCGGAGAAAACAGTCCGGTCGAATCAAACCAATACAAGACCTTGCCCATACTATCTACGGAGCCGTATACAAGAAAAAGACAGAATCCATGAGGACCTCAACAACATCGAAATCAACGGCATACCTGGCAGCATATTCCGCAGAAGAAGCCTCAGTATGGAAGCGATGAATGGAGATCCAGTGCATAGGATTTAACAGACAAAATCCAGGTTGTATTGTTTCATTATCTTCGCGGTACGAACAAATGAAGAATTTTTGCAATTAAAGCAAGTCACGGGCGGACTCTAAAATTAAGAAGACTGACAAAAGTGGACACTGCATTGTGTGTGTTTTTTTTCTATAACAGAAAAAAACGACTTTTGTGTTACTTTTTGTATTTTGGAGAAAACATCTGTAAATTTTGCATTTGTTTACTTCGATGTATGACTTCGCTAAGATGCGACAATTCATTTGGTTGTTTGTGTTATTTGTTTATTACAAAATGATTATTATTATATGCTATGTATGTTTTGTTTCACATCTGGTGCCTTAGAACGCGGCGAAGTTAGATAGGATTAACCATTAACACTAACTAGCGCATCAAGTTTTTCGAATGAGAAGGCAAAGGAACCAGATATTTATTGTATGACATTCATGTAACAAATGTATAACTTCATGTATACTTTTACCTACTTCTCAAATGGATATCAATCTTTCAGGGTAGCTGACCCTGAAGTCTTCGATGTTCCAGTGCCACAGAAGATTGTATTGTATTTTTTTGTATAATATATAAGTCATACTCTATGGGGCTGGTTTTTTGCCACCACTAGGGTGGTTTTTCCCACGCCCCCTTGCCGAATGGATAGAGTGCAGGGATTAATTTAAACTTGTAAAATATTATGAGGTTTGTCAATTAATTCTAAATCGTAATTTTATCCTTTTTCATTATGGAAGATGTTTCAATAATATACAGTTAGAAATTAATATCGTCGGTACTGTAAGACAAAGATAGGATTTACGTAATTTATTTTCAGGACATTTGAGTCCTTCGAATAAATCCCGTTTTCTTTTTGGAGGGGATTGTGACGAATCTATACGGAACTTTATCACTAACCTTCTGAACCGACCTTTTAGGAAATTTAATTCCCTACCTATTTCCAATCAACTCCAAAAAGCGGACAGGATTCCTTGTTATGTAGATTAGATTCAGTATTTAAGTCAAACGAAATAGTAAAGTTAGAGCAGTAGGAGATAGATATTGAAACATAGAGTTATAGTGATTTTGAATTGAAATATTGTAGTTGAAGATAAATTTATCTCATGAAGAATTGAGATTCCGAGTGGTAAATATAAAATTGTATTTAAAGTCTCATTAAAGTTTTAAGAGTGAGATTAAAGTTAAATGTTCATTAAGAACATTATTGAATATAAATCTGGGATCTCTTATCGTGGTAATTTCTGCGTGATCGTTATTTAATGAATTAATTAATTAGATTATTAATTAATTGAGTTAATTTAAAGATTATTATAATTGAAACCTCATATTATTCACCTTGTTGTTGTTAATAAGTCTTTGATTCTATTTAGGAAAGATATCTAAATAAAGAAAGTTATTTATAAAAATGGCTACTGGTTCATTTACGTCTCATAATTATTCTAGTTCTCAAAGTGAGGTCCTTAGGGATCATTACACAGTGTGAAAAAGGATACACATCATGTGTTTAGGAGTGTAAAGAAATGGTTTTGGATTGAATTGAGCAATATGGATTTGTGCACCGTTTTTTTAGTGATGCAAAAATAAAAATGTTTCAGAACGTGCTCTCAGAAATATGCAGTAGCACACTGGTATAATTTCAGTAGGCAACTCATCATCATAAATGTCGGAAATAGCAGCATTTTTTTAAGGTAGGTGAAATAATTTCCATTTTTAAATGCCTGATTTTTGCAGCGATTTTCTGCACGCACACGCACTATGCAATCGTCTCTCTCTCTCAAGCACAGAGAGGTATCACTTGCATGAAAGCTGAGATCTGACTAACTGACTAGCCGGCCCGGGCCTTTTTATACCTTTCGGTCAGAAACCTCTTGCACTTGCCAGAATAATCGAGAAATAGAAAGGTCTAGCAAAATCCGGAACGTACGAGAAAAGCTCAATACAGTAATACATTCGATACAATAGTGTTACAATACCGCGATAGGGTTGCCAGACAGGGTTATTAGGAGCAGGGTTGCCATGGTCGCCAAGCTTATCGCCCACATTTGGCGAGTTTACCATTTAAACCAATGTTAAAGCATGGGGGCCGTGCAATGCAGTGGAAATGATATTACAGGTAAACAGGGTTGAAATCACATTAGATACGACAAATTAAACTGTAAAAATGAACACAAATGAGTAGAAACAATTAGAATAAGACTAAATTCGTAACAATATATTCAGCTGGTTGTCATAGCTTAAAACAGTCAGCTAAGAAATTTTCTTCTGATATCTGAAGAAATTTCTAGGCTTTTAAACAACAAATTGATTAGTTAAAGCAATCAAAATCTAAAATATATATTAAATATTAGGTAATAAAATTATGGTCACGTAATACTTAGCATGAGAATCATGTTAACATGAGCAATACATAGAAAACTGAAGGAATATCATGACAAAATATGAATAGCTTCTTGGAGGAGAATTCTATCAGGTTATGTACTGTGTTATAGTACTCAAGAATTCAGTTTATAGAAAACTGGCAAAAAAATCAAGCATTGTACAACCTTTTTTGTGGTAATATTAAATAAAGAAATAATTTTCTCCAAATATCTATATCGTAGAACATTATTTCCGTAAAGGTAAGTACTGGTAAATAATAATTTTTTTCCTTTTGTAACCACATTGTACCCTTAAAAGAATAAACATTAATACTGTAAAAGAAAAATCTTTTGTTCTATATCAGTCTTTCCCAAAAGTGATCTGTATCGAACCCCATTGGTCTAACAATGGTCAGCAAGAAATCTACATAGGTGGGGGGAAAAAGGTTTCAGCAATCATTTTAATTTTCCATGAATGGAATAATCCACTTACACATGCTATCTATTTATCTATGTAATATTTTATTATAATATTAATACATATTTATCTATCTACTTAGTAAAAATTTCAAAGTAAACAAATGTATGCACGTATCTATGTGATGCTATTTTTACATGAACCGCTAAAGGCTGAATCGTACTGAATGTAACATAAGATGGGAAATAATCCAGAGAATCTGTTTTGAATATTTAAATTACAAAACTGTAATGAGTTAAAAATATATTAATTAAAAATATTAATATGAATGAGTGTAATGCCTTTGCAATGTGAACTTCAGAGACTCAAAAATGTCAGGGGGTAAAATTTCCGACGTTTCTGTTCTTTCTAAAACTGTTTTTCTTTCTTCCGTACCAAAATAGAAAAAATAAAACTCTAATAAATATAGAATAGGATATATTGTTTATTTCACAATATACTTTTATCTTATTCAAAAATAATGATATTTTGCTCCTTTTGCCAACTTTTCTAAAATGAATCAGTTTTTATTCTTTTTCAGGGACAAAACATTCAAATTGCTCGGTAACTCATTCTGATCGCCATGATTAATCGAGTCTACTTTCTGAAAAAGTGAACAGTTTATTCTTCTAGACCCCGTGATTTAAAATATCGGATTTCACATAACTTTTTTACGTGTTTTGAAAAAATGCTCTTGAAATTTCAACTAAACATTTAAAAACTTCAGCATTTCTGAAAATAATCACACAATTTTTTTTCCTCTTGTGCCAAACCTTATTATCAAATTTAGACTGAAACATTGGGAAAACTTCAGTAACGTGGACTGGGATTTTCCACCGCCAAATCTTCTTTTCGAGCTGAAGGTCGATATGCAAAGCATATCCTTGAAACGAGCCGGTTTGTAGTAACCGTGTGTGTGTGTGAGCGATACAATTTCCCTCAGAAAATGACTCCGCATAGTAATACATCGTATTCCTGACATTCGGCTTTTTCTTAATGCTGATGTTTTCTGAAAGTATTACCAGTGTAATATAAGGGGTAGGTTAAACGATTTCTCGAAGTCACATTTTTAATTTTTTTATCGCAAAATCAGATAAAAAAAAACTTTGTGTATACGTCAAAAAAGTTAGGTTTCAAAGTTTTTTTTTTCAAAGCAAAGTATTATTATTTAAAATCGAAGTTAAATTAACTTATTTTTACAAATACGAGACACAGGTATCAAATTAATCATAGTTTTACCTTTTTGCCAGTACAAAAGTAAATAATTATGAAAAAAATACACATTTTAGTATAATCAATGTAGAATATCTAGTCAACATTGAGACAGAATCTAATCGAGAAATCTCATATCTTACTATCCTAAATCTCTATTATTTCTTTTATCTCTATCATTACCTTAATTTCTAAAGGATATAACCACTGAGATTTTTCGAAATAATCAAATGATTTTCTGAAGCTTCTTCCTTTATATTTATTCAGAGATGATTTATTTTTTACAACATAGATTATTTCATATTATTTTTTTTTTTCAAAATAATAGTTACAAGGAGATTGTTACAATTTGGAAGGGTATATATTTTTACAGTGCAGTATTTTACACATTTTCTCTTTTTTTTAGTTACAGATTTTCGAAAAAATAGCGATTTACAAAAATTTGTTGATATTGTATGAGTTTGTGAATAGTATAAGAAAATTCATTTCTGCTCCAGATAATAAAAATGGCCGCGGTAACCTAGTAAGCAAGGTATGAACTCGTGGCCAGCGTGTCATGAGTTCAAGCCCAGTACCGCAGAAGACCCGCAATGTAGGAGGGCGATGCACGAAAAACCTATTGATGCTCAAACGTTCTCCTGTTGGTGTGGTGTGGAAGTTAGGAAAGGGGGTGCCAGATCAGGTATCGTTCTTGTCACTTGACCATGCTCAAAATTACTAGATCATTCTCTAAAAGCCCTCAAGTAGCTGATTAGTGTGACGTTAATATTTACTCACTCCAGGTAAAAAATGTGTTGAAAATAAATCTCGAATTATCCACGTATAATAAATCTTGAATTTTCAACATCACGACTCCTAGGATTCCTGGAAAAGGATGACTGTAAATTGATATCTTATCTGCACCACTTTCTGAACAGGAAAATGATTTTTAAAATATTTTATTATTTCTATGGGTTGAATATTATAACAACTGCAAAATTTTAAAATGAAGATGTTAAAAAAAAAGTGTTCAGGAAATCACTTTTCCCCTTGCAAAATAAGAATGAATGTTTTCATCAACACAAGATTTAAGAGTTTTTTAGGGGTCATAGCCAATTTTTTAAAAAAATGATGGCATTAATTTTAGATTTGTTTGTGGACCATAGCAAATAAAAATATGATTAATAGAATTTTCTTGATTTTAGAATTTAAGACAAAAATTAGTAAAAGAAAATTATTAAAGCAAAATGAATTAATTAGTAAACTTATTATTTTAGAATATCATACATAGTATTATTTTTTATAGCATATCGAATCGCGCGCGCGTGATTTTGTCATATAATACATCTGAGTATTAACGTATCGGAATAATGAAGTAAAGAATTTTGTGGATAATGCGAAAAATTTATAAAATTATGTATTTCTCTAAATTTGTAAAAAATAAAAATTAACTGGATTTTCTATTTCTCATACAAAATTCTGGTTTTTTTCTTTTCTCGTAATACTGCAGTTTTTACTTCAATCAGTAAAATTCTGTAAAATTCGAATTTCTTCTTTGTTTGATTATCATTGCTTAGAAATATCAGCGAAATGTTCAATTTTATTATAAAAAAAATATAATTCATCTATACTCTTAAATTCTTAATATGCATATATTCATAAAAAATAATATATTTAAAATTTAAAGAGATTTAAAATTTAAAAACACCTTTTAAATTTTTTTTTATTTATGTTAAAAATTATATTTTAGCATTTCATATAATGCTTCTATTCAAGAAAATGTTACCAGATGAAATTTTGTACGTATTATTCACACAATTTTAAAAATTTTACTTTTTCTGTATTCACACTAATTTTTTGGTAGTATTCCTAAGAATGTTTTAAACAACCTCAGATATCAATTTAACAATAAGTTAATTGGTTTTGGAGAGAAAAAAATGAAATGTTTATATGTGTGCTAAATTTCAACTAAAAAGCTAATATCCCCTGCATTTTAATTTTTTTTTAAAAAAAGTATTCCGCTTACAGCAAAATGTATCCCTAATTTTTTACATGTATTATATATAACACACAGGGAAAAAAATGGAAGTGATTGGTAAATAATTGTGGAAGGAGTAGCATTTTGAATGCACTAATGTATCGAAAAAACAAATTCAGAAAAACCATTTTAAAGTATATGTTTTTAAAAAAATTATTATTATAAGCTTAAATAAACTTAAAATACCCCTTTAGAGCATTAGCTATATATTTTTATTAAAAATGGTTGCATTGTCGTATTATTTCTATTCATGTTTATATTTTTTTAAAATGATAACACTTTTCGAGAATATTAATTACTCAAGAAAAGTGTTAATTTTTTTCCTGTCATGACAGAAATATTAAAGTCTTTTGCTTGACATAATATTGAAATATAGACCTTTATGAAAACATATGATGAATAAGAACTGAAATTATTTGTAAGAAATGCCTTAGTTAAAAAATGTTACATGCACACATTTCACAAAGAATTATTGTAATGCCTCAGAAATATCCTGCTTTATACGTAACATCTTCTTTTTTGTAGTAATTATTTTTCTTTTTCAAATAGCTTATTTTTTTAGTTAAAAAGCTTTCGTTAGCTATTTTTTAATCTAAAAAGGGGGATGGGGAATGCTCGAATTGCCTAATTTTGCTTACATTTTTCAATTGAAATTTTTTACGACTTCTAATTTTTAGGCGTACAAAACTGACATATCAATCGAAAGATAATAATGCAAAGAATATGACTAAATAAAAACATAAAAAACGATATTTTGATCATTTCGAAAATAGCTAGTCTTCGTAATGAAAGTCAAATTTTGAAAATATTAATCTAAAATAAAATTCGAGTAATGACCAACACAACTAATCAAATTTATTTTGCAAAATTTAACCAATTAATCAATAGACGAAAATTACTTTGCTGCTCTTTTACATGCAATTAAAAAAAATACTGTTGCAAAATCAATGAAAATATTGAGCATTTTTGAGTATATGCTTGGATAATTTTAATCTAATTTGAAAAAAAAAATGCTGTTATAAAACTAATTTGTTCAAATAAAGTAAGTATAGTAATTATATTTAATAAGTGTTACGAAATGTTTACTTGATTAAATAATTGTTTCAAACAAATTGCCCTATTTTCAATGTTTCATGAAAAATTATATTCCCCATTTTTTAAAATCTAATAGTGATACAATCTAATTAATAAAACTAAAAATGTTTATTGAATAACAATACAGAAATCAAACATTAAAGGAGGTTCTTCAAACTATTTCACATTGAAATTGAATAACATGAATTTTTCTTGCAATACTTTATAATTTAGATGAAGTGAAATGAAGACAGTACTCAGCTGGAATGTCTTTCAATTTCTACATAACATCATTTCACAATTCCGAGACACCGTTTTGTTTCATAAGTAGCACTTACAGAATTGTACATAATGAAGGATGTCAGGATTCGAACTAGGCTGCGACCCTGTAAGATAGATAGAAGTTGTAGAAATATCTTATTGCACAAAATAAAAATTAATCTGAAAGTTAAACAACATATAAAATTATTCACCAGAATGCAGATTTGTATGATGGGAGTGTGTATTACAGAAAACTTTCGTGAAATGCAATATTCTAACGTATAAAAGAAAGAAAAAGAAAAGGACCGATTTTAAAGCATTAGACTTAAACTTGATGCAACAGCCTATGAGGTTCAGGCCCTGCTGTGTCCATCCAAGTATACTTGACCTTTGGGTACTGAGGTGCATGAGTAGATGATCCGATCAGGTGGTCAGCCTGAAACGAGATCCCAGTGTTTAAGTCCCCAAGCCTGCTGTGTGTGTGTGTGTGTGTGTTACTCAATTATCAACCCACTGCAGTAGGGATGAAAGGATGAGTAGACCTTGCCGAGCCCAGGAATAGAACCCGGATCTGTGGTAAAATGAACAGATATTTTTGTTGCTATCGCAAGTATTACAAAGGAATCACGTGGTTGCTTTCTGATGTGTTTCGCGTTCAGAGTGACAGGCCGTTAATTATTTCTAAATTCCTCTCCTGAGCGTGGCGCAACAATTCTTTCGCTGGTAAATGCTATTGATTCCAATTGAAATACTTCATCTTAAAACTTTTTCAGCCGTAATTTCCTCAAATTTATAGCTGGTTTATGAACAATGTACCTTCTTCTAATACGTCATCAGTATGTAAATAAATGCTTATACCGGTTTTTCCCCTCCTTATTAGAAGTCTCTCTTCTTTAAAACTCTTCCCAATTTGGATCTCCGTCCTCATCATCGACAAAAGAAACTTCATCATCATCATCACTTAAGGCTGAAAGAAATGAATAATGTGTGTTTTTGTTTAAAAGAGTACCATTATCTCATAGCAGCAAGTCTTTTTAAAAAATATATAAAATGTAATACCATTTAGTAATTTTTTATTAAAAGTCTTTGGCATCATGTCAGAAATGCCCTCGGATTCTGCTGTGGGAACTTCAATTTTTCTAACTGTAGGCCTTCTTTTCTATATCCTGGAAATACCCAAGATACACTGCTGGACAATTGCTAAGGACGGATCACAAATTGCTATGTAGCATAACATTAAGCGAGACATGAGGCCTAGTAGGATAAAATATAGTTGCCACTCTGTTCAGACATTAGAATAAAGAATATTTATTGTTCTGGAAAGTACAGAAGCTGTGAAACTTCTGAAAGAAAATAAAATGTTCTTTTGATCTGCGTACGGAGAAATGGAACAATGCATCTAAAAGTCAGCAGGCACCTTAAAGAAAGGTATCAGTACGGGATATGACCACCGTGGAGTGTGATGCAACATTCCACACGTCGTACCATACATTATCCAGCAGCTGTTGAGGCAATTTATCCCATTCCTCTGTGAGTGCACGGATGAGGGTGTTCTTGTTTGTCGGAGGATAGTTTCGACCAGCAACTTGCCTCCCCAAAGCATCCCACACATTTTCAATGGGGTTTAGATCTGGAGAACGCGCTGGCCATACGAGACGTTGAATACCCTCGATGTCTAGACAATCCTTAACAGCGAGTGTTCGATGACGTGTTGCGTTGTCGTCCATAAAAACAAATTTATCACCGACTGCACTACGGAAAAGACGAACATGAGGAAGTAGAACTTCATCAATGTATCGTTGGCCCGTCATAGTCCCATTC
Source organism: Trichonephila clavipes (assembly GCA_019973935.1). Lineage (NCBI taxonomy): Eukaryota > Metazoa > Arthropoda > Arachnida > Araneae > Nephilidae > Trichonephila > Trichonephila clavipes. The sequence goes on along the minus strand of BMAU01016003.1, from coordinate 8,402 downwards.
GCAACCACATGTAGGCGCGTGCGGCCATTGATCATGATGCCGGCCCACACCATGATACTGCATGTCGGATATCGGTCCTTTTCCTGGATATTTTCTGGACGATAAGCAGTACCACTCTCGCGCCAGATCAGTTGGCGTCTACAATCCGATGACAGACTGAACCTACTCTCATCTGAAAATAGTACGCATGCCCAGTCCTGTTCATTCCAATTGTGATGCTCACGACACCATTGCAAATGGGTAGTACGGTGATGTCTGGCCGATGGGACACACACAACAGGTCTGCGTGCGTATAGTCCTCCTCCCCTCAAACGTCTGGCAACAGTTTTTCGGGAGATCTGCTTTCCTGAGACAGCAAGAAACTGATTTGCCACCTGCTGAGCTGTGGTGCGCCTGTTCCTTTTTGCTGATAGGACGATATATCTGTCTTCTGCAGGCGTCGTACTTCTAACACGACCTCCCCCGTGCCATCTACTACACATTCCAGTAGTTTTAAATGATTTCCACAGCCGTGAAACAATGCTGTGAGCGATGTCGAACTAACTGGCAACATCTGTTATTTTTCGCCCTTTTTCGATCTTTCCAATAATTCGGCCACGCATAAAATCATCTATGTGATGTCGGGAAGACATGCCAAAAATTTTAAATTCGTCTATTAAATCTTTCCTGTAAAACTTTGACTTCAAACAACAACTGTCCACACGCGTCAACGCTATCACGTGATGAACAGACGTGGGAAAAAAAATTGCATACGCATAATTCTTCTTACTAATGTCCCGAACTTATTCTAATTTTCCACATTTTGCTTCGTTTCATTTTGTTGTTGCTATGGATGATAGTGTTATCCGTCCTTAGCAATTGTCCAGCAGTGTATATCTTCTAAAAACATTTGCACTTTTGCGTCCAGAGACTTCAATGTATTTAATCGCGTCCTTCGGTAAAAAATGCAATGCCATATAATCTCTTATAGACTCTTCGGATTTTCTATTGATTATTAATTTTTTAAAATGCCGGTTCTCATTTTCAAATGAATTTATTGTGTTTAATTTATCAGTTTTATTAACAAACTCCCCTTTTTTTGTGGTTGGTTGTCTTATGTAGTGCATCGTTGAATAGTTTATTTACATTGTGATATTGAGGCGCTGCCCGTACATATTACCGAAGTCTCTGGATTGCAGTGCCTAGCAATACGAGGCGAAAGATCTTTCTGTTTTCCCCATCAATCAAAAAAAGCCTCTCTTTATCGTCCCTGCAATATAAGAAATATTATTTGTAACATTAATTTTTCAAATCTAAAAATAATTCAAAAATCGTTTTTATGATTTACCGGCAATATATTGCGAGTACAACTTGGGTCATAATTTTCGTTTTCCGACCTTTATTATACTTTCTTTTTGTTAAGAATGTCTGGTCTAAAAGGATTGTTATTCCTGAAACATAATTCATACTTTAACCGAAATATATTTTTAAATGCAGAGAACATATAAATTATTACAAAGGAAATTGTTATCTCACCTGGTCATCCAAGAAGTTTATCGTGATGAGATCCAATGATTTCTGTTACTTCTCTCAGCCGAGCATACAAGTCTACAATCGTAGCCCATCTCATTTCTTGCTGTCGTCTTCTTTTTCGGAACATATTCAATTGATCCAAGACTAAACTTATTTGCAGTTTGATGACAAAACATACTATCAATACCAAAACATCTAGTATATGAATTTTTACGTTCTCGAAAAAAGTGTTTGATGTTGGGTTCACCTGAAAAAAGGACGTCTTTAAAATAATACAACAACATTGTTTCTAAACATTTAATTAATAAGTATATCATGTGAACATAAAACAAAAATAGCTAAACTTAAAAAGTTTTCTGTTGATTACGAAATTTATTATGAATGAATAATTTTAATTACATGATTTTTTTTCAAAATTAATTGTTAAATATAAATTTTTTGACATAATTTTCATTCACATTTACATTGTTCCTTGTCATCTATAATTTCAAATATTTTAATAGCACTTACACTTTTTATATTACTTCAGCTCATGGGGTTTTGAACTGATACACATTGATACTGAAGTACCTTTTAATTATTAAATAGGAACAATGCCCTACTCCGTAATAATACATAAATAACCGCATATGTATTATTAAAAAATTCGTATCATTAATTTAAATGTTAAAACCCTACTTTGAAACTCAATTTTTTCAAATGTGTATATATATATATATATATATATATATATACACTCTGTCGCAAAAATATATGCACCCAGAAGAAATCAAGCTACAATCACGAAACTCGGCAAGAATGTAGTCTGGTAAGAGATATGCAAATGATTAAAATTTCGAAGCCAATGAGACAAGGCTAAGTGTGCTATGCGCATATTAGTTGTGCAACTGGGAGAGTTTAAAAGCATGAGTACGAGCGCCGTACGGCTATCCAAACGAATCTGATGACTTTGATAGACGATATTGAGACTTAGGATGCCTCTAAGACGTAACCGGCGGCAGTACGAGCAGCTGACGGACTTTGATAGGGGCCGTATAATAGGCCTCAGAGAAGCAGGTTGGTCGAATAGACGTATTGGCCGCCACCTCGGTCGGTGCGATATGGTAGTTGCTCGGTGTTGGCAACAGTGGATCACAGAAGGTAGAGTGTACCGTCGCGGAGGGTCAGGACGTCCCAGGAACACAAATGATCGCGAGGATCGTGCAATCAGAAGAGTGGCCACTTCGGCACCAACAACGTCGCTAGCATCGATTCAACGCCACTTACCTCCTTCCAGACATCCAGTGCCATCAAGAGAAACCATAAGGAGACGACTGACCGAAGTTGGCTTGAGGAGCCGACGTCCGCTAAGACGCTTACCACTGACCCCACATCATAGGCAGTGTCGACTGGATTTGCCGACCTCGGGCAACTTGGAGTGTGACAGACTGGAGACGTGTCATCTTCAGTGATGAATCCCGATTCAGTCTCAGTGATGATGACCACCGCACACGTGTCTGGAGGCGCACCGGCCAGCGGTCCGATCCGGCATTTATTGTCGAGCGGCATACAGCAATTTCACAAGGTGTGACAGTGTGGGGAGCAATTTCTTGGGACACACGATCATCTTTAGTGGTCCTTCAAGGCACTTTGACAGCTCGCAGATACGTGGACGATATTTTAACGCCGATTGTGCTACCCATGCTATCAAGTCGCCCAGGTGCCATTTATCAACAGGATAATGCTCGTCCACATACTGCGCGACTCTCCCAACAATGTCTTCAAGGATATGACGTCCTACCATGGCCTGCCAGGTCACCAGATCTTTCGCCAATAGAGCATGTCTGGACGCGCTGGGAAGGCAACTGCAGCCGTCCCGAGATACAGGAGAATTAACTGCGCAGATGCAAAGACTATGGCAGGATCTTCCACAGGGGGTCATAAGTGATCTAATTGAATCGATGCCACGCCGAATTTCGGCTTGTATAGCTGCCAGAGGTGGCTTTACTACTTACTGATTTTTAACCTTTTGCAAGCTGTAACCGCTTAATAAAGTGATATTTTGTTCTGAATTTTTAATCATTTGTTTATTTTCATATACACTACATGCATACCAAATTTCGTGAATGTAGCTCAATTTCTTCTGGGTGCATATATTTTTTTGCGACAGAGTGTATATATATAGATGTGTGTGTTTGTGTGTGTCATATTTTAGAAATTAACTTTTTGAAAATCTATAAAATTTATGAAAACGTTTCCATCATCTGTACATGTTTTTAACTTTTTTTTACCTTTCCCGAGCATTTGAACTGATTTTTTTTCTTGCATATCCACATGCAACCTAACTTTCGACTGGAATCTCTTATTTGCTGAGGTTTCATTTCTACAAATAAGATACATTGGAGGGGAAGTTTTTTCTGGTAAAATTCTTGCTTCTGTTAAAATATCTTTAACGTTTTCTTCAGTTAATGAGCTGATAACAAATAAATTGATATTTTCTAATAACGGATGCATCTAAAACGTTTAAAAATGCTCATAATCAGATTAATTCATTCATAAATGAAATATATTATTTCTCATTGTATGTTTTTTTCTTCTATAAAATATAAAAGTAAAAAACAATATCACGAAATCAAAAATAATTCATTATTGAGAAGACAATTAGTTATTTATATTAGTTATTTTCAAAAGTCTACAAAGAGCTTATCAAATTCAAGTAAGGAACTCTAAGCAAGAATAAATTCCAACTTTGCATTAACAACAACAAATAGTAAAAAAAAAACCTTTGTTTTTAATGCCATGAAAACAATGATCAAAATTATAAGTACAAATATTTCTCTTCTGTTGTAAGTTAATCTATATAAAGATTTATTTACAACATATTTACAATGGCGTGTTTATTTTATTCAATATGTCTATCATGGGAAGATAGAATCTACAATTTTTATTTCGTATCCTCTCACCGTCGTCCCTCTTATTAAGATATTAATAACTTGTAATCCCAAAGGAATTAGAAATTTTTGCGTTTTAGTGCTCACTATTCAGATAATTATGCCTCATGGTTAATTTACTAAAAGAAAAAAAATCATCAAATTTCCTCTTATCTAAATTCACAAAAAATTTTCTCATGGAAAGGTACATGCGTAAACTCATCAAAATATTTCTGATTGAATAGCATTTAAGGAAAGGAATAATATGTTTTGCTTACAAAAAATTATTAAAAATTTCCTTTCAAAATCAGAATAGATCATTAACTTAAAAAATAATAAAAAAATGTAATTGTATTCTAACTATATATGTAATATACACAGCTGGACAATTGCTAAGGACGGATCACAAATTGCTATGTAGCATAACATTAAGCGAGACATGAGGCCTAGTAGGATAAAAATACAGTTGCCACACTGTTCAGACATTAGAATAAAGAATATTTATTGTTCTGAAAGTACAAAAGCTGTGAAACATCTGAAAGAAAAAAAAATGTTCATTTGATCCGCGTACGGAGAAATAGAACAATGCATCTAAAAGTCAGCAGGCATCTTAAAGAAAGGTATCAGTACGGGATATGTCCACCGTGGAGTGTGATGCAACATTCCACACGTCGTACCATACTTTGCACAACATTATCGAGCAGCTGTGAGGCAATTTATCCCATTCCTCTGTGAGTGCACGGATGAGGGTGTTCTTGTTTGTCGGAGGATAGTTTCGACCAGCAACTTGCCTCCCCAAAGCATCCCACACATTTTCAATGGGGTTTAGATCTGGAGAACGCGCTGGCCATACGAGACGTTGAATAACCTCGATGTCTAGACAATCCTGAACAGCGAGTGTTCGATGACATGTTGCGTTGTCGTCCATAAAAACAAATTTATCACCGACAGCACCACGGAAAAGATGAACATGAGGAAGTAGAACTTCATCAATGTATCGTTGGCCCGTCATAGTCCCATTCGCAACCACATGTAGGCGCGTGCGGCCATTGATCATGATGCCGGCCCACACCATGATACTGCATGTCGGATATCGGTCCTTTTCCTGGATATTTTTTGGACGATAAGCAGTACCACTCGCGCCAGAGCAGTTGGCGTCTACAATCCGATGACAGACTGAACCTACTCTCATCTGAGAATAGTACGTATGCCCAGTTCTGTTCAGTCCAATTGTGATGCTCACGACACCATTGCAAACGGGCAGTACGGTGCTGTCTGGTCAATGGGACACACACAATAGGTCTGCGTGCGTATAGTCCTCCTCCCCTCAAACGTCTGGCAACAGTTTTTCGGGAGATCTGCTTTCCTGAGACAGCAAGAAACTGATTTGCCACCTGCTGAGCTGTGGTGCGCCTGTTCCTTTTACTGATAGGACGATATATCTGTCTTCTGCAGGCATCGTACTTCTAACACGACCTCCTCCGTGCCATCTACTACACATTCCAGTAGTTTTAAATGACTTCCACAGCCGTGAAAGAACGCTGTGAGTGATGTCGAACTCCTTGGCAACATCTGTTATTTTTCGCCCTTCTTCGATCTTTCCAATAATTCGGCCACGCATAAAATCATCTATGGGATGTTGGGAAGACATGCCAAAAATTTTAAGTTCGTCTATTAAATCTTTCCTGTAAAACTTTGACTTGAAACAACAACTGTCCACACGCGTCAAAACCTTTAAAGCTCTTATGAACGCTATCACGTGATGAACATACGTGGAAAAAAAATTTGCATACTCATACTTCTTCTTACTAATATCCCACACTTATTCTAATTTTCCACATTTTGCTTCCTTTCATTTTGTGGTTGCTTTGGATGATAGTGTTATCCGTCCTTAGCAATTGTCCAGCAGTGTATTTATACACATTTTATTAGGCAGTTTTACTTGCCTTTTTATTTATAAATATGCTCATCAACTTCAAATACTCGTTTTATCTGCTACAAGGTGAGAAACCAAGATTTTGCAAATGAAATATAAGTTTGAGAATCTCTAGGAAAAGGAAAAGAGAAAGTTCTTCCGTCTTAAAAGATTCCATTCTTTAGGTCCTGATTGGTTATCAAGCAATAACCATTCCTTTTAGAAATTATCAGCCAATGGAATTTCAACACTAATAAAACACTCAATCATGCGGAATGTGGACGACTGTCTTCCCTTCTGTCTTTGAAAAGAGACTTTATTGATTACTAAACACAATATAGGAATATAACATATATAGATTATCTTCTTACGATAGTATTCTCAATAGCGGGTTATCCTCGAGTTATCCCCGAAACGGAGGTAACTCGCAGATTGGCGAAACATCGTTATTCTCAACTGCGGATTGCGCCAAATCCACGGATTATTCATCCAAAGATAACCCGCGGATTCTACTCGCCGATTTCGGAGGGTAACTCGCGGATTTGTAAACAAATATGGACGACCGCTTCGATTTTTTTCTGTTTGATGATTTAGAAACATTGGAAAGTGTTGAAAGAAGGTCAGTTTTCATTCCTTAACATACGAACAACTTTAGCAATTCTCAATACACTTTTTTTTCATGATTCAGCTAAAAATTACGTTTGATGTTATGATTTAATATGTTATACAAAGAGAATTCAAAACTCGTATTATTTTAAAATTTCGATTTATATTTTGATTGTATACGAGTATATATATTTTTTTTATTTAAAATTTTCCAGCAACCCTTTGGTAGGTTAAAATAGAATGTTTATTATGTATATAATCATTAATTTAAATTACTTCTGTCTAATAATGATTCTTAATTCATGATTTCTATAAAATCTTAGAATGAAAAATCCAGTTTTTTTGTGAAGAATAAATTTGTTAATTGAATCTAAAGTTACATTTATCTAAAACAGAACATGTTACTGAATCTTTTCCAATTCCATCTAACAAAAGTAATTATACTATTGGTATTAATCTGATTTTATTTGTGTCACAAAACATTATATATACACACACATTTATCAATGTTTTACAATATAGAACAGAAAACAAATTTTACATATACCAAATATTTACAATTTTTCAGAAAAGAATATTTTGGTAGCAGAAAAAATTCAAAACTAACTATTCCTAATGACATTTTTTAACTTTTCACTTTACAAAAAACCTTATTCAATTAGTTATTATAGTAACTAATAGTAAGTAAATTAAAATAAAAATACTAAATATAATTTTTTTAAAAAATGAAATTATTCTGAAAACTTGTGAACATATTTTGTACATTTTGAAAATAGGTATAATAAATTTTATTGAAGTTAAAATTCATTATAAAAAAATATGACATCTTCATACTTTTAAAAATCAAGCAAACAATAGAATAAATTCCAGCCATAATAATAAATAGTAATAAAATGAAATCTGACTATTTAAATGACAATAAAGTTCATTTTCTTCAAAAACTAGTGACTTTTCCACACAAGAAAGCATGAGAAATAGAGAAGTCGGATGTTTCTTCAATTAGTTTCTGCTGCAATAAATGATAGAATTTAGAAAAATAACATAAATTATATTATTTAGTATAATTTAAAAATGCATACATTAGTATTGTTAATTTAATATTAAATATGCCACTGCCGCTTTTGATACATTAATTTTTTACCACACTACAAATTATTCCACTAAAATAAATCTTATTCATCGAAAAGAAATTTTGTAAGCTATTGCCTACTTTTTAAAAAAAATAATTTTACTTTTCTGTAAGTCCTTCATTATACATAAATTTTCATACAATAAAGGGGATTATGCACAGTTTATAATTTAATGAGAAATCACATTATACATTTTCAAGTTTGATTCATTGTAGACATTAAACAATGATAATTACTTTAACACATAAATCCATGATTTTGCAAGTTAATTCTTTTAATCATTTTAATTAGGTGTAATAATTTACATCTTCTCTTATATATGTGCAAAAG
>BMAU01016002.1:2500-490937 GCA_019973935.1 Trichonephila clavipes | reverse complement strand
GAATGTGAAATGGACATTTTCTCCACTTCACGGCCAACAGAAACTTCTCCCAATTTATTGCAAATATATATATCCTATATTTGGAAAACTTGCTCAATTTCTGATCTAAAAACCAATTAGGTTTTAAGAAATTTTAATTTTCTGAGTTTTGATTTTAAATTCGGTTTCATTTTAAAGCATTTTTGAATTCCTGGATTGAATTAATTAAAAATATTTCTTTTAACACAATCCATTATTTCGTGTGAAATGTCTATTAACTGAAATTTTAATTTCTAAAATCCTTTCTGTTTGCTTATGTTTTTAAGTTTTTGAGTTTTCTCACATTTACTTAATTAAGATTGATTTAAAGACCAATTTATTTTTTGACACATAGTTTATATATTTTAAAAGCTCTTTACTTTGTTTTCATTATTTTTTTTTCCTTTTGAAAAATGCCATGACCAAAATGTACGCAGGCTACTGTGATAAAAAATACTTGAAAGAGATGGAATATGACTGAAAATGGTAAATCTAAAATCCAACTTTCAGGTGATATTACAATTAGACTACAGAATGCAAATGTTGCAGAATGAACTAAATATTTCCCTGACGTACCACAAACTACATTATAATAAATCTATTGTAGTACTACATTACAGTATTTTAAAGTCATGCAACAAAAACTTAAACTTGCTTAACTGCCACGATGGGGAACTGAGAAAAAAATAGATATTGTTTACAAACCTGGTTATTTCTGGATTACGTTTGTATAACTACTAATTTCTATATAAATATTTTGCATTTAAAACTCTTGTGAATATATAAGGTTCTGATAAAAGTGAATAATTGATCAAATTAACAGTTGTTATCAATGTTATGTCTTAGAATATTTTGAATTAAAAAAGATATTTCAGTCATATTTATTTCAAGTAGAATTTTCATGTAGAGCATAAGTTGGATAGTAACAGATTGAAAAATTAAAGCTTTACAGGCAATGGAATCTTTTTTATGCCATTACAAATTTTAAATGTGTTTTCTCAGATTTTTAATTTTGAAGACGAGAGTGTATTCTAATCCCTTAGGCGTTTTTCCTGTTCAAGATAGAGTCGTGAAATATCTTGTAAATATTCCCTAACATATTTTCTAGTAATTTGCTTCTAAAATCTAAGTATTTCGTTTCCCTTAATTTTTTATACAAATATTTTATCCAAGTTTTTGATGTTTTAAGACAAAATCGTAAATATAAGAAACAACAGTCAAATATCACGGGTGCAGACGACGATCGCTGATATTTGAGTGAGAAAATTACAGCAGCATAAAATGCGAACTCGTTTGATTTATATCTAATGTGCATATTTGGAACTGTTTAGCGTACTCGAATTAACTCAAGTGCACACGTCACGGGTTTATATTGCATTCTAAGTCAACACGGTGGCTACTGACGAGCGACTACGTATAATTTTGAACCGCGGTTAAGTGACGAGGACGATATCTGAGCTGATAACTCCCCTTCCAAATTTCCACATCACACCAACGTGAGGACTTTTGACCTCGACGTGTTTAACGTGCATCAGCTCCTCGTCAACGCTAAACTTTTGTGGTACCAGGGCTCGAACACTGGACACGAGTTCATTATCATGACCATCAGGCTACCTTGGCCGCAAAAGAAAATAGCAAGTTTGAAAGAAATGTAATGTAGAAGTATATTTGAAGAAATAACTTCAAAACTTAACGAAAAACCAAAATATCAAAATTTATTTTAGGAATAATAGTGAATATAACTTCGTACACCTAAAACCACTTTATGCAGTGTATTTTGAAAGTGAACGATTCCCCTTTTAGAGAAACTTACTATAATTATGTCAAATTCCTTTCATTTTGCTCTAAGGAGATCCCCAAAACAATGTAATTTTTTTGATACACAAAATTACTTATGGTTAAATCTAATACAATTCCCAACAAAATGAATGAAAACCCTTTTTTATCATATAAATAGTGTTTGAATAGGAGATGGTTAGTTAATAAGAACATTTAAAACGTGTCGGCAATCTATGGACCTGTGGCACGTGGTACAATTCTTAGTGGCACTCAGCACTGCTCTTTAAATTTGTCAATTCTTGAGTGGATGGAAGTTGATAATAGACCTTATTTGACAAACATCTTCTGAGTTATGGACGTTTATGGAACTACAAAATAATCTGAAACGTAATTCTAAGGATAAATTTACAGCTATTTTGTAAATAATTGAATGTTATTGCTAGGGGATTTAATTGTTGAAAAAAGAAAATTGCATGTACTCTGCTTTCCACTTATGATTCGGCATATCAAAATAAAAAATATTTCCTTATATGAAAAATATTTCGACTACGCAAAGAAATTGTTTAACAACTGAATGCTCAATATCGTGTCACGCATTATACTCCTGGTTTTGCGATATAAAAGAAAAGTGGTGAAAGAGTTAATTCTCATTACAATTTTTATTTAACTGTAATGAAGGGAATAATTTATATTTCACTTTGTCTATTTCTTATTTAAATAAATATGTTGGAAACATACATTTTTATTTGTTTTTTATCTTTGAAGAAATAGTAACATTTTATATTGTTTATTTTTATGTTAATAAATATATTTTATTGATCCATAATTAATATAAAATAAAACTGTAAATCTAAATTATTTACATCTATTCTTTAAATCTGCAAATATTACCGTAAGAATCGAAGGATTTCAAAAATTTCCTACTATGTGGCACGCTGAATGATACTGACAGATTGGTTTGGCTCGTCTTAGCTACACAGTTGCCGCCCCTGATTTAAAATGTTGGGTAAGATAACCATTATGTTTTTAAAATTTTATAAATATACAAAAGGAGAGTATTTTGGCAATACATGTTTTAAAAGGAGTAAAGTTTACTAGAACCAAATATAAATTAGCGTTAAAATTATTGGTACTCTATCAAACGTACTTCTTATATATATATATATATATATATATATATATATATATATATATATATATATATATATATATATATATATATATATATATATATATATATATATATATATATACATATATATATATATATATATATATATATATATATATATATATATATATAAGAAGTATGGTGGATAGAGTACAATAGTTACTGCCAACTCGTGACAATGAATTGGAAATTAAGTTCACAATTCATTGTTATTAAAATATATAAAATTTTACATGACTTATTTTTGTATTTGTTATTTTTATATTCCTTACTGGAAGCAACAAATGGGAGTTCATTACCTGCCAAAACTGCAGAGGCCTGGTTGTTTACTCCACAAGCTCCTACCTTATGCTTACTCTGCCCTACTAAGTAAAAATGCCGTTTTCTGCTCGTCAAGACCATAGAATTGCAGATATTGTTTTCCATATATTTTAAATATTACTTTTCTAACTTCTACATCAGCCTTTAAATAGCCTACACTCCTGCAAAGAAGTCTGAATTCAAAACTATAAAAACTTATTATTCCCAACAATGCCATTTATACCTTTATTTTTTTATATCTATGAATACGTTAAACTATTAATTTGTTTTGCGACTCTTTAATATTATATGCGAAAAAAAAAAACGAATAAGTTTCAAACTGAAACTTAAATTGAATTTTTCAAAAATTGTCATCGATATTCTCATAATTTTTACATATTGTCATTTTAGAATATAACACATCTATCTTTTCTATGCAAAAATTTATTATAAGTTCATCAAATGTTTCAGCATATTTTTACTCATAACATGCAGTTTTCAACCACATTGTGAGGCCGCGGTAGCCTAATGGTCAAAGTAACGGACTAGTAGCTGGCGTGTCATGAGTTCGACCCCATCACCACTGAAGATACGCCGAGTAAGGGAGCGATGCTCAAGCGTAGTCTTCGTCACTTGACCATGGTTTAAAATTACGAGTTCCGTCGCCAAGTGAGTGAATATTAACGTCGCACTGTTCAGCTACAAGAGGGCTTTTAGTGATGGACCTCGTAATTTTGAAGCATGGTCAAATGACGAGGGCGACACCTGAGCTGGCAACCCCCTCTCCTAACTATCACACCACACCAACGGAGGACATTTCAGCTCTTGATGGATTTAACGTGCATCGCTGCCCTACACGGTGGGTCTTTTGTGGCACAGGGCTCGAACTTGAGACATGCCAACCATGATTCGATAACTTGACCACCTGGTACCCCGTACACAGGTCCGTCGCCAAAAGCCCTAAAGTATTTGAGTAGAGAAGAGAGAGAGTGCGACTTTAATATCCCCTCACTTAATTAAATTATATGAAATTTAAGGGGGAATACTTGAAAACATATTAGAAGTCGAATATATATATATTAAAAATTAATCTAATGATAATTTTAAATATCCAAAGAATTATTAGTATTTATGGTAAATATATATGTTTTTCAACTGAGTATGTGAGACACGTATAAATATTTTTTTCGAAATTCCAATGCAGAATTTCACAGTGGAGCTAATACAAAATTCCTAGTTTTGCATGGTTAAGATTATAAAAATGTCCAAATTTTAATATCCTTTCCTTCAGTCAACCACTAATGGAACATGAATGATGAGGGATTATGCGTAAATATATATATTTTTTTAACTTGAATTTAAAAAGGATCTTTATATTTATTTATATGCGCAAATGTTAACTGTAAATTTGTTCAGATGCTTTTAAATGCTCTTTATTTGAAGATTCAAGTTCAAAAATATAAGCTTGTAGTTAAAGTTCTCTTTGAATGAAATTAATGTTCAGCATTCAAAATTCAAATATAATTTGTTATCTGAACAATACAAAACAAGGGATTCTATGTAAGATGCCCTGAATACCTGGCTTTAAAATTATGAAAAACTAAAAGATTTAAATAGGGTTTTTTTAAACAATGCATAAAATTTTTTTGCAAATAATGTAATACAGAAGATTAAAATCTATTCCTGTTTAGAAGTGTCCGAAATTTTAAAAAACTTTAAATTTTGATCCTTTTTTTTTATTTTTTTGACTCATAACAAAATAATCATTTTTAAAAAAAAATCTCTCAAAATATTGATTAAAATAAGAAAAATGAAACAGAAAATTATCCTCAATGTTTTAATATATAATTTGAATTTAAATAATACAGATATTTTTTTTAAAACTTAGACATACATTATAAAAACTTAATTCCATTTGAGAATTTTAAGGTAAAGAAAAAAATGAGAATTCTTAACTCGTTGACTTGCAATTATTTCCGTACACTTTAGGGTTTAAAGAAATTCTTCCCTGTTTTTTACGATTGCTACACGGGAAGCACCGGTCTTCCCTTGAGCCATAAAACTTCCCCTCAATGCCCATTGTGTCTCCCCGACTGTATCTAATTATCTTTCAAGATACTAAACCTTTAAAGGGGGGAAAAGAATTCGGAAAAACTCGACTTTACCGTTTTTGAACACTTTACTTGAGGAGGAAAAAATCAGTTTGGTTCTCTTTTGGTGAGTCCCCAGCCATACGAAAAATTCAGTGTGGTCCGTTTACGAAGCCTCTCTAGTAGGGCAGAAAAATCCGTGCTGTCCGGTTGGAGGGTTAAATCCAAATGGAGGGATTCATAGAAAGATGGAATACGTCCCTTTAGCGATTGATGCCTTACAAGTTCGAAACAAGAGCGCTCAAAAAATAATAAAGGCGAGTTAGAAATTTGTCTCTCTCTATATACCGACATGTTAAAATAGCTGTTTTCGATATACCTTTCTCAAAATCTGTTACATGTATATGTTTGAAATAAGTTTTGCATGCAATTAAAGTATAACTTTCTCATTATTCTGAAATTACCCTTTAGCCAATTTTAAATTTTTAATAATTTATGAAATATTTAATCACACATTCCGAAATTTGACTCATTTTTCAAATAAAAAATTGGTAAAAAATATACTTTTGGGTTTTTTTACAAAACGATCATTTCAGTATATATTAACCATCATTAAAAATCTTTGTATACAAAAATCTTCTGTGCGTGTGTATGTGACTAAACTCCTAAGCGGCTGAACCAATTTTGATGAAATCTTTTGTGTGGGTTCAAGTGGATTCGAGAATGGCTTAGATTAACAATTCGGTCTGATATCGCAATTAGTAAAATAATATTAATTGAAAATATTAAAAACATTCAACTCAATAATCACCTGCATTGTTGCAATAACGCTATTGTTAGAAAAAATACTTAAGTTGGCGTCGAAAATAGATTTTCATCCAAACTAGCCAAACCAGGTATTTTATTGTTACAAAAATGCAGAACAATCATGCTTTTTAGCGTTTTTAATTAATATATCTTCAAATGATCTTCATATATGTAATTCTTCTCTGTGTGTGTATGCGACTGACTCCACCGAAACGACTGGACCAATTTTGATGACATTTTTTGCGGGGATTCACTTGTGTTCGAAAATGTTTTAAATTCACAATTTGGTCCAATATCGCAATTAGTTAAATTATATTAATTAAAAACCTTAAAATGCATAATTGGTTTACTCTTGTGTGTGCTGTTTATTCTGCTAATGTGCGGCAAGAGAAAAAAAGAAAAGGGGAGAATTTTCCGATATGTTCACCATGTTTAAAATTGCAATCTAATTTTTATATCAAAATCAGACCAAAAATAATTACAGTAACGGAAAGATTATTCATTTCGCCATGATACGGCATATATATTTATTCATATAATTGTTATCTGCGTGTGCAAGTGACTGAACTTCTCGTAAACGGCTGGACCGATTTGAATGATATTTTTTGTGTGGGTTTAAGGGCATTAGAGAATGATTTAAAATTCACAATTCCGTCCGAAATCGCAATTAATTAAAAATGCACCAAATTATTTAAGGGCTCGCGCGATTGTTCGTAAAAAATCATGAGCAATATTCTTGAAGCCACTATTTTGAGCTGCAAACTTCAAGGTGAAGTTATACTTCTACCGCAGTTCCCAACAATTCTTTCAGATTCGACTACGCATTAAAATGTTTGCAATTTCCAATTCGCTTGGTTTTTGCTATGATCATTAATAAGTCACAAGGTCATACAATTACAATTTGTGGCTTAGATTAAGGGAACAGGGACATCATATACTTTCAAATAATCGATTTTTCAATTTTAGTTCTAAAAAATAGTGCTTACTTTTCTGAATCTAAAAATGTATAATACTTATATGTTTGCTGATAAAATAGCCCTAAAATATGAAAAATAAAATGTAAATAAATGACCACGCCCCTTTGACACACCCCTTTGAACTTTAAATATGTAGTTTCCCCTGTGTTTTATCTATATTAACTTTTGATTGTTTTTTTTCGTTTGAATGTTAACCCCGCTACTTTTTAGCCACGCTTGTGCGTGAGCTATTGTTCCAAGCTGTGTGACAAAATTTCTTACTTTAAATTTCGGTTTATGGCAATGTTTTGAACCGAGTTCGTCTATTCCGAAGTTTCTTGTGGCATACAACTACTTAATTTTACATTAAAATTCGTAAGAAATATTTATTTTTTACTTATAATTATTAATATTCATAAGATTTTAAAAGTATCTTAACTTTTTTAAACGAGTATGGAATAAAAAAATTTGGCAAGGAAGTATAGTAGCAATCAACATAAAAAGTCTAAATCGACTGAAGAATTGCTTTTTTGAATTCCGTGGAAAGTGCTTCTAGGAGAAAAATTAAAAATACCGGATTTACTAAAAGAACAAGATTCTCAAAATGTAAACATAATCGTTGAACTGGATTTATTATCTTCCCTTATGAAAAATCTCTTATGTTGTAAATATTGCTGTTCTTCAGAGAAAATTGAGCTGAGAGAAGATTTAAAAAGTCGTAGAGGTTTAGCTGTGAGTTTGGAAATAATTTGTCACAACTGTGGAGAATCGACGAGTACAATGTCATCAAAAATATCAAATAAATGTTATGATGTTAGCCTAAGATTGACATATGGAATGAGAGCTATTGGAAAAGGTGGAGCTGCTGCTCGAATATTCTGTGGGCTTATGAATTTGCCTCCACCACCTGCAAAGTTTGAACGCCATAATTCTTTGTTTTTTTAAATGTTTTAAAAACAATTAGTGAAGACTCGATGAATGCAGCTGTTCACGAAGCAGTCATAGCGAATGATAATAATTCAAATATAGATGTCGCTGTGGATGGCACATGGCATAAAAGAGGCTATTCTTCATTGAACGGAGTTCTATGTGCTACGTCTGTTGAGAACGGAAAGGGTATCGACTTTGAAGCTCTCACAAAATATTGTTCTTCATGTAAGGGTAAAAAAAAACCATGTGAAAATTGTGCTAAAAATTACGAAGGATTCAGTGGGGGAATGGAATGTCGGGGGTATTAAGTATATTTCAGCGATCTGAATGAACGTATAGTAAATAAAGTGTCATTGGAAGCCAGAAATAAAAGAAGGTCTTTAAAAAAGGAAAATGGATAAACAGAATTTAGATGAAGAAAATGAATACCAAGCAGGGAAATATTAATCAAATCTATAATGTAAGGAGAAATTTTTTGTTAAGTTTTATTATATTTTTCTCGAATGTTTAATATTTTTAAATTTAGGTACACACTTTAAAAACTATTGTAGCATATTGTTTGAAACCTTTTATATATCTAAACAGGATACATGTGCATACAGTGAACAAAATATCTTTTAGTATGTGTCTAATTTTTTTGAAAATTGATTTTATATGTAAAAAAAAGAAAATTAAGATTTTCATAATTTTAAGGTTTTATGATTATTTTTAAGAAATTATGCAATTATATAAATATAATTATTTAAAAACAGATTCATTATGTTTAATATGTTACTTTTTATATATATTTGTAAATTTTTTTTTTGTATGTACAAAGAATATTTTTGTAAGAAATGGTACCTATACATGAAAATATGTATTACAAGATCTCGAAAATTATGTTCATGTTAACTAAAACAAAGGGAAGAAAAAAATATGAATTTAAAATTACTTTTATAACTCTAGAAAATGGTTAAGGATTATTATCAGTCATATAAAAATAGGCAAGGAAATACTAATTAAGTGTATAATATGTGAAAATATTGTTTTTTTAGTTTTTTTTTTCACTTTTTCTCAAAAGCATATTTTTCTCATTTAGGTACATTTTTAAAAAAAAAACTATTGCACTGTATGATTCCTGATTTTTTATACTTCTATACAAGGTGCCTATGCATATAGTGAACCTAATTTTTTTTTTTCTATTAAAATAGTGCCTAATTTTTTTAAAAATTGTTTTATGCATAAAAAAGCAGAAAAATAAAAAAAAAAATTCAAATTTCAAAGTTTCATAATTTTTTTAAAGAAACTATACTAAAATTTTACTAAAAAAAGGGTTTCACTGTATTTTATGTATTGTTTTATATATGTGTAAAAAGTATTTTGCATAAAAAAGGATACTTTTTTAAAAAAATGGTACCTAAACATAAGTATATATTACGAGTTCTCAAAAATTATGTATTACTTAAATTAAGTAGTAAAAAAAAACTTTTGGAGTAAAAGTTATTTTTGTAGTTCTACAGAATATTTAAATTATCTTTATTATAGACATAAAAAATCTAAGCTCTATTGGAAATTTTTAAATGATATATGTCTCATAAACAAAGGGTCTTAATTTTGGCATTTTACTCTTTCGAGCATGTCCTGGTTCCCTTAAGAAAACACTTGCATTTCGCACGGCCAATTTTATGTTGCATGTCCGAGGTTTGGCAAACCATCGCATTTGTTTGCTCATACCTATAAAGGATTAACTAAATTCATTGTACATTCAATGGCACTACGATAAACTAATTTTTTGTGCATTAAAAAAATATACCTGTTATGAAAATAGCTCGAGTTTTAATTTTTTTTACCCTTTAATCAAAGCAAGTTTAAGTTTCTATTCAGAATAGGTTCTATATTCAACTTAGTTCATAGTAAATGCAGACTCACACGCAATTGATAGGTCGAATTGTGGTAACTGTACAGGTGATGATGCCAGGTATTGTAGTAACAGTGTTTATGAAAAAATTCATCAAAACGGTCCAGAGTGTTACAACTTATTCAAAAAAGTTTGTAAGCTTTGAATTTAAGATGAGTGAACAGGACAACGTCTGTCGGGACCGCTAGTATATCATAAACAATTTACAAACCTATAAACAGTAGTTTCTCAGAAAAGGTACATTGAACATCACAATTTACATTTTGAGATAAAGTGATTTTAATGTATACAGTGAGACTTCTAATGGGCTAGGAAATAAAAAAATAAAAGGCTCAATTTACAACGAAATATACAAGACTTGGGTTACATCAGACTTTCAACTTTTAAGCATAAATGAAGTACTTTAATTTTATTTTTAACCATTCAAAGGGGCGTGTCCATTTTTAATTATTATTTAAAAATAGTTTTTAAGGGCTTCTAATTGCTCTAGAGGTTAAAGTAAGGGGTTTTTAGAAAGATTTAAATCTATACGTTTGAAAATGTAAAAATCTCAAATTGTCAAAACAATTTAGATTTTAACTTTCCAACACCACTTAAGATATGTGCTTCTATATATCTAATAGAATTAATAAGTTTTACTATTCCTTGGGTTTAGTTATCAGTGGGCTTTCTTTTAAATTATGTTAAGGGCCAAAGGCTGAATAAAAGTAGTAAACTTTAAATGTTGAATGTTTCTTACCCGAACGCTCTCACACCCGCGACCAACGGGTGGTGAGAGAATCATGGAGATGGTACTATAATTAAGTTGATAGTTAGATTTCCACATTTTTTTAGATTGTAACACCACTTTGCGGCCGATGTTACTGTAGTTGGCATGTATTATTTTACGTTTATTTTTATTATTCGAGAATTTTAAGAATTTTGAAAAGTTAAATTGATAGCGTTTGCTTCAATTTATAATTGTACAATTTTGCAATAGTCATTCAATTTAGTTTTTTTTTTCACTAGTTGTCTCACTTATGCGTGTTTTTATTTTGCTTGGATTCATTATCATTTCTTAGTTTTTTCTTCACTTTATATCGCTATATTTTGTTTAAAACTTTCTGCTGAATGGAAGAGGTTGGATCTTGTAAAGCACGTTTATCCCTATATCACTGCCCTAATTCAGTGAAAACTGTAAACTTAAAAACTCTTCCTTTTGGTCTATTTATTTTTTAAATATCTACTTATATTTAGTCAGGTTTTTAAAGATTTTTAAAATCAATTTCCATTCATTCTTGGCTTTGTAGGTATTACAATATGCCTTTTATAATTTTGTATTATTATACTGTATACATCTATGAATATCGTAATAAAATGAACTTTGTACTTGAGCTGTGGAACAATTTGAAACATATAATACACTTTTCAATCTAAACTTGTATTATGTAAAATGTTTTTTATTGTCTTATTTATAGTGTACTTTCTACTTTTTAATGAAAGTAAATGTTTAGAATATCACAAGTAATTTCAAGATTTGAGCTTACCAGTGTTAGGGAATATGAACAGAAGTATTTATTTCAGTAATTAATCTTTTTGATATGTGTAAATACAGTTTTAATCATTGAATTATAATATATTTCGAGCAAAACTTTCTAAACAAAGAAATGATAGCAAAATATTTGTAGGCGATTAAGTAGCAAGATAAAGTGGGGAAGAGATTTTATTATGGCTTATATAATGTCACATTATCTTATTTGTGTTTTTTTTTCCTTTTCAGGATGTGTTTAATGCACGCTTCTCAAAATGTGGGGCGTGCCTCCCTTTGGGGGGCATGATCACCCAGCGTGAGGGGTGCGAGCATATCAAAAAGTAAAAAAAAAATATTATTTTAAAATACTATTAATTTATTGAAAAGAAGCAAAGCATATAATATACATTTTTATATAATAAAAAAACACTCATTTACATATATAATATGCCCATTTTAATTGTAGGGTTACGAATTTTGTGTAAGAAGTGAAATAATTTTTATTTGAGTGTTTGATGTATTTATATTACTCTATGTTATACTTATTTCATGTTAAAATTGTACTATTCACAAGCAATGCCGCCCTTACGTTAGAATGGTAATTCAATGAGAACTTGGCGAAATATTGGCGGTAGAGCCAAGTTGGCATCATTTTTGGCGACCATGTTGGCGAGTTCAGAACCCTCTCGAATCTTCTAGAAAGTAGTAGATCTCTCCACTAGTATTACGTTCAATGACACGAGCGGTTACATTTCTAGAAGTTTCTGTCGCGCATTTAAAAAGGATGCTCGCCGGTACGGCGAGGAGTCTTGAATAAGCCAGAGAGTAGTGAGAATTGTTTTGACTAGCGATTAGCTCGGCTGTGTTTGTGAATAATCTTTAA
The DNA here is from genome assembly GCA_019973935.1 of Trichonephila clavipes. NCBI lineage: Eukaryota > Metazoa > Arthropoda > Arachnida > Araneae > Nephilidae > Trichonephila > Trichonephila clavipes. Next base: position 478,596 of record BMAU01016002.1, on the reverse strand, counting down.
TTGCGTGTATTTTTAAACACAGTTATTGTGTTTGATTGCTGTTGAAGGTGTGAAGACCTTCGGATATTTATTCTGTGAATATGAACGATGTATCCTGTATTGAAAGGGTTGGATTTTCGATAATAAACTCACATCGCTCTTAAAGAACTGATTATTTTTTCTTTGAGATGGTTTTTGCATAAAATCCTCGAACCCGTGGATCTACGTAACAGTTTGGTGTCAGAAGTGGGATTTATGTGAATAACAAGAGCTATGGATGAGCAAGTGAATGCTCTGTTGGAAGGCATTAATGCCTAGAAAAGCGGCCAAGAAGATATGCAGAAAATCCAAAAAGAGACTAAGGAGAGAATGGAGAATATGCAGAGAAGCCAAGAAGAGATTAAGGAGATAATGGAGAATATGCAGAGAAGCCAAGAGGAGACTAAGGAGAGAATGGTGAACAGGCAGAGAAGCAAAGAAGAAACTACGAATGAGTTAAAGGAGGGAAAGCAGGAAGGTCTAGAGGATATGCAGATAGACCAAGAGAGAATACAAAAATGTCAGGAAGATCTCAAGAATGCTCTAGAAAAAAAATTGACAACGTTGAAGAGAAAATCAATAGTGTGGAAGAGAAAATAGCTGTGAAAGTAGAAGAAAAGATTGCAGTAGTTGAAGAGAAGATAGAAGAGAAAGTAGAGCAAGCTGTGTGATGAAATAATTGAGGAAGTGGCTGGAAATTTTAGCCAGCGAGTAGAACATTTTGAAAAGAAGCTTCTAGCTTGCTGGAATGCGACGAACGAAAACATGTTTGTCCCTGCTGCTCCCATATCTGTACCTGCTTCACCAGTATCAGTGAAACTGTTTACCTACGGCGGAAAAACCAACTGGGAGGTGTACAAGATTTCAATTTGGTATAAATTCTGAAGCCAATCGATGGACTGAAGAGGTCAAAGCATGTCAGCTAGTAGCATCTCTTAGAGCAGAAGCTGCTGAAGTTTTTCAGACTCTTACCGACACAAAGCTGCTGAATTTGAACTCCCTTTATATTGCTCTGGATCTTCGGTTCGGCGAAAAATTCTCCATATACTATGCCCGCCTGCAGATGAAAATAAGACATCAGAAACCCGAAGAAAGTTTGCAGGAGTATGCCTCCGAAATGCAAATGCTCACCAACTTAGCCTTTTCAGATTTCTCAGCAAATGTGCGAGAAATGATTTCTCTTAAGTATTTCGTGGACGCGCTAAAGGAGGGAGAAATCCAGATGGCTGTAAGAATGGCAGATGTCCAAGATCTAAAATCTGCCCTATTATATGCCCTGAAATTGGAGGCCGCCACTCAAGCCAGTCACCGAGACCGCCAATCTATCCGAGGAGCTAGAGTGACCTTGGATGATCCCTGTGAACCTCCATAGAAAAGTGACATTGAGAAATTAAGAGATGAATTTCAAGCTTTTAAGACGCAACTTCAGAACCAAGAGAAACGCAACTTCAAGTGCTGGGGATGCGGTGGAACTGGAGACCTGAGAAGAAATTGTCCCCGATTAAGGAAGGATAAGAACATCGTCTCTTCTTCCAAACAGTAAAACTAATATATGGCCATCTCGAGGGGTAGAGGTTGCCAGATAATGAAAAGCCCCATTACAAAATTCTTCAGATTACGGCAGTAAATGGTGGTGACAAGGGACTTTACGTAATAGGACAAATTAAAAACATTTCGTGCCTTATGGTTGTTGATACTGGAACCAATGTGTCTATAATCAGAAAAGATTTAGCGCAAAACTCAAAACTTAGTATTATCTGGACTCCAACCTGCGTTTCCTTGCAAACAGTGACGGGTGACAAGATTGAGGTTCATGGGAAAACTAACATCACTCAAAGGTTTGGAAACATTGACTATCACCATACGGCATATATAGCAGATATCACCGACCCCTGTATTCTTGGACTGGATTTTCTGAAGAACAATAACATTAAACTAGACTTTGAAAATAGAAATATGCATTTAAAATTTGAAGACATCACTCTTTTTGGCTTACAAACTCAATTTGAATCCAACCAGAAAATTATAGCAAAAACCAAACTCTCATTATCGCCAAGAACTGAATGTATAATGCTCGGTTTAGTAGCAGAAAATAGGAAATTTCGATTCGGCATAATTGATTATCCTGACGCAGGCAGTTTAAAAGCATAAGTACTGATAGCCTCGTCGGTAGTAGACCTCTCGAATTCAGTCATCTCAGTGACAATTGCTAACATCAGTGCTAGGACGAGAACTATCCAGGAAGGAGAGGTAATGGCAGCTTGTGCTTCTGTCACTTGTGTAGACCGGAAGTGCAATACCCAAGACCTTTCATCAGAGGATCTAGTCAAGGATTTACTACAAAACACGGACTTGGACGAGAAATAAAGATGTGATTCAGGAGGGTTAATTAAAGAATTCCAGAGCCTATTTTCAAGAATATCTGGGAACTTTGGAAGAACAAGAATAACGAAGCATCGAATCGATACGGGAGAGCATCCTCCTATTAAGCAGCACCTCCGACGACTACCGTTTGCTAAATAGGAAGATGTCCAAAATCTCATTAAAGACATGAAAGATAATGATGTCATTGAGATTTGTCAAGTCCTTGGGCATCTCCCATCGTCTTGGTCAGGAAGAAAGATGGCTGTACCAGATTCTTTGTAGACTATCGTCGATTGAATGACGTCAACAAGAAGAAAAGCTATCCTCTGCCAAGGATAGATAACACGCTGGACACACTTGCTGGCAATACCTGGTTTTCTACCCTAGATCTCAAGAGCGGGTGTAGGCAGGTAGAACTCAACACGGACGATAAAGAGAAAACTGCCTTCACCACGGGACAAGGACTGTGGCAATTTAAAGTTATGCTTTCCGGCTTGTGCAATGCACCTCCAACATTCGAGTGCCTTATGGAAACAGCCCTCGGAGGACTTTCATATGAGGCCTGCCTGGTTTATCTTGATGACATTATCCTCGTGGGGCGCTCCTTCGAAGAACATCTGAAAAATATTAGACGTGTGCTACAAAAGCTGAAAGAAGCTAACCTGAAATTTTGGTCCATCCAAGTGCCACCTATTCCGGCGTGAAGTTACCTATCTCGGACACATGATTTCGGAAGAAGGTGTACGAACAGACCCGGATAAGATCTCGGCTGTGAAAGAATGGAACTGCCCGACGGATGTTCTCCAGCACCGGAGTTTCTCGGGCTTATGCACGTATTACCGGAAATTCGTGAAAAAGTTCTCAATTGCCAGACCACTCCATAAGCTGACCGAGGTAAAATAGAAATTCATTTGGACGGTTGATTGTAACAACGACTTTAACAAGCTTAAGGAGGCACTAACATCTGCTCCAATCCTGGCAAATCCTGAAATGGGGAAACAATTTATTCTGGATACAGATGCAAGTCATGAGAGTATCGGGGATGTATTGTCTTAAGAGATAAATGGTCAGGGGCGTGTCATTGCCTATTTTAGCAAGCGTCTGTTCAAACCAGAAAGAAATTATTGTGTGACCAGGAAGGAACTGCTCGCTATCGTAAATGCTGTGGAGCACTTTCATCCTTACCTCTACTGTGGAAGCTTCATGCTGCGAACAGATCATGCCTCATTGACCTGGCTGCTGAATTTTAAAAATTCAGAAAGCCAAATAGCTAGGTGGATACAGAGACTACAGAAGTATGACGTAGAAATTCGCCACAGAAAAGGATCAGCACATGGAAATGCAGACGCCCTTTCAAGAAGACCGTGTCCTGAGAGCTGCAAATACTGCTCGAGAATCGAAAAGAAATTTGGCGTAATAGGTCCAATAGTCTGCCAAGTTACAACGCCATCAACATCGGCATTTGGCCTGTGGATAGATGAGAGCGTCCCAAAAGATGAACTGGCTGATCCTGAAATAAAACAATCATAGAATTCAAATAGTCGTCTGACGAAAAGCCCAGCTGGAAAGACATCGCCCCTTTCCAACCTACAACAAAGCGTTACTGAGCTCTTTGGGATTCCCTCCATGTATAAAATGGTGTTTTATATCCAAAATGGGAGTCTGACGACGGAAAAACATTCAGGTTCAATTAATAATCCCAAAGGCAAGATTTTCAACACTCCTTAAGGAAATCCATGACAGTTCAACTGGAGGTCATTTTAGTGTTATGAAGACCTTACAAAAAGTTCGTGAGCGCATCTACTGGAACAATGTGCGGAGTGACGACGAAAAGTGATGTCACACATGTAATCCCTGTGCTGCACGCAAAGGTCCCAGAAAACGCACTAGAGGAAGACTGCAGCTGTATAATGTAGGAGCGCCTATCGAACGCATAACATTTGACATCATAGGTCCACTTCCGAGATCATCAGATGGCAACAACAACATCTTGGTTTTCAAGGACTACTTCACTAAGTGGCCTGCAGCCTATCCTATTCCCGACCAAGAGGCCTCATCTGTTGCAGAGGTTCTAGTTCAACACTGGATCTTTAGATTCGAGGTTTCTCTACAACTGCACTCCGATCAAGAGAGAAACTTCGATTCTGCAGTTTGCAAGAGGCTGTGTGAAATACTCGCCATCGACAAAACCAGGAGAACATCTTTGTATCCTCAGTCTGACGGCATGGTAGAGAGGTTCAGTTGGACCATCCTGAACAGCCTCTCTCTCCTGGTATCCAGTAATCAACAGGACTGGGACAAGAAATTGCCCTTTTTCTTGTTTGCCTACTGGATTGCCGTTCACGAGACCATTGGCTATTCCCCATCCCAGACGCTCTTTGGACGTGATCTTCGTCTGCCTGCAGATCTTCTGTTCAGCCGGCCACCAGATGCCCCCTTTGGCGCCTGAGGAGTATATCGAAAAACTCCAGGCATGGATGGGGGAAATGTATAATCTGGCTAGGGAAATAATAGTCATGGCTTCCGAGAAGATGAAGACCCGATACGATGCAAGAGCAATCGGAAGCGACTTCGACGACGGCGGCAAAAAGTGGTTATGGATTCCGAAATGCCGCAAAGGACACTCTCCCAAGCTGCAAACAAACTGGTAAGATCCTTACACAATCCTAAAAAGACTGAATGACGTTGTTGTGTGGATACAGAAATCACCGCACTCAAAACCAAAGGTAATACTTTACAATAGGCTAGCCCTTTATATTGACCAAGATGAATAAGATCCTTAATTTCAGACCATGTCCATTAATTATTTTGTAAATAATGTAAATTATTTCTCTTTTCAAACTCCTTAGTTTTAATATAGTATTGCAATTTATTTTTGTATTTTGAATTTATTTTCTTTGTATGTGCTGTTCAGTATTGGTTACTTTATATTTGATTATTATAAAGAATATTTTCTGTCTGTAAATAGATTCATCTTACTCAGGGATTGTAATATCAGGACGTGCAGCCTTTGATGAGGAGGCAGTGATAGAATTTTGTGTAAATAGTGTAATTAATTTGTATTTGAGTGTTTAGTGTATTTATATTACTCTATGTTATATTTATTCCATGTTAAAATTGTACTATTCACACGCAATGCCACCCTTACCTTAGAATGGTAATTCAATGAGAACTTGGCGAAATATTGGTGGTGGATCCAAGTTGGCATCATTTTTGGCGACCATGTTGGCGAGTTTGGAACCCTCTCGAATCTTCTAGAAAGTAGTAGATCTTTCCACAAGTATCACGTTCAATGACACGAGCGGTCATATTTCTAGAAGTTTCAGTCGCGCATATAAAAAGGATGCTCGCCGGTACGGCGGGAAGTCTTGAATAAATCAGTGAGTAGTGATAATTGTTTTGACTAGCGATTAGCTTGGCTGTGCTTGTGATTAATCTTTACTTGCGTGTATTTTTAAACACTGTTATTGTGTTTGATTGCTGTTGAAGGTGTGAAGACCTTGAAATATTTACCCTGTGAATATTGACGATGAATCCTGTATTGAAAGGGTTGGATTTTCGATAATAAATTCGCATCACTTTTAAAGAACTGATTTTTTTTTTTTGAGATGGGTTTTGCCTAAAATCCTCGAACCCTCGTATCTACGTAACAGTATCCCAGTACTGCTAAAATTGGATAATCCATTTATACAGTGCTAATTTAAGAACAAGTTTAATAGTTAGCAATGATATCCATGGGCATGTCATGTATAAAAATATCGTTACCTAAATCCGGATTCTAGGATTTTAAGCAAAACAATCACAAAGAAAATGAATATTTCTTTAAGAGCGATGTGAATTTATTTTTGGAAATTCAATCCTTTAAATACAGGATTTAGCAGCAATATCCACAAGGTAATTATCTGAAGGTCTTTACACCTTCAAAATCGAGCGAACACAATCACCAGTGTTAAAAAATATACATACGTAAAGATTATCACAAGCACAGCTGAGCTCATCGCTAGTCAAAACAATCCTCACTACTCGCTGGCTTAATCAAGACTCATCATCGTACCGGCGAGCATCTTCTTTTAAAGGCGCGACAGAATTTTCCAGCAATAGAACCGCTCGTGTCATTGAACGTTACACTAGTGGAGAGATCTACTATTTTCTAAAATATTCCAGAGGGTTTTAAACTCGCCAACATGGTCGCCCATGACGTCAAAATGGTCGCCAAATGAGCCACGAACTTGGTCGCCAAAAATGATGCCAACTTGGCTCTACCGTCAAGATTTCGCAAAGTTCTCATTGAATCGTCATTATAACGTAAGGGGCGGCATTGCTTTTGTGAATATAGTACAATTTTAACACGGAATAAATATAACACAGAGAAATATAAATGCATGAAGCACTCAAATACAAATTTACACTATTTACACAATATTCGTAAGAATATACACATATTTAATACTTGACCTTGATAATTTGTATGGCTTATACTTAAAATTGTTTTGTAGCTTATATATATATATATATATATATATATATATATATATATATATATATATATATATATATATAATATCCATATATATATACATTATTATTGAATTCAATACATTGTTGTTGTATAATGAAAATTATGATTTCAAATTGGGGCGCTAATATTTGGAAATCGAGAAGAACTGGTTTAATGTATTAAAACTCATTTGAAATATTGTATGAATCAGCAGATGAAAATTCGGGTTTTTTTATGTACCGTGTGTAGCAGAGAATAAAAACAAAATCAAACAATACAGAAAAAGTAGAACGCCTTTTTGTTCTAAATATCTTCTAAATAACCTCTTTATGGGTAAAAAAATAACCTTTTCTGCCATGTTCAGGCAAGTAAATGATGTTTATGTTTGTTTACCGTTAAAGGATATGGGAGGTTTCCGTTACCAGCTGTTTCTGGCACTTTCTGACCGAAGGGAGTCCAGAAGTTTACTTGTTTCTGGACTACTACCAATCACGAGAGGAAAAAATACGGTCATAAGTATTTTTTCTAAGATAAGTTACCACATTTATTTCAAAAGTTTTACTTAAATTATTTTAATATTGTTTCATGCTCGTTGTAAGAAAAATTACTAAGAAAAAAAATTCTTTCATTTTTTTTCACAATTTTGTTAGAGCATTGTTTTTTTAATAAAGAAGTATTCTCTGAAATTGTTTTGAAGTGAAACATGTCTTAATCATCTATTAACTTACGATTTTATATATATATATATATATATTTTCCCTTAAAATAATTTTAAAATAAATGTTTGTGGTATTTTTTTAATTACTTCGTTTTTTGTTTTGTTTATTGTTTCTTTTTTTTTTACAATTGTTCTGTATTAAAGACTTAAGATTTAATTTTTATTCATGTTATTTGCCATTTTATTCTAATAGGAGTTTCAATGGATCAAAATTACGTAAAGTTTTTAAGAGAGAAATAAATGTTTTTTAGATAGTCATGGTAGAAACAAGGTTTATTTAAACGACTTTCATTCTTTTACATGAAAACTCCTTGCTGTAGAAGAATCTGTACTACTGCTGGTATCATTATACAAATAGTAATAGCTGATATTATTATACAAACAAATATAAATGTACTCTTGTTTTATCTTAAAAAAATAATAAAATGCCAGTTGTATTTGAAAGTAGGTATTGTAGAAATAATGAGAGTGAAGCTCGTTCATTATTTGATCTTTAACAAATAAATATATATATATATATATATATATATATATATATATATATACTCATCCATTATTGAACACAATAAACGTTAATTTATTTTAATATTTTTATTATACATTAACAATGTCAACACTCAGTTATTAGAAACATTCAATGACATAGTAAAGACATTTTATGTTTCATCAAACGGCACTTATGACACACAGCGTAATTTTTATGATGCATGAAATATGATTTTAAAAAAGATAATAGCTATAAAAAGTGTCGTATTAAATGTTTTCATAATTTATAATTAGAAGTAATGAATCAATTTACATGTATATTTGTGGATTAAATATGCATTGCCTTTAAAATTAACTATGCGCCTATTTTTGTATGCCATGGGAATATTTCATCTTCAAGAGACTGATTTGACATGAATGATTGAATTTTTTCAATTCCTCAGTGAAATCCGTTACATAAATATGGATAGTTTGGTAGTTTTTATTCATCATGCTTTTTTTTATTTTCAGAAAATCATAATAAAACCCATGGAACAATTAGAAAGAAGGTCTCCGAAGTCAAACGAATCCAAGAGAATTATTTCAAGAAGTTCAAAAGTTAATATTGAAAACTGCAATATGATGGCATAAAAAATTAATTTTGCAGTATGATGTTAATATTCAAAACATAATTACATGATAAATATTTTTTTTCTTTCTTAAACACTTGTAGTTTAACTTCAAACATTCTTATTTATTTATTACACAGGAAAACTCTAGAAAAATAAATGAGAAACAAAAATGAAGATGTGATTCTCTTAGATTTTGACAAAAAAATTTAAATAGATTCGGAGAGGGTAGTCTTAAAGCAAATATGCTTGATTCCTTATATATTGCAGGCATTGTTTTGTTCCTTCCAAAACTTTTAAAACTAATGTCATTACAGTTCCAATTGAACTTCTTTGCACTGGTTATCCAAATTATATCCATGCAAGTTAATGTTAATCCATGCAAGTAATGTTATCCATTCGAGATTCAATTAACTTACTGAAAAAATAAAATTTTAATATAAATTGCACAAGGGTACAGCACGTTTTTTTCTTAAGAATTCAAATAATCAAGAAATTCGTATTAAATAAATACAGCAAACATTTAGTAAGTAATAATATTACATTACATTATAGTTATTTACAGAATGGTGTTTAAAGTAACATTAATAAAACTCAATCAAGTAAATGACAACCAGAGACCTCCGAACAAACTTTACAGCGATTGTTTATGTCTTCAAGATCATAAAACATCATACTTTATAGCAAAGCTGTTTCCTCTATTGAGTCCGTTTTTAATGCTTAGAGGTTGGATATGAAAGATAGACTACACAAAGACTAGTACAATTACTATGCAGACTACACACACGCGAAAAATGAACAGATTTTCAAAGGGATTAAAGCCAAAGAAAACCATCTACTACTACACATACGAAATACCCCCCCCCTTTTAAGGGACTTCTTAATGATACTGAATATCTGTAGACGGATATTATTATCTTCTAGAAATAAATAATGACGTGTTCTTTGAAAAGACTCACAATGCAATTCATGGCCGCACTAGGAACAGCGCAATATAATCATAGAACCGCCTTTATGAACATATATCAGTGCAGTGATTTTCAAATTTCCAATGCTTGCGATCAATCTTCAATCATAATTTAATCGCGTCTCCTTTCCGTACAGTAAAAATATATAAAATGTAACAATAATGTACAGCAATATTATGAATGAAACAATATATAGAATGTAACAATAATATTATGAATATGACGATATATATATAAGGCATAAATAATTTATAATAATATGCTTTAACAACAATGTACATAATGTAACAACAATGCACTATGTTTAATAATGCTAGAATACGATTCTAATAAGCCTCACAAATAAACAAGATAGTATAAAATTTTGTATATGATGAGCCCATGGAAGTCACTAGTAAGTTTTAAACCTGCTTTTAACTTAGTATTGATAAATTTGTTATCTAATACGTTGTGCAGTACTGATGCATTTAGGAGTATATTATATCAATAGAAATGTGTCAGAATGTATTTTGTTTTGCTACTTTTAGATAAATAATTGATATTTTTTCAATACTCTTCTATTTTTGACTTTTTGAAATGCTCGCACCCCTCATGTAGTGTTGTCCCCCCTACGGCAGCACATCCGATAGTTTGAGAAACACTGCTAGTGCGATATTCCATTGAAACTACATTAACTCAATAAAAAAAAATCACCTATACATGCGTGTATCACCTACAATGCTCTTGGTTTGCTGCATGTCGTTATCTCTCCAAGTTCTCACACGCATATTACGTTATTTCAGGAAAATCCTCACATTTTTATGAGGAAAACCCTTGCCTTACACCAAGGTTATCCAATTAAAAAGTTCATGACACTTTTTTATATCAACTTCTCAGAAAGGTTGGAGGGTTAGCAGAAGAAAACACATGTGGTACTTGGATGTACAGTCTCTAAGGATAGAGATTTCAGTGCACAATGTTTGGAGCCCTAATTGTGGAAGTTAAAAATTATATAGTTATTGTAGGTCACTCTATGATTGCACTTAGTTATATAACAATGTACTAATAATGAGAGGGAGTGAACACAATTGAAAAACTTGCGTTCTCTGCTGTTATTTAAATAGCAAGATCTTAATAGGACTATATTCCAAGATTGATAAACTATGATCATACCACTTTAATTTATTACTAATGATGCATTGTGTCATTTGGGTTTGCCGGAATCACCTGTACACTTTAAAATTATATTTAGTCATATTTCCTGCCCTTAACAAAAAGTTATCTCTGAGAATATTTCTCTCAAACACATCCAGTGAGTGCGTTATATCTTCACCTTACATCAGTGCTTCTCAAACTTTCAATATTGGCGCCCCCCTTTTCGATCACATTTTTATCACGCCCCCTTATGCATTAATAATGTACTGAATGCAATACTAATGCACTTAGACGTTAAAGCAGTGGTTCTCAAACTTTCGCTACTGGCGACTGAATTTTCAATCATACTTTTTATCGCGCCCCCCCCTAAAAGTAATAATGTATTGAATGCAATAATAATGCACATTGGCGCTAAAGCTACAATACGATCATAATTATAAACCGTACAAATTAACGATATAAGTATTAAATTTTGTATATGTTACTTTAATGTAATATATATATATATATATATATATATATATATATATATATATATATATATATATATTTATTTACTTTTAGTTCGATTCACTATAGAAGCGTGTTTTTTAGTTTGTTTTAAAACTATAATTTATTTTATAGTTATTTTTACTATACACGATAAAAATCACAATTCCAGTGAATAATTTAATAAGAAAAAATATGCTTACCTACTTTCAATGAATTTTCAATTTTTTTTACAAATTTGAGAAAAAATCCAATAAAACTAAAGAAACTGTTCCAAATGTGCGTGTCTTTAATAAAGAACATAAATCACAGACACTTTTCGCTAACAACACAAAAATGTTGTTTTCCAGCTAAACTGTCATATTTTGTTCAGGTTTTTGTAATTTTGCAGTTGTTTGATGATCTACAAATAACATTTTGAACTTTTTCTTCTTTGTGTCTTTTTGACAAGGCGAAGTGCTACATTATGGCTTCATAGTTTTCTTCGTAGAGCTCTTTAGGCAGCATTTGAAAATTTCAAATTAACTGAAACGTCTCATGTCTAACGCTTTTTCTGATATTTACTTTCGCTATCTTGATTAATATGCATTATTTCAGTAGGTTCTTCAATTGCTTGATCAGTTTAAACTTCCTTCAATATGGATCTTAAATGCCCATTTTTTTTAATATTCTACCTTTTTTACATTTATAAATCATAATACGTCGTACAACACAACGATCAAAACTACAAAATTGTTCATGGGGAAAGTATAGCATGTTCTAAAAATAATTGTGTAAAACGTTTTTCTTTATGCATTATATGTTTCAGAATACTCATGCTTATCCATATATCATAAAACTCTTTCAAATGAAAAAAAATGAAACATAAATATATTAGATATATTTACAACTTCCCTAAAAAAAAAGACGGAGATATCCATCCAGCAAGTTCGAAGGTCAGCTAAAATAATATTTCAGGTTAGAAGAAACGCAATAAAAAATCTCTCATCGTTTGATATCGTTAACAGAAACGTAATATATATATATATATATATATATATATATATATATATATATATATATATATATATATATATCATCGTTCTCATATTGACCGCAAAGCGAACAAAATATTTTTTTTAAATTTAGTTATAGAATCAAAAATGACTAATGAGCATTTGAAGTGGAATCCTTTATTTTTGATGATCACCAGATGATAAAAATAAATTATATCAGTGTAAATGTGCATTTTTTTTATTATTTCAGAAATCATTTTGTTTTACTTCATTCAAAAAAATTATTTTTTTAAACCTTTTATTTTCAATATGTTCGCGCTCCCCTCGCAAGGTTACCGCACCCCCCAGGGGAGCGCGCCCCACAGTTTGAGAAACACTGTTAATTCTTCAAAATGTCTTAATTCATTGCCCAATTCGTATATGACTTCGTATTCTAAATATGCATTTTAAAGTGAAATTAATATATGCATATAAATTAATATATGCATTTATATTCAGAATGATTTTTAAGTTACTCAAATTCAAATGTGCTTCCGAAACTGTAAATTTGTTTTTGTAACCAAAATATTTTCAAACATTGAAATTGATTTAAAATTGTAAGAAAAAAAAAACATTCTGAAATTACATCGAAAAAATTAAGAATTCGGTGATTATCCAAGTTTTCCATGTTTCATAAGATTTATTTAAACTTAAAGCTTTACGCAATATTTAAAAATTTAAATGTAATAAAATTAACAGAAAATAGAAATTATCGAAAAAGCAAAAATGGAGAAAAAATAACAATAAATATTTTTTTAAAAAAATATGTAAGGAGACATATACAATCACACACACACACATGTAAAATCATAAGGAAACATAAAATCATCATTGGCTGGTCATGTTAAATTATATTTTTAATATTCATAATTAATGTCTCTTTCTTCTTGATCATAATTTTAACAGTATTCAATTCATAAATTTATACAACTTAAAATATTTAGAATATTAAGCACTTTTTTAACATTAATTTACTCCATACATTGTTTTTCTTAAAAATGTCTGTAGAAACAGAATTCTTTCTTAATAAAATTTCAGCACATTTAAATATTTTTAGAATACTTTTGTATGCTTTCTGAAAGTCAAATACAATAAAATAGGAAAAAAAATGTACCATCCTTTTATAAATGTATTTTTTCGAAAATGTGTAAAAATCTTCCAAGAAGTGTTAAAGGTATATTCTCTAATACATTCCAGATCAAATTAAATTTCATGAACGTTTTATATTTGTTAAAAATGAAGGAAGACAGTAGAAATACGAAAATCTAAATTAATTTTAAAAAAAGAAAAAAAAATATCGAAAGTATATTCAGTTGAAGAAAAAGTGCAATATTTATGAAAAGCGAAGAAATATTTTAAATTTGGTCATATGCTACTTCTGTATTTAATGACATATTTTACTTTCTTTTATAGTTTATTTTTGCTTCATCATTTACACTAGAAAAGAAATTGATTCGTGCAGTAGTTTTAAAAAGATAACCCTTTATTTGACAAGAAGGAAAAAGCCCCACATATCTGCATTTGTTTGATCTCTAGGTGTTATTTATTCATGAAATATGTTGTGTAAAATGGCAGAAAACAAGCAAAGCTAAAAAAATAACGCATTAGTAAACTTCAGACTTCATCCTATGAATATTATAATTATATTCCGAGTTACAGTTATACGTGAATTCAGGTGAAATGAAATATAAAAAAAAGAACTCAAATTTACTAAATGAATTTGAAACTAACAATCTTACTTCAACTCCACATCCAAAGAAAGTGAGAACACATAATCTTCTTTTTTGAAGATCTGATAGAGCCTAATCTTTTTTTATTCAAGCCAAAAGAAAAAAGAATCAAATGATATCAAGTGAGTTCCCCTTTTAACTTCAAAGGATGAAGAGTAAAAGGAAAAGGATTTCTCACATTGAGAAATCATACACTACAAGTTTTATCTTATCAAAAATCAGAAAAATAAACGTCTAAAAGGGAAAAAGTAAGTATTATCAGATTTCTATAAATTTGAAATCTTGAAATGGAAACTTAAGCATACTGTGTCAGACGAAATGTTACTCATGATTTATTGAGACAATCGTTCTTATTCGTATATAAGTAGAGGAAACCATTAAGAAAATAATCGCATTTGTTGTTATTTCACCATATATATATTCCTTTTTTAGGTAAATTTTATCATATGTGGATTACTTTTTTTAGTTCTAAGAACCACAATAACACTTGTAAGGAAAATAAAACTGGGGACATGTATCGTTTTTAAAATATATTTAACCTATCATCACTCGCGCGAAAAAACGAACTTAAGTTCTCACTCAGGGTATGTCAAAGCCAAGAGAGTTGCATTCTGTTTTTACTGTAAAATTTGTATACAAATGTGAAAAGGGAAAGAGAATATAATGCTCAATAGTAAATATATATTTTAAAATATACTTACAATTAATTTGCACATTTTTTTCTGCACATACATGCTATCTAAACTTAACTCAGTGGCGTAACAGCTCATGATGGGCAGGACCTACTGCACCCAACTCAGTATTCACGACCATGGGTCCTGAGGTGCATGAGCAGATGTTCTGGTCACGTGATCAGTCTGACGTTCCCAGGCAAGCTTCGTACTCATTTTATCGACCCACTTAAGGGATGAAATACTGAGTTAACCTCGGGCCTCTGGTGTGGAAGTGCGATGCACTAACCACTCAGCCACCGAGCTTCTGCATGTCATGTGATCCGTACATATATCCCTATCACACTTTTCATAGATATTTTAAGTTTATATGTGAGGATTTGTGTTATCCACAAATATATAATAATCCAATGAATGATCTTATTTCAGCTTCTTTGGTCTCTTTTGCATCTTTCTATCTCGTAGAAAGGTTTTTTACAGATTGGATTTATATATCTGTGCATTTTACTGAACACTAAATTATTTCAGCGGAAAAAAATGCCAAGTCTCTAATGGAGAAGTGACATATTTTGAAAAACACTTATTTCCAGCCAGTTTCGAACAAATATTCTTTCCAAAAATTCTAACATTTGGATGGATTTGTTTCTTAATTCCAACATATTTCCTTATCTCTGCCTATAAAGCACTTATTTTTTTTCAATGGTTTTTTCATTTTTCTATTCTAAATTTAAGTCCATTTTAGTACAGGAATCATGATTGCTATTTTATTCATCATCATCAATACAGAAGAAACTTTTTTTCATCGGTAAATATTGTATTTAATAAGTTTCTCAAGTATCGATATTCTTCATCAAAACTACGATGACGGGCTATTTGGAAAGAAAGATTTTAAAAGGGTTCTCACGCATTGAGAAATGTAACACAATTTCACGCTCAAGGTGTGACACAACCAAGGGAATGGTATCCAAAGATATATTTTAAGAGTTCACCGACAAGCTAGAACCCACTGCGATTTCGTACCATGGATGATCTAATTTGCTACGAATTAAGAGTAACCTCAATAGCAACGTGTACGTCCAGTGAAGTGCTACATCCCGATCTTGTTATTTTACTTCAAGGAGGAACCTTACCCTGGAGATATCTTTCACAATTATAATGCTCACCCACATGTTGAAAAGACTTTTTTAGACTTCTCTTCAGCCCAACCCATGCAACTTCTTCCTTGACCTGCTTATTTGCAGACTATGTCACCTATTGAGCCCATGAGGGATGATTGGCGTCTCACTCGTTATCTGCGTCCTGTAGCTTCAAAGTACAAACTTTTGTTCCGCATAGAAGCAATGTGGAACTCTCTTCCTCGAGCATACATTCAAAATCTGTTTGAATCCATGCCACGTCGTATAGTACCGCGTATTGGCCGCACCAAATACTGATTATGGAGACTTAATAATGTTTTTTTTTGCTTTGAATTTTTTTTCTTTTATTTGTACTAATACAAGTTGTTTGTGCATTAAATTTGCTTTAATTCTGATGATCCCTTCATGGTGTTGCATTTTTTTACAAAACAGCAGTTTATAAGGCTTCAGACTTTTCATAAATTTGTAAACCATATACTTCATCTGTTCATCTAAATCCATTTTCTCTTAACATCATCAAGATAGTCGCTTCCGTTTTTGGGGTATCGTGGTGAACGCCCATTGGCAGTGAGCATTCGTTATCATCATACGGGCCTATCAACTGGAGTGATGGTATGGGGTGCTTTTGGATGCACATCTCAGTTATCTCTTGTTCGCATTGGCGGCACTTTAAACAGTGTATGTTATATTTCTCGTGCGTTAGAGCCAGTGGTTCTATTCTTTTTTCGAGCTTTCCGAAAGCCTACGTTTTGGCAGGATAATGCACGACCCCATGTTACCAGTATTGCACGGACCTTTCTTGAAACGGAACTTGTTCGACTGTTGCCTTCGTCTGCATGTTCCCCAGAACTCTCTCTAAAGCCACTATGGTTGATGAGTCGTGGCAATGTGTCGAAGTTGCATTGTTATCTGTACTTCGACTCATTACCGAAAAATATAAGAAATATTATAACTGACAGAAGTGGTTTTTTCTGGGTACTGATTTCTCAAGATCAATGCACCCAAATTTCTTAAACATTTAATCACTTGCGAACTAGTTTGATATTCCCGGTAATGACGTCAAGCGCTGTTTGGCGCGATAAAGATCGCGCCTCGCAGCGTTTGCTGTTGATGGCGGCGCCCATTTAAGAACTGGAATGGAAAATAATTAAAGTAAAATGCGCGATTTCTGGATCATAATTTAGAAAATTGTTTCGAAATACATTGAAATATACTCAGGAACATTGAAAATAGCGACCCAAGAAGGAAGCTAAGTACAATCACGAAACTTTGCAAATAAATACAGCGTAAAATGACATGCAAAGGATCCAAGTTTTGTGCCAATTTGCATGCTCATACACGCCGAGGTGGTGCTACAATCAGGAAGAGGGTGCTATATAAGCCAGCGCAAATTCGAGATTCATAAACGTGACGATTACCAGCCGATTCTAGGAAGATTTTGGTAAGCGAAACATGCCAGGTAAACGTGCTAGAAGACATTTCTCACAGTTAAGCGAGTTTGAGAGTGGCATGATAATCGGGAAGAAAACTGCAGGCTGGTCGACGCGCCGTGTTGCTGGCCAGGTGGATCGCTCGGAGTGTGACGTTAGAAATTGTTGGGAGCAGTGGACACGAGTAGGTACCCCACGCGCGGAAAACTGGGTCTGGAATGACCAGGAAGATCACGAGGAGAGAGGGTCGAATGATCATGCGGCAAGCGCTTGAGGACCCCACTTTGACTCGTTCAACGATACGAGCTGATGTAGGCATAGCAATTGTTCCACAAACAATTTCCAGACACCTTGCAGAAGCAAATCTCAAATCCAAGCGCCCTGTCTGTGCACTCCCTTTAACACAAAAACATCAGCAACTGCGTCTACAGTCAGATCAATGTGGAATGTCACAGATTGGCAAAAGTTTGTGTTTAGTGATGAATTCTGGTTTGTTTTGGGGACAGATTATAATCATGTACGGGTGTGGAGGTGCCATGGTGAGCGGTACAACTCCCCCACACTGCTATACGTCACACTGCCCGCACAGCTGGTGTAATGGTCTGGGGGGTCATTGCCTATGATGGCCGGTACACTTTAATTGTGATGCGTGGAACCTTAACGGGTCAACGTTATGTTGATAATATTCTTCGACCCCATGTACGACCTTTCCTAAATGGTCTCCCAAGGGCAATTTTTCAGCAAGATAATGCTCGTCCGCATACAGCAAGAGTTGCTCAAGACTTCTTACGTCATTTTCAGACACTTCGATGGCCGGTCTGCTCCCCCGATTTGTCCCCTGTAGAGCACGTGTGGGATCAGCTAAAACGGCAGATGTCATTGTGTCACTCTGTACATGATTTAGAGTTGGCTGTTCACGATTTGTGGGCCCATCTGCCTGAAGAAAACATAAGGTGTCTAATCAACTCAATGCCGGACCGTGCGGCGGATGTATTTGAGCTGGAGATGGTCGAACGCGCTATTGAAGCTGCCCAGTATTTGTGTCGTTGCACACCCTGTATTCGTTTAATTATCTTGTTTTTGAGATCAAGTGAATCTCCCATCCGTGTCATTATGTGTATTAAATTTCATTTCAATCCAATGCTTTCTTTTTGGGTCGTTATTTTCAATGTTACTGAGTGTATAATTCAAAGGAAGATTATAGGAAGAAATTGAGAATAACAAAGACCACAATCAGTAAATAATGAATAACAATACAATATAATAAAAAAAAATGAACTAATAATGTTACGCGGTAGATAACAATAATCTTATAATATAATTTAATAATAACATAATATTCATTTGTATGATATATTAATAATTATGATTTGTAATGATCATATAATAAGAAATTAATAGTATTTATAAAAAATAATAATCAACGTGTTGTAATAAAATAAAACTATAGTATAAGGATACTTTTTTTTACATAAAATTATAAATAAATACCATTATACACTGCTGGACAATTGCTAAGGACGGATAACACTATCATCCATAGAAACCACAAAATGGAAGAAAGCAAAATGTGGAAAATTAGAATAAGTGTGGGATATTAGTAAGAAGAAGTATGAGTATGCAAATTTTTTTCCACGTCTGTTCATCACGTGATATCGTTCATAACAGCTTTAAAGGTTTTGACGCGTGTGGACAGTTGTTGTTTCAAGTGAAAGTTTTACAAGAAAGATTTAATAGACGAACTTAAAATTTTTGGCATGTCTTCCCGACATCACATAGATGATTTTATGCGTGGCCGAATTATTGGAAGGATTGAAGAAGAGCGAAAAATAACAGATGTTGCCAGGGAGTTCGACATCGCTCACAGGTTTTTTTCACGGCTGTGGAAGTCATTTAAAACTACTGGAATGTGTAGTAGACGGCACGGGGGAGGTCGTGTTAGAAGTATGACGCCTGCAGAAGACAGATATATCGTCCTATCAGCAAAAAGGAACAGGCACACCACAGCTCAGCAGGTGGTAAATCAGTTTCTTGCTGCCTCAGGAAAGCAGATCTCCCGAAAAACTGTTGCCAGACGTTTGATGGCAGGAGGACTATACGCACGCAGACCTGTTGTGTGTGTCCCATTGACCAGGCAGCACCGTACTGCCTATTTGCAATAGTGTCGTGATCATCACAATTGGACTGAACAGGACTGGGCATGTGTACTATTCTCAGATGAGAGTAGGTTCAGTCTGTCATCGGATTGTAGACGCCAACTGATCTGGCGCGAGAGTGGTACTGCTTATCGTCCAGAAAATATGCAGGAAAAGGACCGATATCCAACATGCAGTATCATGGTGTGGGCCGGCATCATGATCAATGGCCGCACGCGCCTACATGTTGTTGCGAATGGGACTATGACGGGCCAACGATACATTGATGAAGTTCTACTTCTTCATGTTCGTCTTTCCCGTGGTGCTGTCGGTGATAAATTTGTTTGTATGGACGACAACGCAACATGTCATCGAACACTCGCTGTTCAGGATTGTCTAGACAGCGAGGGTATTCAACGTCTTGTATGGCCAGCGCGTTCTCCAGATCTAAACCCCATTGAAAATGTGTGGGATGCTTTGGGGAGGCAAGTTGCTGGTCGAAACTATCCTCCGACAAACAAGAACACCCTCATCCGTGCACTCACAGAAGAATGGGATAAATTGCCTCAACAGCTGCTGGATAATGTTGTGCAAAGTATGGTACGACGTGTGGAATGTTGCATCACACTCCACGGTGGACATATCCCGTACTGATACCTTTATTTAAGGTGCCTGCTGACTTTTAGATGCATTGTTCCAATTCTCCGTGCGCAGATCAAATGAACAATTTTTTCTTACAGATGTTTCACAGCTTTTGTACTTTCCAGAACAATAAATATACTTTATTCTAATGTCTGAACAGTGTGGCAACTATATTTTATCCTACTAGGCCTCATGTCTCGCTTAATGTTATGCTACATAGCAATTTGTGATCCGTCCTTAACAATTGTCCAGCAGTGTAATAATCATAGATAAATAACATTACAATAATCATAGATGAATAACATAATAAAAATTATAAATTTATAAAATAATAATAATTATAAGTAAACAAAATAATAATAATTATAAATAAATAAACAATAATAATTATAAATAAAAATAATATTAATAATTCTAAAGAACATAATAATAATTATAATTAAATAACATAATATGTAATATTTATAAATAAATACCATATAATGTAATATTTATAAATAAGTATTAAAAGTACAAATAATAAATATTTGAGCATTAAATTTAGTAATTATTGTTTTTATATTACATTATTAAGAAAACAATGACATTATATATATATTACAATTAATAAGGAACTTCAATAACGAAGTACTGAAAACTTGCAATATTCTCTAAACTGCAAGTTCCTTCAACGAATTTCATCGAACAAGGAACGTTAAAAAAAGCATTTTTAAGACGTAAAATAAAGCGAAAATAAACGATTTATAATGATAATTGAAAGTATAACACTGATTCTTAAAAAGAAAAAAAAAACATCCTAGAACTAAACCATATTAGAAATATCCATATCCGAAAAATGCGCGAAATAAAACAGAAGCCGGAATCGGTAGAACAATTACAATGAAAATGGTTAATTTTTTAATTAAAATCGTCTGAAATTAATGGGGTTACCACGGAAAAATCAATAAAAGTTATTTCTAATATACGTTATCCCCATGGCAACCACATCACCAGACGACGGAAATATCAAGGTAACCATATTGTAATTTTATCGCCCATATTGACGAACATAAACAAGAACTGGGCGCTATTACCCCGAATATCAAACTAGCACCATTAATTGTTATTTCTAGTATAATACATTCCTCCAATAAATACCATTTTGTTATCTGCATATCTTCCTGGTGTGACAACTTTAATGGTCACTAGTATATATATATATATATATATATATATATATATATATATACTGCTCAAAACAATTAGGGGAGCAAGCAAAAAAGTGAAGAAAACCGTGTGAGACAGCCACGTATTGGCATACAATGCATATTACACGCGTATCAATGCGCAATACAGAAAAAATGCGCAAAAAAATTTGGAATTAAGCTTTAATTCTTTGAAAATATGGAAAAAACATGAAAAGATGATTTAGGGCAAAAATTTGGTTACATGTAAACGATAAAAAAAGGTACTGTTTAGACATGATGCATGAGTTTTAATAGAGCGTGTGGTCTCCTCGAAGAGCTAAGAATGCTGCACACCTGTTTGCCATGGATGCGATGAGGTAATCGATCAGACTTTGGGGAATACAGTTCCACTCCTCAAGAAGTGCAATCTCCAAGTCTCGGACAGTAGCAGGCGGACTTGGTCGTTCAGCAATGCGTCGTCTGAGCATGTCCCAAACATGCTCGATTGGATTCAGGTCAGAAGAGCACGCTGGCCATTCCATACAATGTATTGTTTCAGCTTCAAGCATGTTCTCCACCAGACGAGCTCTATGCGGTCGGGCATTATCATCCCGGAAAACAAAGGAATCTCCAATGTCCCCATTGTAAGGGATGACATGAGGTCGAAGTATCTCGTCTGCATACCTTCGGCCCGTCAAAGTGCCATTCCGAATGATATGCAGGTCCGTACGTCCGCCTATGCTGATTCCCCCCCCATACCATCCAACCAGCTCTTCTGTATTGTGACCTTTCACGAACGAAAGCGGGGTTATTTCGAGTGACCCTGTCCCTCAATACAAGAACACGTCGGGTGTCACACTCTAGACTGAATCGGGACTCGTCTGTAAACAGCACTTGGCTCCAATCATGTTGCTCCCAATCTCGATGTTCAGCAGCCCATCTTCTTCGGGCCACACGGTGGCGTGGGGTCAATGGAATGCAGACCATTGGCCTACGTGCATAGAGCCCTCCCTCATGAAGCCGATTACGTACTGTTTGGCTGGACACCCTTCGTCCTGTTGCCAAGAGCAACTGTCTTTGCAACTGCGTAGCATTCTCTATTTTGTTTCGACGGAATGTTAACTGTATATACCGGTCATCAGTTGATATAGTGGCGCGTGGCCGACCTGCCCCTGGTCGACGTCTAACATTTCCTTTTTCTCGGAATCGATTCCATAGCCTTGCAACAACACTTCTCGCGACTCCAACAGCGTCCGCGACACTACGTTGTGTTTGCCAGGATTCCAGTCTGCCTATGACACGCCATGTCATGGGGATTCATGTAAATTACGTTGTTGAGACATTCTCAAGTAACCTTGTCTCAAGAAAAAATACTGCGCAATCGAGCTTCACAGTTACGGCAATAAAACAGACGTTTCTGCAACATCCCGATTTCTGCCCTTATCTCCTTTTTCTGGGTTTTGACGTCATGAACTTTGATTTGCATATAAAGTTTTCTTCTTCCGTTTCCTGGTAGGCTTTACATTATGGATGATTCAGTTTATGTTACTTATTGGTATACATCTTTGCTTACTTTTGTTAAAACCATGTGCTCCCCTAATTGTTTTGAGCAGTATATATATATATGCTTTCCACGTGCATTTCCACGCCATAGGTCCACGGATAAAACCCGGGACAAGATGGATTTACGAAAAATCTTGATCTTCCCGTGGAGATCACGGCCACCCTTACATGTTGATTAGAGACGATCTGCAGTTCTTAATATTTGTATGGAAAAGGTAAACAACAGAAATTGTAAAAAAAATATATGCCTTAATTTCAGCTAAATAGTTTTTAGAAATGGAAGTAACTATCGAGTCCTATTCAAATATTAAACATACACTTAACTTTCACAGACAACTTTGTGACACTGCCACAACGAACTTGACGATTACAAAGAGGAATTAGATAGTCTATATCTCTAAGATGGCTTTACATTTAAAAACCACGAATGCACATCTAACTAGCAGAGAATGACCCAAACTTTATATAATACTTCTTAAATAGCAACATTCATTTACATGTGTCTGGAGCATTATCTAAAAATAACCGTTTCGAGTGAAAAGCATTTTAAAGTTTGAAATTTTGCTTTAAGTTGGAACATCTGCTTTTACTAAACACATGTAATTTTTCTTCTAGAGAAGGGAAAATAAAATTTAAAAAATTAACTTGATATTTTTATAAAGCTAATAGGATGGTCTGTAAAACAAAATCATTAAAAAAAAACTGTCAATTTTTGACAAAATTCACGATACCAGGGTATTTGGATACCTTAAAGAGGAGTTTGTATTCTTATACAGGTTGCATTATTCATATTAATGTATAACAGTGGCGCACACAAGGGAAGGGTCCTGGGTTCTGGAACCCCCCCTCCCCCAATGTCCTTGATTTTTTTTCGATTGATTATAATTCTGAGTAAATAGTACGTAAAATTTAATTAATTATTTTCTATTAATGATTATTTTTATTAAGTAATGCTAATTATTTATTTAATAATTAGTTTTTTACTGTGTTTTGTTCCCGAAAATCGACAAAATCAAAAAGAGCATGATACAAGAATGGTGAACTTTCGACTCCAGACTTCCCCCCTCTTGAAAATTCCTGTGTTCGCCACTGATGTATAATATAGTTTATATTATTCATATTTTATTACATATTATTAATTAAATGTAAAGGTATTTTAAGTGGCGTAAAAATAATGATTACTAGTTTCGTTTTTAAATATAATCGTCCATTCTTTTTTTCTAACACATATATTTTGTCTTCAGCTTTTCAGATTTCTTCCCAGAATATCTAAGACCTGCCAAATACATTTTTCAGTATACATACAAATGAGAAACCGAGAAAAAAATTATGTAAATCGTTTAAAAATATTGAATGTTAAATAAGTACTGAAAACACTCCATAAATATTTCTTGGAAAACGTGGCTAAATGTTCAAACCACAAGTTATGTGTTCACTTTATTGAAAATATTCAAGAATATATGAAGAATTACAATTCAGAACATCTCATTTAATCCGGCATTCAGGTCTAAGTAAACAATGACATTTAGAATAATGGAATAGTTCTGCGAATCGGTATTTGTCAACATTCTAGAAAAAAAAAGTCAATTAAACTTTCCCTCTCCCTCTCCGTCTCTTAAAACTTCATATAGTTCAGTTTGTGTAAACATATATTGCATTTTTTTAGAGCACATAGCTCTCAAAGTTATACTAATATCCAAACTTGTGAAAGGACAACTAGTTTACTTAAAACAATTTTCAAAATAACTTTAATAACTATTGACTAAAAATATTGTTATTTGCAAGAGTAAAATCATATTAATATGATTAAATAAAATAAGTTATCAGGGAGATGGAGAGAGTTTCATTTTCTTTAGATTTATTTAAAAAAATAATTTATCTATAATTTAGTCCGCACTATAATGCTTACTATTTGAATGAATATCACTTTATTTTGTTTTTTATGCTGTTCTTTGAAAACAAGCGATTCTCAAACTGTGGAGGCGTGCCCCCTGGGGCATGATAACTCTATGCTAAGGACATGAGCATATCGAAAATTCGAAAAAAACTATTAATTTACTGGAAGGATTTAAAACAAAATACATTCTGACATAATCAAGATACATGTTGTATGTTTATTGCAATCTATTTCAATTTAAGAACTAGAAAGGAAAAATAATACAATTTTTATCTTATTGCTTAAAAACAGCTTACTTAAAATATCGACTACTTTAAAGTAACTTATTTACAAAATCTACTAATTTAAAGTAGCTTATTTAAAATATCTATTTCTTTAAAGTATCATGTATAAAGTAATTACTTACCTTCATATTTTGTACGGTTTATAATTAAGGTCGTATTGTGTGTGTAGCTTTAAGTCAAAGTACATTATTATTCAAATCAATGTATAGTTATTATATGGGGGGGAAAGATGCTGTGAAAATTATGCTGAAATTTGAGTCACCAATAAGTTTAAGAAGCACTGTAGAAACTCTTCCTTTTAAAAATACAAAATAAACTAGGAGGATAAAAGACGTTATCATAAGGGAGTGGAAAGTTCTTAAGAGTTAGAGAAACAGAAAAGGAATCATTTTTCCTACCTCGTCAAAGAGGCATGATAATTAGTTTGTAAAAATAATGGGTAACGGTATTTCCGGAACAATAAACTTTTCGAATCTATAATGGGCTGTATTGGTAGAAATGCCTCATGTATGGCAAAATGAAATAATCTGAATTCTGCAGTTCAGTAAATGTAAAGCACCAAATACTAGTTGAAAGGTGATATACGGGTGTGGAGGGTCATTTGGAAGGGAAGACCAGCAATCACAGCAACCGATTGTCACCTAAATAATTTATTTATGTATATACCAAAATTATAACCTTAAACAAGTTTAAAAACATTTTATATATACTGTTTTAGATGTCTGATTCACACACAGTTCTTCCACAGCATTGGCAGATGGCATTGGCAACCCAATACCAAAACTTTTTTCCCTAAAAAATTGAAGTGTAAAAATAAAATGACACAATAATGCATTTTGCAGCATTTTCCGTACACTCCTGTGAGACTGCCTGAGAAATATTCATGATATGCTCGCTGAACACTCAGCATATTGGAAGCCAAGATGGATGTACGAAAATTCTTCATTTTCCTGTGGAGATCACGGCTACCCTTACATAGTGATTAGAGACGATCTGTAGTTCTTACTATTGGTATGAAAAAGGTAAACAACATAAATTGTAAAAAAAAATAGATGACTTAATTTCAGCTAAACAGACTTCAGAAATTAAATAACCTATCAAATCCTATTCAAATATTAAACATACATTTGACTTTCACAGACAGCTTTGTGACACTGGCGCTCAAAACTTGACGATTACAAAGAGTAATTAGATATTCTATATTTCTAAGGTGGCTTTGACATTTAAAACCACGAGTGTCCATATAACTAGCAGAGAATAACCAAAACTTTACATAATACTTCTTAAATATCAACATTCATTTATATGTGTCACTATTCCTTCACTAATTGCAATTTTGAAATAGATATTATTGTAAAGAAATCCCAGATTTAATTGAAAGGTAAGAAAACGCTACTATCCCGCCATAGATTATTTCTCTCATCACGATGGTACATTCTAAACGGAGAACGGACAATGAAATGTTTCCTTTAGTTTCCAGTATACATACATTCCTACCAGTATGATTTTACCACATTATTCTATTCTCCTTGCTTCAAACTACATGGAATCAGAGCCAACTGCAATCTGTGGTTTGTATAATATAACTCTCAACTTTTATATAAAGATTGCTTTTTTAAATGGTGCAAGAACGAATTTTGACTAAGCAACACTATTTTATTTGTGGAGAAGCGTATTATCCAGGATTCATTGTTTTGATGCTTTCATTTTATACAGGGGATTTTTAATTTTGAAGAATTTTAAAATAATTTCAGCGAAACATAAAACTTTGCATGCAATTATTTTTTACGTTAAAATATAATTTTTCGTAAATACTTATATTTTACTTTATGCTACTTTATTAAAATAAATGTATAACACAAGTTTATTTTTTTGGGATCATTAGATTTGTTTCCAAACTCCCCTTTGACGGATCACAAATAACCTTCCAGCTCAAGAGGTGAAGAAGATATACCCACAGAGTTCCCTTTCAAAGAGTATTCAAATGCTATTCAAACTTTATTAAATATTCAATTTTATCCAGTGTCGCCGGAGTTTGGAAAAATCAACTGGGTGAAAAACTAATTTCCATTTAAAATCTTGTATTTTCTGGTAGGTCAGATCTTTCAGATGAAGAACTTGCTTTAGATAACAGCTTTCGATGTGGTTGTTTCTACTTTTTTTCCAGCCTGAACATGATTGAAAACAGAGTAAAGCCAATTTATATACAACACAGATTGAAAAGAGTTTTTGATCACTTAGGAATGCTATGTAATCCTAACATTACCAAAGGCGACTGAAACATTATTAATTTCCTTTCAATAATTGCAATTTCTTCAAAAATTTGTGAAACCAATGAGCATAGTATTACAATATTTTACATGAATAGTATAGAATGCACATATCTTCTCAAAAATCAACTGTTTATAAAAAATTAATAGTACTGGACTGTATACTTTTCTTTTAATATATACACTCAGGAACTTTGAAAATAGCGACCCAAGAAGAAAGCATCGGATTGAAATGAAATTTAATACACATAATGACACAGATGGGAGATTCACAGGATCTCAAAAACAAGACAATTAAACGAATACAGGGTGTGCAACGTCACAAGTACTGGGCAACGTCAATAGCGCGTTGGACCACCTCCAGCTCTAATACATGCCGCCACACGGTCCGGCATTAAGTTGATTAGACACCTTATGTTGCCCTGAGGCAGATGGGCCCACAGATCTTGAACAGCCAACTCTAAAGCATGTTTAGAGTGACACGATGGCATCTGGCGTTTTAGCTGATCTCACACGTGCTCTACAGGGGACAAATCGGGGAAGAAGGCCGGCCATCGCCGACATCGAAAATGACGTAGGAAGTCTCGAGCAATTCTTGCTGTATACGTACGAACGTTATCTTGCTGAAAAATTGCCCTTGGGAGACCATTTAGGAAAGGTCGTACATGGGGCCGAAGAATATCATCAACGTAACGTTGGCCCGTTACGGTTCCACGCATCACAATTAAAGTGGACCGGCTATCATATGCTATGGCGCCCAGACCATTTCAACAGCTGTGCGAGCAGTGTGACGTAGAACAGTGTGGTGGTAATTGTACCGCTCCCCATGGCGCCTCCACACCCGTACATGGTTATAATCTGTCCCCAAAACAAACCGGAATTCATCACTAAACACAACCTTTTTGCCAATCTGTGACATTCCACATTGATCTGGCTTGGTACCACTGTAGACGCAGTTGCCGATGTTCCGGTGCTAAAGGAAGTGCACGGACAGGGCGCTTGGATTTAAGACTTGCTTTTGCAAGGTGTCTGGAAATTGTTTGTGGAACATTTGCTACGCCTTCGACTGCTCGTATCGTTAAACGAGTCACTGTGGGGTCCACAAGTGCTTGCCGCACGATCCTTCGATCCTCTCTCCTCGTGGACTTCCTGGTCACTCCAGACCCGTGTTTCTACGCTTGGGGAACCTATTCGTGTCCACTGCTCCCAACAATTTCCAACGGCACACTCCGAGCGATCCACCTGGCCAGCAACACGGTGCGTCGACCAGCCTGCAGTTTTAATCCCGATGATCAGGCCTCTCTCACACTAGCTTTAACTGTGAGAAATGTCTTCTAGCACGTTTACCTTTCATGTTTCGCTTACCAAAGTCTGCCTACAATATACCTACTTATATAGCACTCTCTTCCTGATTGTAGCACCACCTCGGCGTATTGGCACAAAACTTGGATCATTTGCCTATCAGATTACGCTGAACTTATTTGCAAAGTTTCGCGATTGTACTTAGCTTCCTTCTTGGTTCGCTATTTTCAATGTTCTTGAGAGTATACAAATATATAATAATAATTCCTCTAGCATTATTTTAATGAACTATTTTAATAATATTTAAAACAAGCTTTATATAATTATTTGGTTCAAAACTAACGCCTCAATCTTAATTATATAATGGACTAATTTTATAACATCAGAAATTCATTTATCGCCCATTTTAACCAATCAGAGTTCTTGTTAAAAATAGTCACGTGATCTTCATTGCCAAGTATATAAAGTGAAAATCTCTTTTGATCTACATTTTAATTCATATCATAAATTATTACCTTGTAAACAGGTACTATCAGGTCAGAGTCAAATAAACACTTTCTGACACACACAACATAAATATTGGCTGTCCACAGGGCCCAATATTATTTTATCTTTAAATAAACGACATGCCCACACATCTACAAACCATGATAAATCTCTATGCTGACGACACATGTATCACGGCCTGTTTCAAAAATCACAACACAATCACACACACTCTAAATAGACACCTTTATCTCCTTGAAAATTCCTGTAATACTTGGAAGATAAAAATCAATGTCGAAAAAATGGTTGCTATGATTTTTACAAGGAGAAGAAAGCCATGTACACCTCCCATGCTATACTCCACACCACTACACAGGTCTCAGAGTACAAAATACTTAGGTATCGTTTTAGATAAAGCGCTCAATTGGAAACATCACATTCTACACGTAATAAATAAATCCCGGATCATGCTTAGAAATAATTAACCCACTAATTTACCTGAATTCTGACATGGATCTCAACAATAAGGTACTTCTCTACACTGCTGTTTTGCGTCCCTTTTTAAGTTTTGCTTGTCCTGTGTGGGGTTACGTAAAAAATACTTATATTAAAATTCTTGAAGTATCGCGAAATTTATTTTTTAGAAATATTACAAGAGCTGTTACATACACCAGAAACTCCTACATCTATAAAGCCCTTGATATGCAACATTTTAAAAATTTATTCAAACTTTTGCAATTATTTTTTTTAGTAATCTTCCCAATACCAATAATCTAAATTTAATAGACATTCAAAATTGCCACTTAAATGACAAAACTGAGAAACCCAGGAGAATACTCCTGGATTCATATAATCCCTCTTAATATTACAGCTCTGCATTCACCACCGGTAAATGCAAACTATTAATTCTAAATTTTTACTCCATTATTTTACCTTAGTTTTAGTATTTCTTTAAATTTTCATAACTTTTTAAAATATTCTCATCGCTGCACTCACCAGGCAGGCAATTTCTTATTTCAATTTCCCCAACTTCAGGGCAGCCATTAGAGAGCTTTCTCACTTATTGCTACCAACCAAAGGCATTGCTTTTACTGCAGCTCCCAGTTGCCTTTCAAAATTCTCAGGACTTTTTTCCGCCGAAATCAGAAGAGTACTACCCCCAGACTGTGACGTCATTCTCCTGCGTTACCTTACCAGCCAATCTGTTTACTTAAACTCTAACTCAGTTAACTTCTTTTTTTCCCACTCAGGTCTTTCACTTTCCAACGCCAAAATACATTGTACCAGATAGGGCAGTGCTTCTCAAACTTTCACTTCTGGCGACCCGATTTTCAATCATAATTTCATCGTGACCCACCACCCCAAAATAATAATGTATTGAATGCAATAGTAATGCACTTTGAGTATTAAATTTTGTATACGTTACTTTTAAGTAATATATATTTTAAGCAAATTACTTTTATGTAATAGTTATAATGTTATGTTATTTTTCCTTTCTCTTATTTTTTAAATTGGAACAGAATAAAATGTCATTTAATTAAAGATTTATTTCCTCCATCATGTATTTCTAAAAGTACAAATCTCATTAGAACAAGTAATATAAAAATAAATTTTTAAGTTAATTCCTACTTAGGCCAACAAAGAAAAACTTATTTTAGTTACTTTTTATTAAATAGTTGCAATTAATACAAATATGTAATACATAAGACTGAATCACAATATTGAGCAACAGAAGAGAAAGTGATTTTCCTTGCAATTATTCATTTTCCTTTCTATATATGGAGTATTGGACTATTCTTTTTTTGTTACTATTTATTCATTAATTAAATTTAATTAGTGTAAGAAAATAGTATAGTAAAGCGGAAATCACACACATTCTTAGAAATTAGGCAATCTCAGATGGAATTCGAACTACGTTATTTTAGAATAGAATCCCAGCGCGTTATCCATTGCGTTGATCCGTCTTGTTGATTCGATGTTTCTATAGCTACCAAATATATGTTGAATGCACATTTTATAATATGTGCATTAGTTTTAATTCACGCTATTAATTATTACTGCAGAAGATTGGAAAAAAAATCAGGGATAATTGTTTAAATCGTAAGCAAACATTCGACCATAATAAAGCATCAACAAGTGCACAGACGAGCATAGTTCCCAAAATTAAATCAAGGAAATATTCTCAAGAATACTTGAATTTTGGATTTACCATTACTGAATTAAATGGCGAAGAAAAGCCCCTGTGTGTTATTTGCTCTTAAATATTGTCAACATACGGTATGAAACCTAATAAACTTAAAAGACATTTCGTAACGATTCATGGTGAGTACATTAACAAACCTCGAGTGTTCTTTGAATCAAAATTAAAATCATATGAAAAACAAAAAACCTTTTTTAAAAAAACTTTGTCAGTGAATGAAAAAGCTTTACTTTTTTCTTACAAAGTATCATACAAAACAGACCGATAAAAAAAACCTCTCACTATTGCCGAAGAGCTTATTATGCCTGCAGCAATTGAGATCGTAGAAACTATGTTTGGAGACAATTTTGCCAAAGATTTGTAGTCCAAACCCCTATCAAATCATACTCTTTCTTGTCAAATCGATGATATCACTGAAGATGTAGAGCAACAGATTTTCATTAAGTTGCGTGATAAATTGTTTTCAAATCAGCTTGACGAGGCAACAACTTATTTCATTGCGTATGCTCGATTTTGGGATGGTATGTCAGCGGTAGAAGAACTACTTTTTTGAAAACCGATACAACTTAAAGCAACAGCAATAGAAATATTTGATATTTTAAATAATTTTATAAACGAGGCAAATATAGAGTGAAAAAATTGTGTCGGAATATACACCGATGGTGTTCGTACAATGTCAGGAAGATTTAAAAGTATACAAGCACTTGTGAAACAAAAAAGTCCACTGTGCATCTGGACATATTGCAGGATCAACAGAGAAGCTCTGGCTTTCAAATAAATGAGTCCTGGTCTTAATATTGTGCTAATGACAGTTTTGACTGTAGTAAATTACATAAAAATGAGACCCCCCTAAAATCAAAAATCTTTTCTGGACTTTGCAAAGACATGGTCGCAGTGCATTCATCATTGCTATTTTATTGAGAAGCAAGATGGTTATCACGAAGGAAAATTTTTGCAACGTGTTTATGAATTAAGAAAAGAAATTACTATTTTTTTCTAGAAGAGGAAAACCTACCGGAAGCTGTGAAACTTTGAGATAGTTTATTTCTGATGAAGTTGAGCTACTTAGTCGATATATTTCAGAAATTAATTACAGTGAATCTTCAACTTCAAGGATCAAATGTACATATGTTTGGTACGAGTGATAAAATTAATGCTTTTTGTGGAAAATTAGAATTATATATGGAGGCGAAATTTACAGCAAAAAAAAAACCTAGAAATGTTTGGAAATGCGGATAAATGTGAAAAAAAAATTAAAAAACGGAAGAAGAATATATGGAAGTTGTTTATAAAACTTTTGAATATCATTTAGCTATATTGGAAAACAATTTTAAAAAATATTTTTTGCTGAGGACAACTTGATAGCATGTTACGAATGGGTTAAAGATCCATTTCAAAATACCCCAGAAGGGCTCTCAACTACCGAAGAAGAAATTTTAATAGATTTCACATCCAGTGGCGAAATTAAAACACAATTTTGTAATAAAACTCTCTTTCAATTTTGGGCAGAAGTAGATGATGAATTTTCTGCACTGAAACCAAAATCATTTCGTATACTATTACCATTTTCAACATCATACCTTTGTGAAACCGGATTTTCTGCGGTGGCTGCTTTGAAGACAAAATATAGAGTTCAGCTAAATATAGAAAAATAGCTCATAGTGTCAGTTTTCTAATATTAAGCTTCATTTGAAAACATTTCCTCTGCAAGACAAGCCCCATGGAAGTCACTAATAATAATTAAACTTGTTCTTTAATTAGCATTAATAAATTAGTTATAAAATGCATTGTGCAGTACTGATACATTTATAAGTACACTGGCTAAAGTATCCGTTCCGCGATTATTTTTTTAAAAACAATAATACATTATTCTTGATATGATAGCTTAATTGTAAGGAGGGTAAAACCAAGTGCACAACAATTCATACAAAAATATAAAATTATTTTTTAAATGAATGCCACTATTATAAATAGTTTAAAACGAACTGTAATTTTAAGCCTCACAGAATTAGCATTTAGAATTAATATGAATTAAGGAAAACGATTGTAAAATTCCAATGAAGAATATTTGTGTTATTTTTAATATTTAAAGCGAGAAACCTTCAAAATGTGTTAACCCGGGAACAGGCGCGTACTCCACACTAAAGGTAATGGACGCGCGGTGTGACTATGTCACCCTAATCCTTTTTTTTTTATAATTAATTTTACAATACACGATAAAATTCACAATTCCAGTGAATAACTTAATCAAGAGAAAATATACTTACCTACTTTCAAGGACATTTTAAGTTTCCCTTAATGATTTGAGAAAAATCCAAAATAAAACTAAAGAAACTGTTCCAAATGTGCGTGACATTAATAAAGAACATAAATCACAGACACTTTTCACTAACAATACAATAACGTTATTTGCAATCAAAACTGTCATATTTTGCTCACGTTATTGTAATTTTGCTGTTCTTTAATGATCTACAATATCATGTTGAACATTTTCTTGCTTGTGGCTTTTTGACAAGGCGAAGTGTTACATTTATGGCTTCATAGTTTTCATGATAGATATCTTTAGGCAGCATTTGAAAATTTCAATTATACTCAAACGTTTCATGTCTATCACCTTTGTCATATTTACTTTCACTATGACGATTAGTATGCATTATTTCATCAGGTTCTTCAATTGCTTGATCAGCTTCATCTTCTTTCAATAGAGATCATAGATGGCCATTTTTTATATTCTGCTCATTTACATTTATAAACCTTTATAAGTCGTACATCACAGCAATTAAAACCACAAAGTTAATCATAGGGGAAAGTATAGCATATTCATAGAAAATATTTTTGAATAAAAGTGGTAATGCAGGTAACTCGTTTAAAGGGGTCACTTCACGCAGCATTTTCTCTATCTCCGTAATGTTAAAAATGACCAAGTTTAAAGAACATTTTTTTAAAAATTGGCTGGTTGTACAGTCATGATTTTTTTTGTGTTTTCATTTTATTGTTTTTATTATATTAATGGGAGCATTTTTCAAAATTTTGATTAGTTTTTTAAAAAAAAAATTCATATGTGGAGTAACACGTCAAAATTTTTAAAACGATGAAATTTCTTGTAGATTTTAATCCGTAAGTATTTTTTGAGTAATTTTTTTGACAAAATATCTCATTAAAATATTTATTTGTATAGTGTTAACATATGTTCAAAGTTTCAAGGCTGTACAATAAGTAGTGTTTTTCAAAAATGTTCCTTTTTTTGTTGAAATTTACACTTTTGAGAAATAGTGGTATAAAGTAAAAACTTACTCTATTAACTAAAGCATACCAGAACTATAACTTCGCGCGATTGCTAGTGTCATCTGAAAGATCATCTTCTTGACTACATTTTAAGTTTTTGTTTTTAAGTTTTTTTTTCTTTGGTTCATTGTAAAACTGACTATTCTGCTTTCCTAATACACGGATGATCTACTTTTTGCAACTCTCGACATTTGTAAAATTCAGGGGTTGAAGGTTTAATGCATCTAAAACTTTTAATTTAATAATGAAATCTTGATTATATAAGTATATAGCTTCATGTACTATACTTTTTGAAGTTCCCACTTCCACAAATACAGTTTTTGGAATTATACAGCAAAAACTGTTTCCGCTTTCACTTATATCTTGAGTTTTATCAAGCAAGCATCCAGATAAATGTTCAAGATTAGTGACATCTAAATACTTTGTTTATGCAATTCTCCTAATTGCAATAGGTAAATTTTGTTTATACTTGTATGAGTAACCTTTCAGTATTGACATATTATATCTACACCACAAGTAACATCCCATGGGGCATAAACCATGTCTTAGATTCAAATCTGTGAACATTTTATATAAAAATATAACCCAAATAGCTTGCCTTATGGCTGACAAATTTTCCCGATTTATTTTCAACAGACAAAACATAGTATCTTTACAATTTGTTTATTTCTGCATCTGTCAAGCCATTACGGCATCCTAGATATTTTTTGTCTTTTAATTTTGATTTTAAGGCCCCAAGTCATGTCCCCATCATCTTCTCAAAATGATCAACGCATTCTAATTTTTCAATATTGACATATCTTTAGATTCTAAAACTGTTTTGTATGCTGTAGAGTGAGTTCCCATATAGTCCAAATATTGTGTATATCGTAAATTGTGTAATGTGTGCGAGCGATGAGAGATACAAAAAAAGTGCACCTCTTCAACTTTCATTCCCCTACTATTTTCAATGTAACTTGCTAAACACTCATTGCTAAGTACATCACTGTTAAAATTACTTGAACATTTCTGCGATAATATTTTAGCATCAACAACTTTCCCAGTGTCCAAATTAACTGCCGTAACAACACCTTTTAAAAATGTATAGCTTCTTTTTAGCCAGGTACCATTGATAGTCACTGGTACATTTGGTTATCCATTATTAAATGATATTGTTTCGGCAGCAGCTAAAGCCAGAGACACTTTGGTTACTTTCTCTGACGCATTATTTAATGTATGCCATGAAATCGTAAAACCACTGTGGTGTAGGTGACAAATGCATAAGTCCTCAAAATAATTTTGCAACTGCTTCTTTTTAAATAGACCTCATAGCATATGAAATTCTATTTTGTCCACTTCATATAATTATGTATCTTTTTTGATTAACTACTGTTTTAGTAAACCTGGTATTAAGAAATGTTTGAATAAGACCACAAAAGTCACAACATATTAACAATTTTGTAGCCAAACCCTAGATTTGGCTACCAAAATTTATGTAAATACCTTGGTTTTTACATTAATTTTATGTAATTAATGTTGTGTCAAAGCACAAAAGAACAGTACAATGTCAGGAATTTCACAGAAACATTCAAATGAATCTAATAAATAAACATAATCTTTATTAACTTTTTGTACATTTCTTTCCAAACTCTTTCGTTTTTTAAACATTTTATTACTTAACAAAATTTAAAAAACGTTTTGTAAACGTTTAATTAATGTTTTTGATAAAAAAGAATATTGCGCACGATAGCAGAAAAAAATTCGTCGCATTTAACGAGGTAAAAAATAGACTGTAAGTAAACAAACATCTACAGCTATTCACTTCATTTCTTTCCGGAATAAGTTGCTGATCAAAATAAATTATTTTAATCAATTTAAGCTATTTGATAAAGCTGAAAAGTAGCATGTGTCTTTTGTTTTGATTTGAGAGGGCGTGGCAATCAGCTGTTTAGGGGTTTGGCAGATGTTTACAACTTTTAAAAAAATATATTAAAAATACTTCTAATTAAGCTAGAGCAAAATATTAAACTGCATTAGAAAGAAAACGTATGGTCTTTTATGTTTCAATCAAAATTGAAAAATCGATTTTTTCATGGATTTTCGTGAAGTGACCCCCTTAAAACAAGTACCTTGATTGTAAAAAAAAACATTTGCCACTCTCAAAAAAGAGGCATACATGTGGCAAATTTAAAAAAACAAACATTTAAGTTTCCATTAAGACTATCATAAAGGAGGATACTGTCAAGGTCACTGTTAACGAATAAACAGTTTTACCAGAATTTTTAGTGATACAGCGCCTCATGCAACCGCTCCCATGTAAAAAAGTGTATTCGATACAAAAACACCGATGTCAGTTCTAAAAAACTAATTGTGTAAAACGTTTTTTTATTATGCATTATATGTTTCAGAATACTCAAAAAATACACCTTGGCCAAATAATCTATCAAAGTGCTCAATATACTTATCCATATATCATAAAACTCATTTACATGGAGAAAAAAGCAACAGAAAAATATTATTTCCAACTTTCCTAAAAGAAAAGAATACGGAGTTAAACATACTATTAAGTTTCAAGGTCAAAGAAATGGTAATCAAAAGTAGTATTTTAGGGTTTACAAGAAACATAATAAAAAATCTCTCATCGTGGGATTACAGCAAAGCAAACAAAATATCTTTTTTTATTTGGTTATAGGATCAAAGATGGCCATTGAGCGTTTGAAGTGGAACCTTTTAAAAGTGGGAAACCACATGATATATATATATAAATTATATCAGTGTAAATGTGTATTTTTAATTTTGTCAGAAAGCATTTTGTTTCACTTCATTCCCAAAAATTATTTTTTAAACCTTTTATACTTTCAATATGCTCACGCCACCCAAGGGGGCGCGTCCCACAGTTTGAGAAACACTTAGATAGGGGATGAAGGATCTATTGCAGATCCTTATCCCTGTGAAGTGAAGAAACGTAAATAAACGTGATCGCTTTTTTTGTCTTTGTGTTCGTCATGTGAAATGTCGCTGCTACTTGTCGTTTATGTTATATGTGTCTGCTTTATTTTTTTTTCCAAATACCTGTGAAATATAAAGGTTATTTACCCTCTGCATTATGTGTGCGGAAATAAACAAGATAAAAATTAATTCTGAAGATGTTTTCACTAAACCAGATATGCCAACAATCGAAGCTAACCAACACTGTTCAAATATATTGTATACTATATATATATATATATATATATCCAAGAATACTCAATTCTTTAACATTAAAATTCTTGGAAATAATTCGGACATCTTTTGAAAAGAATTTGCTGTTAAAATTATTTGAAGTGATTACGCTAAGAGAGAGAGAGATAGATGAAAAGGTAAACCAGCTTTTTTAAAATTTGTTCTAACAAGTTCTCATCAAAAGTAAAAGAAGGATTTAATTGTCAACTTGAATTAATTATGTTTTACATCACCTTTTTTAAAGACTATTCATATCTTTTTCAAATTACTCAACTTCACTGAGAAACAGAGGGAATATAATTAATCTTCTCGTAATGAATGAAAGAGAACGAGACTGTTCGACATAACCCTTCTAATTAGAACTCGTATTTTCCTTTTGATACTAATTATGGAGTTCGAACATTTTGCTACTAATTGGTGCTTATCCATTAATGATAGTCAGATTAGCTGCCTTTTCTGTGGGAAATCCTAATACATTGGAATCGGAAAGGGAGCGGCACGAAGTAGTATTCAACAAAAATGTAAATTAGAGTTGAGAAATGTATTAAAAAAGAGCAAAACTATGGTGAGTTAAATATATCAACTCTTAAAGGTGACGTAATTATGGTGTAATTACGAAATTTATGGACCCAGAAATTATTTTAAATATAGCATATCTGGAAGAGAATTATTTTTCTTTACCATATGAAGTCCTCAATTTTGTTCTGTCTCAAATTTATTCCATTACATTAAAAAAAAATTACCTCTTTTAAATTTAATTTTATTTATTGATGTTGTGAAATTAAAGTCGGCAAGGTAAATTAAAACAAAACAAAATGAAAGGTTAATAAGAGTGTATATATATATTAACCTATGCATAAAATTAAACTCAATATATAATGATTTATATATTAATTAATGTAGATAATTCGCTACTCAAATTAATTTTAAAGTATCCGACTACGTTTGGAACCAGGATTTTGCAAAAGCGTATAAATGGATACTATTTATAATATTTAGTGTCACTTAGATTAGAAAATGTATATAAAATTGTTTTAAAAATATTATTACAATAAAAACTTATTTAAGTACAATAGTTTGTCAAAAAATGAACATAGAATGACCCATTTTCGAAAAATTTCCCTTTTGAGAAAAATGATTCTATTATAATAATATTTTGCCTGTATATCAGTGCTTCTCAAACTTTCAATACTCGCGACCCAATATTCAATCATCATTTTTTTCGCGCCCCCTCCATTGTATTGAATTCAATAGCATTGTATTGAATTCAATAATACTATACTTTTACACTCACGTTACAGTGTGTTGTGTGTGTATGTGTGTGTGTGTTTGTGTTTGTGTGTGTTTGTGTGTGTTGTGTGTGTGTGGGTGTGTGTACGATTTTAACTTCTTATGTACAACCGACGTATATAAACGTCTCCCTCAGCCAAGGCATTAATCTTCTGGGCATATATATACGTCTTTCCGAAGTACGATCTTTTCTGTGCACTGCTATCCATAAAATTATCCCTAATGTTTTGGTATACAATAAAATAATATTGGCAGTCTTTGCAAAGGATTTACTTGTTTCAGAGGATTTTGCTTATTTGTTCCTTTTCTCCCCCTTCCCACATAACCCCCCATCAAAATACACGCGTCTACGTGGAAAACCGTGGCATTGGGGACCGAACCGCGTAGCTTTTAATCGGCAGTTAAGGAATCTATTATTAACCGTACAAATCATCAAGATAAGTGTTAATACAAGCCCATGGGGTCACGGTTAATTTTCAAACTTGTTCTTAACTTAGTATTGTTAAATTAATAATAAAATACATTGTACAGTACAGATACTTTATAAGTGTAGTATATCAGTGTAAATGTGCATTTTATATTTCATTAGGTCAGAAAATATTTTGTTTGCTTACTTTTAATAAATTAAAAATGTATTGAATAATTCTTAGTTTTCAACTTTTCAATATTCTCGCGCCCCCCTTGTAGAGTTATCACGCCCCTCAAGAAGGGCGCGCCTCACAGTTTGAGAAACGCTGTTGTATATAGCTCAGACATGTGTAAGGAGGCTCAACTAGAATTGTTGTGAAGTATAACTTAGAAGTGGGTTTATCCATGTTTTGCGACAACAGAGGGGAGAAAATTTAAGTAAAAAACATCGATAATTATTTCAAATGGATGTAACTCTGAAAATAATGTGAATATTTCAAAAAAAATAGTTGAGCCTCTGTACAGAGGTCTGATCTATATACAGGCAAAATATTATTATAATAGAAGCATTTTTGACAAAAGAAGAACATTTTGAATAAAAGGTTATTCTAAGTTATTTTTTTGCAGAAATATAGTATTTAAATAATTCACAAAAAATAAATTTATACATATATTCTCTCTCTCTTTCAATATATATATATATATAATCTAAGTGAAACTAAATATCATGAACATTATCCATTATGCGCTATTTTAAAATCGCAATTTCGAACGTAGTCGGATAACGTTAAAGTCTTAAGATATAACATTTTTAAAATATATAACAATTTTTTTTACATTTTACCTTTGTATGTTAGATTAGATTAGAATTAGAGTTAAGAATTTTGTTTCTAAACGATTAGACTTAAATATAGAATAGTACACATCAAGAATTTTCATACAAAAGGAATTCAACAAAAGAAAGGACTCACCTCTTCCAGTTTTCAATTTAATCGATATTCTACGCTCACATATGGCGGTACAAATCAGATATTGTTACATTTAGATTCCGAATAATAATTGAGTAAAGATTATAGTTTAGAATGAATGGAGTTCAATTTGCGCTTAGGCATGAAGGGCAGAAAGTCAATCGCATAGTCATGACATCAGAAATAATGGCGAATTGTCCTCCCGTGAAGGAGTGGTCCAAAAGTTTCGGTTTCGATTCCTCCAGCTCTCTAGTGGCGGATTTCTGAATTTCCATCCTCCCGGGCGCAAACTGGCAGGACAACAATTTTGTTAATCGATCTATGAGTTAGTCCAGATCCGGTTTGTAAATGGCTACTCTATTGGTTCCATCCGTGCCTGGTATGAGTTTTAGTATTCTTGCCATGGGCCAGGAGAGAGGGGGTCTATTGTCATCAGATATCAGAACTAGATTGCCCACTTGTACCTCAGATTGGGAAGATTTCCACTTGGGCCTGGATTGATAGTGATGTAGAACTTCCTTGTGCCAACGATCCCAGAAGTGTTGACGTAGCTTCAAAAAACTTTTCCATCTGCAAGAGAAACTTAAAGAAGTATTAGTTATTGATTTACTCTCATGAATTTCGAGTAAGGGTTCTCCGATAAGGAAATGCCCTGGTGTGAGAGCTCGTAAATCTACTGGATCACTGGAAAGTGGGACCAGAGGTCTAGAATTAATGCACGCTTCTATTTGGCACAACAGAATCGATAGTTCTTCAAAACTCAGAAGATGTCCTTTGCAGGGTTTGATAAGATGCCTCTTGGCTAACTTGATTGAGGACTCCCAAAGACCTCCAAAATTCGGAGCATAGGGGGGTATGAATTTCCATCTAATATTTCTATCTGTCGAATAATTTTGTATTGAGTGTTCTTTCACTAGCATATAGAGTTGTTTCAAGTAGTTGTTGGCTCCTATGAAGTTAGTGCCAATTTCCGAATGGATTTCAGACGGATGACCACGTCGAGCAATGAATCAACGCAGTGCGGCTAGCATGGCATCAGTTGATAAAGTGGAGACGAGTTCAAGATGAACTTCCTTTGTAGCTAGACATATGAAAAGACAGATATAGGACTTAAATTTATTAGCCTTTCGAAGGTGTTGACATTTAGTCAAAATAGGTCCGGCAAAGTCTATGCCGACGATTACAAATTACCGAGTTTGGAAGATTCTTTGTTTCGGTAGATCTCCCATTTTAGGGTACGATGGTTTAGTTCTGAGTGCTTTTTGAATCACTGATATGAGTTCTGCTAATAGTAGGGCTCCACAAAGTTCTAATCTTGGTATCGTAAGTTGCTTGATTGGAGCAACTCGGGGTTTGGCACTTACAAGATGTATATTTCTTGTTTAGATTTGAGATAGACGACTGCGGCGTACGCTTTTGTAGAGGCGTCGCAGAATCCATGTAATATGATATCAGAATTTTGATCAATCCCCATAAAACGAGGTATTGAAATCGAATTTAAATATTTACTTTCTTTAGGGAATTTATTCCAATTTTCCAGAAAGGAAGAGGGTATAGGATCATCCCAAAGGGCTTTAGATTTCCACAACTCTTGTAACATTATTTTGAGAGTTATAACCGAGGGTGAGAATAGTCCTAGAGGATCAAAGATTTGCGAAATGACGGAAAGTAATTGTCTTTTTGTTTTTACAATTTCTTCATGTACTACTTTAACTTGAATAGAATCTGTTTTCAAGTTCCAGATTAACCCTAGCACGCGTTGTTTAGATTCTTCATCACCTAGAAAATGTAACGGCTTCGAAGCTAAAAGTGATGTATCTAGATCTTGAAGAACCTTTGGGTGACTACTTGACCATTTTCGAAGAATAAAACCACCCGATTTCAGTAAATTTTGAATTTCAATGATATCCGATTTTGCTTCAACTTCTGTGTCTGCACCCGATATCAGATCGTCTATATAAATATTTTCCCGAGCTATTTTTGCTGCTAAGGGAAAGTTTTGTTCTTCGTCTTGGTATAACTGCTGCGGCGTTCTCAAACCGAGAAACGGTGCGCATGAAGTACCATACGTGATAGTTTGGAGTTCAAAGGACTTTAACCCTTTGACGGTTAGGGAAATGAGCAGTTTTCGTTTAGTTAATTCGCGCAGTATTACGAGTAAGCAGTAGTCGAAAGTGGCAGCTGTTTTCCCCCGCTGTACTTCCGAAAATGTCACCCTTCTACGGCGATGCCGTAGATAGCTCGCCTCATGCATTTTAAAGGTTTCTTAAAGTATTTGTAGAACACAAATAACAGTTTTTACGTACTTTAAAATAATGAATAAATGATATTTATTAAATAGTGTAAATTATAAATGATTATAATCAATACATAAATAACAATATAGTTAATTATAAATATAAGACAAATATTAAATTGAAAGGACTAAATAAAAACATCTAATGAAAAACTTTATTAAGAATTTAAATATAGTAATTACCTAAAAATCTTTTTGTGTGTGATATACTTTAAAACATGGAATTGCACATAATGGGGCATTACAGTCTTTGCAATAAGTACGTGTTTCACGGCGAATTCTTTTTCCATTGGCATCATTTTTGCTGCAACATACCACACAGCGTCTAGTAGGTTCTTTCTTTTTTTCTGTAGCTGGAATATAGTCAAGAAAGTGGCGTGCTGACAATCTTAAAGTATTCGAAACTGTTTCAGCAGGTTTTAATTTAAAATGTCTGTGAGTGTGATATTTTTCAACAATTCTTTCAGCTAGTTCAATTCTGAATTCCAAATTTGATTTTTTAT
The DNA here is from genome assembly GCA_019973935.1 of Trichonephila clavipes. Classification (NCBI taxonomy): domain Eukaryota; kingdom Metazoa; phylum Arthropoda; class Arachnida; order Araneae; family Nephilidae; genus Trichonephila; species Trichonephila clavipes. Next base: position 435,416 of record BMAU01016002.1, on the reverse strand, counting down.
TGCCTTTTTTTCCACAGCTGAAAAGCATTAAAAATTGTTACATCCAATAAATAACGAAATATTTTCTTGTAATATTTCCTTTGACGAGATCGAGTTAGGTCATAGTATCCAATTTGTTGATCCATGCGATCTACACCGCCCATCGTATTGTTATAATCTGAAACAATCTTAGGCTTCTCTATTTCCCCATTTTTCAATTTATTTGGGACTGTTACGATTTCAGGATTATGAATTGAGCTTATAAAATGAACATATTTTTTTATCTCTCCATCGCATGGTCATCATCTTACCTCTTTGATAGGCAAGTAAGTCTCCCTTTTTAAGCTTTTCTGTTTTCAGTTCCTTCGGTAGATCTTTTCTGTTAGGTCTTAATGTTCCAAAAAAATCAGTTTTAGATTTCAGTAACATTTCCCCTAACTCGGGAGAGTTGTAGTAGTTATCCATAGTAAGGCAGTATCCTTTGTTTAATAGCGGCTTAGACAATGTCAAAACTACCTGAGTAGAAAACGAACATTCTTTATTTTCATCAGATACATCTGTGCCTTTACCGACATAAATTATAATAGACCACACGTATCCACTATGGGATTCACATAGCATAAACATTTTGATACCAAATCTGGCCCTTTTAAGTGGTAAGTATTGGGTCCAAGAAAGCCTCCCTTTATACAGCAACAGACTTTCATCAATACATATGTCTTGCTCGGGTGTATAAACTTCCGAAAACTTTTTCTGTAAATAATTTAAAACGGTCCATATCTTTTTTTAGTTTTGGCTGAGGATGAGAAGAATCGGTGTTTTCATTCCTATCAAAATGAATAAATTGCATAATAAGGTCAAACCTTCTCGAACTCATGAGGTTAGAAAAACTAGGAGTTTCAATTAACTTTCTTTTTTACCAAAACATTCTTACAGTTGGTTTCGTAATTATTCCTTGCAAAATTAATGTTGCAAAAAATACTCTCAATTCATTCGCATTAGTTTCACTCCAATGATGAGCTCGGGAATGTTCTTTGCTCTTAAATTTATTTAAATTTTCAGCAGCAAAAATATTGGTTTCAGTAACAATATGATTTACAATCTCATCAGTAAAAAAAAACAGCTCAAAGTACTCTAGTGGATCAGAAATATTTGTCACGCAAGCTTTCATGCCCACATCATCAGTAAAACTAAACCGGCTAGGAGCGGGAGAACTTGAATCAATTTTACACCACTGTCGAACACTCGAAAAATTTTCCTCATCACTTGTATCGTCTTCTGAGCTTGATATGCTGTGAACAAAGTCTTCATCAGACTCAAAACTTGATAAGCTTTCTGTATCGAAACCAAAATCATCATCATCATAATCTAATTTTCGCTTTTGGGCCATTTTACTTTACAAACAGTCTAAAAAACGCGCCAAAATACGCATAAAAAGAATAAAGTAAAAAAAAAAAACCTTCATTATGAAGAAAAATTCATGGAACCCGTACTGCCATCTGTAGACAGTAAAACAAACTAAATTTCGCGAGTAGGATTTGTTTGTAACCTAATCAATGCAGAATAATGACCGTGAACGAGTCCATCTCGTTAGCGCCCTTTGGGAAAGGTTTAACTACGCGAGTAGAACTCGTTTGTACCCGTTTCTGTCGAAATCTTGCACCCGAGCTGAATTCATTTGCGCGCATTCAGAAGCACTACTCGATTGCGAGCTGAGCTCGTTCATGACCATCAAAGGGTTAATGAATCAGAGGGAGTGGCTCGCAAAACAATTCTTTGATACTTACAGTCTTCATCCGAAATTAAGATTTGGCGAGATACATTTTTTCGATATCAGCTGAGAATGCTACACCGTTCGATCGAATTTTAATTAAATGATTAAATATTTCAGTTTGTAACTTAGGCCCTGTCATCAAAACATCATTTAATGATTTACCATTTTTTTTTGTTTTAGACGAAGCATTAAAAACAACACGACATTTGGTTGTGGTAGATTTTTCATTTGTTACCATATGATAAGGAATGTAGCAATTAGGTGTTTCGTCATCCCGTTTTTGAGATATCTCACGCATATGTCCGAGTGCTAAATACTCGTTCATAAAATTTAGAAAATTGTTCTTGAATTGTTTATTTTTGTGAAATTTATTTTCTAAGGCATACAATAATTGTACGGCTTTTTCTTTGCTTTCACCGAGAGTATTATTTTCTTTAAAAGGAAGATTAACAATATATCTACCTTCATTATTTCTTTTCACCGATTTTGAAAAACCTTCTTCACAAGGATCAGGAATTTGAATTTTAGCATTAGTTTTAGGAACTTCTTCGAGTTTCCAAAGTTCTGACATTTGGTCGTTTAAACTAGAATTAACTATGGATTCTTTAAGAGGAGGTGCATAGATTTTTCCAGAGAGGATATATCCCAATTTAGTAGGTATAGCTGTTGGTGTTCCAGCAGGTCCAAAAATAGGCAATCCTTCCAACAGATCTGCATAAATTTCCGCGCCTAATAATACATCTATTGGTTTTGAAATGTGAAAATTTGGATCTGCGAGTTTCAGATTTATTAAATGTGGAAATTGGCGATTTTTAAATTGAAAATCAGGAAGAGGTGATGTAACTTTATTAACTACTATAGCTTCAAGATTAAATTTTAGAGACGAGAAATGAGGAGTGAATTCGATGGTACAACTATGTAGTGAAGTTTCTGCATTTACCCCGTTGATTCCCGAAATTTTATGTTTTTCCGATTTTACAGGGATGTCTAATTTTTCTTTAAGCCTTCCCGAATTTAAAGATAATTGCGAAGCGTTTTCTATTAAAGCTTTACAATCAATGCATTTTCCCGACTTAGACTTTATTTTTATGATCGCGGTCGAAAGAAGCACGGGACTGGTTTGTTTATTACACCCTTCAGCTGACCATCTAGAGAAACCGCCACTACGTTTTGATTATTTTCACTCAACGCGGAACCGTTTACGTTATAAACATGCAATAAAGTATGGTGGCGATCTTTGCAGACTTTGAATTCGATGTTTATTCTACATTCAGACGTGGTGTGATTTTTTCTGAGGTAATTTGTACAGTAAATCCCTTCAATGGCTTTTATTCTCTCTTCAACTTTCATTCGGTTAAAAACAGGACATTTATATAACGGATGACTCGCGTTTTCTTTACAAATCGCACATGAGAATGAATAATTTTTATCTAAGTTCGCATTAAATACTAACGATTTCTTTGGTTGATTGAAATTTCTCTGACTATAAACTGACTTCCTTTTTCAAACCCTACATTTTTTCTACTCTCTGCGTACGATTTGTTAATAATTTGATTACTGGTTCCGAGTTTCGAATTGGGAGCGTCTGCATTTCCACTTAATAAACCTAACGCACCTGCCTCCGATTTTATAAACATACGAAATGCTTGCAGTGTTGGATAAGTATCTGGTTTCAAGGTTAACTCCCAGCGATGAGCAATTTCTTCGTGTATTTTAGAAGTGCAGTGATTTATGATTATTAGCTCACTCAATTGATTTATTTCCAACCCTAATACAGTTAGATTTCTTACACTTTCGTCACAATTATCTAGAATTTCAAACAATTGTTTTGCCGAGTTTGCTTTGTTTGTACGTATACTAAATAATTTGTTAATTTGGCAATTTGCTAACTGATTTTTATTTTCATATCTCTCACATAATAATTCCTAGCAATTTTTTAAATTTTCTTTTTTAATTGCGAAACCTCGAATTAATTTAGCAGCGTTATCCTTTACTGACGCAAATAAATATTGCAATTTGTCTATTTCTGTTAAATCTGAATTATCAATTACCGTCGCCTGAAATAATTCTTTGAAAGTTATCCAATTTCCATTTCTCCATGAAATTTTGGCAATTCAAGTTTAGGCATTTTTGCAACTAGATTTTTATTTTCCAAATTTTCTTTTGCGGTTTCTTTTTTGAATGTATGTGTCACCTTTTCTAACGATACAGAGCAATTTAATAATGAATCCTGCATATCGAGGTATTTTTCCCATTTTTCTTCACCTACATCTATATTCAATTCGGAAAATGTCTCTTCTAATTTTTTCTCATATTTCTCAATTTTAGATTCTAATACATCAATTAGCGCAGCCGAGCAATCCGGTTCGGCGATTGCGTCACGAATTCTCTCCTCGAATCTCTCGATCTCTTTTCCAACATTATCAAAATGTTGGATTGATTTTAAGATTTTTGCTTTAGAAGCCATTATCCATCGGGCTCTTCGGCAAATTGACGGACCAAAAATATGTATGTTAGATTAGATTAGAATTAGAGTTAAGAATTTTGTTTTTAAACGATTAGACTTAAATATAGAATAGTACACATCAAGAATTTTCATACAAAAGGAATTCAACAAAAGAAAGGACTCACCTCTTCCAGTTTTCAATTTTATCGATATTCTACGCTCACATATGGCGGTACAAATCAGATATTGTTACATTTAGATTGCGAATAATAATTGACTAAAGATTATAGTTTAGAATGAATGGAGTTCATCTTGCACTTAGGCATGAAGGGCAGAAAGTCAATCGCATAATCATGACATCAGAAAAAATGGCGAATTGACCTCCCGTGAAGGAGTGGTCCAAAAGTTTCGGTTTCGATTCCTCCAGCTCTCTAGTGGTGGATTTCTGAATCTCCAACCTTTTTTAATTTGTTTTGAAACAAAAATTATATGCAATACAAAAAAAGATAATATATAACTTATATATTTACCTTCAGATAAAGTAAGGTTTCCATTAGGAGATCATTTTATTGGCATCATAGAAAGCTAATGTAGCCAATATAATTGTAACAGTCCGGAGCCCTCCAGAGCTTCAAGTAGATTATATACTATTAGTTTGCCCACCTAAAGGGAGTTAATGGTACCTTTAACATTGTAAAATTATGTCATCGGCAGGTTTTTGTTTTCAATTATTTTTTATGTACTAACCTCGCATGCTATTTGTCCACCAATCGGAGGAATCTTTCACGGAAATCATATGAGCTTAAAAACTTCCAGTTAGCGTTTTGCAAAAAAAGCTGAATATCTGCTGAAAGTTTAGCTGGAAATATTGTGAAATTGAGTTTACTTTTTAATTCGCACAAAAAAAATTCATAATCTTTAATTTTTATAAGAATAATATCGAACTGTGTGTGCCTCACTGCCCACAATAACTATAAGTTTATAACAATATTTTGCAGCGTCTCAAAAATCCTTTTTCTTCTTTCTTATCCCTCTGGTCTAAATCAGAACAGATCTATGAGTCTGTTCACCCTTTAAAAGTCTAAAACTAAAATAGGCCTATTCTCTCTCAAAAGGGGATATCTTATTAAATCAACGTAATCAAGTTAATGATGCGGTGTATCCTTTGCATCATTTTACTTGGTGCAAATTGGAAACGTCTTGCCGCTATGGGAGATTCTAAGGACTTTAAATGCCTCGTAGAGAGTCGAGAAAAAGTACTTTCATCAGTCATCTTTAAAACTGATTACGCTCTTGGGCGTTGACAAAGTAACTTGGATGCAGTGGTGCTTTTTTGCAGCAGATGTTTAAAGAAATTACAATTTGAGTACATTGCGTACTACAGAGGTTTATCATTGGCCTGAGTCAATGAAGTACCATCCTTTGCAAGGTCATCAGCAATATCATTAAATTTCGAATTCACATGGGACGGGATCCAATGTAGATGAATCATGGCAGAACCAGACATAGTCCTGAGTTTATCCATAATATTTTTTTTTCCAATTAGTCACTAACTGTTAAAATATTAAATAGCTATTCGACTGTCTGAAGGAATCTAGTTTTTGCCTGTCAAATGAAGCTGAGAAACACAGTCTAGAGCTCGTCAATGGCAATCAAGTCCGAGCTGAATACGGAACAGTAATCGGTATTTCTGCGTTTAAGTAATATTTACTCATTTCACAATTGAATAAATGCTCCACAATTTCCAACTTTATAGCATGACTGAGTGTACTGTTTCTTTTCAGTCTCTAGTTATTTTGCCATCCATTTACAAATTTTGCTATACGATGCTGATTACGATAATTCAAAAACTTACTGGAATATTTAGTAAAGTTATAAATGCATATTAACCTCAAAGGTTGAAAATCATCCTTATACAGGATAGTATCTGCTAGGGTGCTATTTCTGAAGCCGCGTCTCAAAAATAATTTTATTCATATAATTTTAGCTAATTTTCGGCAGCATTTTGTTAAGTTTTAATTAAATTTTTAAAAGATATACTTGAAAGTACATATCATTAAATAGAAATTCTACTTATACTTATTTATTAGTGCAGCAAGGCATGTATTGATTATAATAACTTTTTTTAATTTAATTGTTACTAAGCGTTTTTGCCCTGATTATTACGAAAAAACCATTTACCACTTGTTATATAACCCAAGTTTTCTGCCGATTTTAGTTATTTATTCTTACTCTTTCTATAGTCATGTTTTTGCTTTGTGTGTAAATTTATAAATTATTTAAATCAGTCCTTTATACATGTGTCTCTTGTGGACGTCGTGATTATGAAATTGAATCCCTTTTAAGTTAATAGCAAAATTTATAATATAGGAAATGTTCGTCTGAAGTTAGAAATCATACTCACATATCTAGTAAGTATTCTTTCAGAAATAAGAAAACTTTTTTTTTCCTACTTGAAAGGAGGAATGCAATGTAGAATTCCTTCTGAACTCTTCTAGAGTTTGTGCAAGTTTTATACCTGAAATGGAAACTTTAGAATTTGGTGTGCGTGAAATGGTGTGTAAATTATTTGATTTATGGGCGCAATTGTTTGTGAAGCTTTTGCTTCGACCTTTCTTATGGTGTCGAATAAAAGTATAAAAATGAGAAAAGAAATGGCAAAACATTTTTTTTTATCTTTTAGTATTACACAATAATAATGTTTCTATTCGAAAAAGAGACTCTTTTAGCGTTACATTAAATGAAATGTTACACTATGATAATATTTATATTCGAAAAAGTGTATAAGAAAAGATGGAAAAGGTTGGTAAATCAAACAAACCATTAAAAGAACAAAAAATATTTGAGATTTGAATTTTAAATCAAACTTTGTAACCGGAAGAAAATGCACCATAAATCAGTGTTTCTCAAAGTGTGGGGCGCGCCCCCCTGGGGGGCGCGATGACCCTACAAGGGGGGCGCGAGCGTATCGAAAATTTAAAGATTTTTTTTTTAAAAAATAACCGGAAAGAGAAGTAAAACAAAATGCTTTCTTCCATAATAAAAAAAAATACACACAACAACACTGACATAATTTATATTTATTTTCTGGCTTTTTTTCGTCATCAAATAGCTATCTTTGATCCCAAAACCAAATTAAAGAAGAAAAAAAACATTTTGTTTTATTTGCTGTTTTTCCTCAATGAGAGATTTTTTTATTACGTTTTAACATAAAATATTACTCGTTAAAAGAAAAAACGATACCCAAACCCTGAAAAAAATTCTAAGAAGATAAACAATTCACCGCTGTAATTATTATTGAAATACTGTACATTAGTTGTAGAAAAAGAAAAGGAAGTCATGATTCACTTTTCAGCCAGGCTGCATAGTACGTTTGCTAATCATTTGATTGACCTTCAATCTTATGGTATGGTTATTATCAATATTAGTTCCCTCCCATCTTTTATGCGTTTGTTTTCGCTTAGGGAAATTGTAAATAATTGAGTTTTGCGATATTTGGAAAAGAATTGATTGGTTTAACATTTCTGTAGGATAATTGAAAAGTGTCTGATTTGCGTCCTTTATTATGGTCTTGTACTTTTGAATCATTTTAGTTCAGTTTTATTGGATTTTTTCTCAAATCATCAAAGAATTGAATAGTCCTTGAAAGAAGGTAAGTATACTTTCTATAAATTAAAATATTCACTAGAATTCCGATTTGTATCGTGTACAGTAAAAATAATTCTCAACAAATGATTGGGGTGACTGAGTCCCCCCGCACTACCATTAATGTTAGTATCGAGTACGCGCCTGCTCCCGGGTTAAAACATTTTGAAGTCTTCTCGCTTTAAATGTTAAAAAGTGTCACAATTATTCTTCATCGGAATTTTATATTCTTTTTCATAATATAACATTAATTCTAAATGCTAATTGTGTGAGGTTTAAAATTACAGTTATTTTAAACAGTTATTTACAATTATAGCATTTATCTAAAAGAAATCAATTTACATTTTTGTATACAATGTCGTGCACATAGTTTTACTCTCCTTACAGTTCAGCTATTATATCAAGAATAATGTTTTATTTTTTTAAAAAATGAACTCGTGCGAAGAGTCGGTGTTTCAGCCAGTATACGTTTGATGTATCAGTACTGAAGATGGTATTTTATAAATAATTTCTTATTACTGAATTTCGCCGCGGTAGCCGAGTGGTATAGGTATCGGATCGAGGCTTGCCTTGTCAAGAGTTCGAGCCCAGTACCACTAAAGACGCGGCATGTAGGGCAGCGATGTATGTTAAATCTGTTGAGAGCTGAAACGTCCTCCCGTTGGTGTGGTGTGGTAGTTAGGAGAGGGGGGTGCCAGCTCAGGTGTCATCCACGTCACTTGACCATGGTTCAAAATTACGTGATCCGTCGTCAAAAGCCTTCGTGCAGCTGAACAGTGTGACGTTAATATTCAATCAATCAATCTTATTACTAAATTAAGAACAAGTTTAATAATTATTAGGGACTTCCACGGGCTTTTCTTGTAGAGGAAAGTTTTTCAAAGGAAGGTTTTAATATCAGAAATTGACACTTAAAGAGTTATTTTTCTATATTTAGCTGAGATCTATAATTTGTCTTCAAGGCATCCACTGCAGAAAATCCGGTTTGAAAAAGGTAGGATGTTGAAAATGGTAATAGTATACGAAGTGCTTTTGTTTTCAGTACAGATAATTCCTCATCCACCTCTACCCCAAATTCAAAGAGCGATTTATTACAAAATTGCCTTTTAATTTTCACTGGATGTGAAATCTATGAAGATTTCTTCTTCGGAAGTTGAGAGCCCTTCTGGAGTATCTTGAAATAGATCCCTAATCCACTCGTAACTTGCTACCAAGCTGTCCTCATCCAGAAAATACTTTTTAAAATTCTTTGCCAACATAGCTAAATGATGTTACATGTTTTAAAAACAACCTTCACATGTTGTTCTACAGATTTGTAAGTTTTTAACACATATCGAGCTGGGGCTTTTTTCCATCATTTACTTCAGTAGTGGTAAATCAAAATTTAAGTATTTTTGAGAAGATCGCCTTGATTTAATTTTCGGAACCATGCTCGTTCGTCTGTGTACTTGTTGATTCTTTATTATGGTCGAATGTTTGCTTACGACTTAAAAATGTATGTATGATATTGTTTTTAATCTACTACCGTAAATACTTAATTACCGTGAATTACAATTAACGTGGAAATTAAAAAATTGTACATTCAAGCTAGATTCGGTAGCTATAGGAGTATCGAGTCGACCAAAACTGACTGGAATTGTACGAGGAAAAATATTTTTGCATGTTTTGCGCAGACGTCCGATAGGTTGCCCAGACTCACGCAAACGTACCCTATAATGCCAGATGTGATGGATATGATGAGAGCAACATAGACTAGACTATTTTCTAATGACATTTGTACTTTGAGAAATAGATGCTGAAAGAAACATATCTTTAATTAAATATATCATTTTGCGATCAGTTCCAATTAAAAATTAGAGGAAAAAATAACATAATTCTAAGTAATATATATTTTAAGTAATTTTCTTAAAATATATATTACTTAAAAATATACACAAAATTTAATATACTTATCGTATTAATTTGTACGGTTTATAATTAAGATCGTATTGTAACTTTAGCGTCTCTCTCTCAAAGTGCATTTTTATTGCAGTAAATACATTATTGTTGTACAGGGGGGCGAGACAAAAATTATGATTGAAAATTGGGTCGCCAGTATTGAAAGTTTGAGAAACACTGCTTTTAATGTATGAGTGGTGCACAGACTATTTTATGACTAATTAATTAATACTAAATTAAGAACAAGTTTAATAATTATTAGCTACTTCCATGGGCTTGTCTTACAGAGGAAAGTTTTTGAAAGGAGTTTTAAGATAAGAAATTGACCCTCTAAGTTCATTTTCTATATTTAGCTGATATCTATATTTTGTCTTCTAAGCAACCACCGCATTTTGTAATATGTTCCAATTTAAAAAATCAGAGAAAGGAAAAATAACTTAGTAATTATCCTATTACTTAACTTTTTGCTTAAAAGTAACATATACAAAATTTAATACTTATGTCATGAATTTGTACGGTTTATAATAAATATTGTTGCTTTATCGTAAAAGTGCATTATTATTACATTCAGTAAATTATTATGTATAAGGGGGGCGCGATAAAAATTGTGATTGAAAAGGGGGGCGCCAGTATTGAAAGTTTGAGAAGCACTGCCATAAATATGCTTTTGATATTTATCAGAAATATTTTTAGTTCTGTCATAAAGTAAAGTATAAATTACCTATACTAGCTAATGGCATACATAGCTTAAAATGATTTGCTATTAAAATTCTTTTTAATGAAATATTTATATAACCACGCGAATATTAGTAATTTTAATTTACATATTCATAAGTTTAGGTAGAAAAAGTAAAGAATTTATGATTTTCTTTTCAGAATGCAGCGTGCACAAATGGAATCTGGGCGTCACATAAATATTTAAAATAAACTGAGTACAACTATGTTATCTCTCTTGCAAAATAAGAAAATTATTTGAATAAAATATTAGAACCAATCTGTATTAATTTTTAAATTGTTGCTTAGCAAATATTCCGATATTTTGAAAGAGTGTGTTCTGGGGAACATGTAATAATTAATTCATTCAATGCAAATATTTATCTTTGAAATTAAAAAAGACTATTTCTGCGTGAAAAGTGCATTTATGCATTACTTTGTAAGATATTACATATATTTTTTTTTTCAAAAAATGTAAGGGATAGCACCAGAATGATAAAAGTACACAAATCTAAATTAAATATACTGTAAATTTTTTTTAAAAATATATAATACAATTGTGAATATACATAATAGTTTGAAAGTATTTCTCTTTGATTAAATGAGAATGTTGGTTACGTGCATATTTCTGTAGAAATTTCTATATTATGAACTGGACATTATTTTTAAGGGGAGTAAAAAACTTCTTTTCCGACAATGTTAATTTTGCTGCTTTCAAAGTACCTTTTCTCAAAATATGTTATATGCACTTGTTTGAAATTTTTCTTACGATTAGAGTACACATTTCTCATTATACTAAGATGAGCTTTTAGCAAATTTTGAATTTTTTTTCAAAATTTATAAAATATTTTATCAAACATAGTGAAATTTGACCTATTATTCACATGAAGAAATTTGTAAAAAATATTTTTTTTTCTTAGAAAAAGCTCATTTTAGTGCATATTAGCTATCATTATAACTGTATTATGAAAAAATTTACATACCTGTGAACAGTAGTTTCTTAGAAAAGGTACATCGAACATCAAAATTTACATTTGGGTATAAATTGATTTCAATATATACAGTGAGATTTATAATCGGTCAGGAAATAAAAAAAAAAAAAAGGTTCAAATTACAATTAAATATAGATTTTTTGGTTTATATCAGACAAAGTACTTTGTTTACCTTTTTCGCCATTCAAATGGGTGTGACCAAGTTTCAACGATTAACTAAATATAGGTTTTAAGGGCTTCTAATTACCCTAGCGGTTAAATTAAGGTATTTTTAGAAAGTCTAAAATCTATACAATTTAAAAATGTAAAAATCCCGAAATGTCAAAAAAATAAGATTTTAGCTTTCCAACATTACTTAATTAATAGTGCATTTATTTATGAAAATAAAAGTTTTTTTTCTCCATTTCCAGACATCCGGGCAAAAAAATTACTAGAGTAATTTTCTCCAAATTTCTAGGACGCAAATCAGCCAGGTAAAATGTGACAGATGCTGCAATGAAAAACTGACTTTTTGCTTAATCATCCCATATAAAAATATTTCTGCTAACTTTATCATCATCTGCTAACTTTCATAAATTAATTATTTATCATTGATTGAGGAAAAGTTATTGAAATACATGAATATATGTAAATTTGATATATATTTAATGTGCTCTTTTATTTATTTTTTTAAATCACAAAGGAAATAATGTAATAATTATTTTTTTCTCTTTTCCTTATTTACGTTACAAAAACTATTTCACTCGTTAACCCGGATGTGATCGGGGGCACAAGTCAGCACAGGCTCACGAAATCTAAGGTATCAGAACATGTTGAAAATGACCAAATTCGATTAAGAAAGGTATATATTTTTCCAAATAAAACTATCTTTTGGCTTTACAAAACATACTTTGTTTTGTTTCTACACTATCTAGAGGCCAAGTTACAATGCAGCTGATAAAGTCAAGAAAACTGGAAGTGGGTCTTTGATCTAACAGAAGTTGGCATTTAAATTGCTCAAAACTATCATGACGAGTCTGATAATTCAAAATATTACAAATGTATTTCTATAAAACTTTTTTAACCTGATATTTATGTTATTTTCTAGAGAATGTACAAAAATATTTCTAATTGTATTAATACCTTTTGAGTTATGGCTTATTATTTAAATAATAGTCTCAAAGAGAATGTGACTTTTCTTACAATGTTCACTCAATAAGCTCTAAACGGGTCAAATTTTAATAAATATTAAAATTTTAGTACATTTTCTAGATAAATGATCTAGTTTGTTTCCGTAATACTTATACTAATATAAGGGTATTACTTTTTTCTCAAATTTTTTCGAAGTTTCACCAAATTATTGCTAAAATTTTACTTATAGTTGTGATTTTTGTAAAATTTAGGCAATTTATTCCAAATAGCGTTAGTTAAATATTATTATTTATTGATATTGCGTCCTAAAAAGTATTTATAAAGTTTAATTTGCTATTTTGTCAAAAAGTACCCCGAACGTTCTCGAATACCTTCTGCTGGGAAAATTGTTTGTATTTTTTATTCTAGTCAGATGAACCTCCTATGTGGCAGTATTCAGGGGAACTAAAACGTACTTGTTGCATTATCTCCCTCTTTTTGGCAAACTTTTTTTTACAATCCTAAGGTACTTGACGTGACGGAATTTCCCGAAAGACCGCTTTTTTGCAAGATTATTTTCTATGAACATGCTATATTTTCCCATATGAACAAATTAATAGTTTTGATTGCTGTTTGTATACTCAATATGGTTCATAAATGTAAATGAACAGAATATATATATATATATATATATATATATATATATATATATATATATATATATATATATATATATATATTCACTATTCTGTCGAAAATTTCAGCTGTATGGAGAAAAATGTTGGATCCACAAAGCATTGCTTAACACTAATTCGCTGACCTAATTCAGCGACTGCCTTAGAAATCATAATAGGTCTCCAGTTTAGTCCAATGAATTTTTTGTGTCTACAATTGTTGAGTCTTCTGAATTCCAATTTCTTACATTTATAGCACTGTAGGTTCTAGTAAAGAGTGTTTTTTTCAGGTATAGAATTTTAACTCGGCATTACTTTCAAAGATAACGACCGATTTAACAGCTGTCAAGTGATTTATCCTCAGTTTGGTTTGGCCATTCATCAAAACGATCATCAAGCAAGGCGAAACGAGATTGCCGTTGTTCCCGATTTTCATAAGCGAATTTTGTTTAGCGATGAAGCACACTTCTGGTTGAATGGCTACGTCAACAAACAAAAATGTTACATTTTTAGTGAAGCTAATCCACAAGTGTATGTCGAAACACCGTTACATCCAGAAAAACTGACTGTTTGGTGCGCTTTATGGGCTGGTGGAATCATTGGTCCGCACTTCTTCAAAAACGATGAAGGCCACAACGTTACAGTCAATGGTGATCGGTATAGAGCCATGATTACTAACTTTTTCATTCCTGAATTGAACAATCATGATGTCCAGGAGCTGTGGTTGCAACAGGACGGCGCAACATCTCACACAGCTCGTGCCACAATCGATTTATTAAAATACACGTTTGGTGACCGCCTAATTTCACGTTTTAGACCTGTGAATTGGACTACAAGATCTTGTGATTTAATACCGCTAGATTATTTTCTGTGGGTCTATGTAACGTCATTGCTCTATGCGGATAAGCCACAAACGCTTGACCATTTGGAAGACAACATTCGCCGTGTTGTTGCCGATATACGTCCACAAATGTTCGAAAACGTCATCGAAATTCGGACGCCCAGATTGGACTACATCCGATCCAGCCATGGCGGTCCTATGCCAGAAATCATATTTAAAATGTAATGTCTTAAGATTATCTTTAGAAATAAAAAAATCATGTTAATCGAATAGTACATCGTTGTTTTATTGCAATTAAAATTCTATACCTCTAAAAAAACACCCTTTATTTATTCACTTTTTTCATTATAATTAATAAATTAGCACCTGATTTTTATTGGATAAAGTTGAAACAGTTCAACCAAAGGCAGCACTTAATAAAACAATAGATATTATCCTGATAGGTAAAGTTAATATGTGAAAACCTATGGACATGAAACGTTTGAGTCGAAAGAAAAAATTTCAAATGCTACCTGAAAAACCTATAAAATTTTTTGTAGCCTCAAGTATACCGCAAGGGGCATTTCCCTCTGTAAAAACGATATATGCAAGAACGTTATTTGTCGATCATTATATGACAATATAACTACCGGGAGTTTCTAAATGAATATATATATATATATATATATATATATATATATATATATATATATATATATATATATATATATATATATCGGAGTTTTACCACTTTATATTATTTATTACATATAACTTACAAGTACAATTCATACAATACATTTAATGAAAGAGCAGCTGTAACAGTTTTACCTACAAGTTTACAAATGTTCATTGTGAAACCCATTCGTCACACGGCAGTCGATGAGTGAATTCCTCCCCAACTTTTTTTAGTGTGTCTGAGCAAAGTCTGGGAGCAATCCTTAATGAACCCTCACAGATAAAAGTCACATGACGTCAAATCGGGTGAACATGGAGGCCACGCGATACAAGCTTTATCGGGAGGTTATTTGCAGCCAATGCATTGGTTGGGTACAGTAATATGCCAGTTAGGTCATCTTGCTGCCAAAGGAAGTTATTTGGTTTACTTTCTTCAAATTGAGGAATTAGCCATAGTTGTAGAGCATCAAGATAAGCAGAACCAATTACTGCTGTTTTCCAGTTACAACATTGATCGTCCCTTACCTTTCCCTTTACAAAGACAGCCAGTTGTTTCAAATTGATGATACTACCTAAGAATGTTATTATCCTTTGGAGGATTACTTAAAATGCTCGTTTTACAGTAATAGCAGATTACGTCGTTGCAAACTGGAGAAACAGATCGTTTTCTGTTCCCTAGTCGCCATTTTCTACTAGTAGATCGAGGAGTAAGGGGGAAGTATTATTTTTGTGCCCACGCACAGACTTGCCAGCAAATAAAACTGCTTCAGTTGCTCTTTCGTTCGATGTATGAATTATACTAATATGTTAAATGTAATGAATACTATATAGCGTTAAAACACCGATATTCTCTTAGAAACACTTAGTGCAATAACTTGAACAAAATATGACAGTTTTTTCTGCAAATAATATTTCTGTAATGTTGCGAAAAGTGTTTGGGATCGGTGCCCTTTATTGAAGCCAGGCCCATTTGAAATAATGATAACGTTAAAAATGACTTAAATTTAAAAAAAAATTAAAAATTAAAAAAAAATTGGCTGGATGTATAGTTATGAATTGTTTTGCGATTATATTCATTGTGTGGTTTTTATTATTTTAATTAGAGCATTTTTCCAAATTTTGATTAGTTTTTTTTTAATTTATATTTTGCGTAATACGTCAAATTTTTAAAAGGATGGAAATTCTTGTACATTTTAATCCATAAATATTTTTTGAATACTTTTTGACCAAATCTCTCAATGAAATATTCATTTAAATAGTGTTAACACATGTGCAAAGTTTCAAGACTACAAATAACTGCTTTTTTCAAGAATATTCTTTTTGTGTTGAAATTTACACTTTTGAGAAATAGTGATTTAAAGTAAAAACTTACTATTAACTAATGCATACCAGAACTATAAATTGGAATACTGGTGTCATCTGGAAGATTATCTTTTTGTCTACATTTTAATTGTTGGTTTTTAATTCTAGCTTCTTTAGTTCGACATAAAGACTGCCTATTATGCTTTATTAATACATGCATGGTCTACTTCTTGCTTTGCTTGACATTTGTAAAATCCGGAGGGTGAATGCTTAATACGTCTAAAACTAACGGTATATTTTGACATCCATTATTAAATGATATTATTTCGGCAGCAGCTAATGCCTTAGACACTTTGGTTACTTTCTCTGACGCGTTATTTAATGCATGCATGGAATCGTAAAACCACTTTGGTGTAGGTGACAAATTCATAAATCCACAAAATATTTCCACAACTGCTCCTTTTTTAATATAACTCATAGCATGTGAAAGTCTATAGTGTGTGTGTGTGTTCACTTCATATAACTTTGTATTTCTTTTTATTAACTACTGTTTTATTAAACCTGGTATTAAGAAATGTTTGAATAAGACCACAAAATTCACAACATATTATCAATTTTGTAAACGAACCCTAGATTTGGTAACCAAAATGTATGTTAATTCCTTGGTTTTTACATTTTATTTATGTAATTAATGTTGTGTCAAAGCACAAGAAAGCAGTACAATGTCAGTCATTTCACAGAAACATTCAAATGAATCTAACAAATGAACATACTCTTAAGTAAACTTACCTAACTTTGCTTTTAAAGCTGAATTATTTATGTTGAAAATGTCTTACTGTTACGCAACATTTAATTTCTTGGAAGTTTTGATTTTTGCACATTTTTTTTCCAAACACACTTTCGTTTTTTAAACGTTTTATTATTAATATATTTGAGGGAAAACACTATTCCACAAGATAGCAGAAAATTGTTATATTAAATGAGGTAAAAATTAGCAGGAAGTTACCAAAAAAGTAAACAAATATCTACAACTATTCACTTCACTTCTTTCCGGAATAAGTCTCTGATCAAAATAAATTCTTCTAATCAATTTAAAATATTTGAAAAGACTGATAAGTAGCATGTGGATTTTGTTTTGTTTTAAGAAGGGTGTGGCGACCAGGAGTTTTGGAGTTTGAAAGGTGTAAACAACTTTCTAAAAATTATAAAAAAGTACTTCTAATTCATCTAGAACCAAAATTCAAATTGCACTAGAAAGAAAAAGAGTGGTACTTTATTTTTCAATCAAAATTAAAAAATCAATTTTTTCATGGATTTTTGAGAAGTGACTTCTTAAAGCAGCGTGGAATAACTATTTCTTATCCAGTTCATAGTTCAACTTGACATGACATCCAATCGGCATAGACGCATTTTAAACAGAATCTACATGTAGAAATTCGACGATACCATCAAATTGCCTACAAAATTAATCACATATTTTTTACATCGAATTATTTTGCATATGTACAATAAGATGTTTCATTCATACTTTTCGAGTTCATGGGCACAAATCTAGCCATCAGATTTTATTGGGTACAACAAAAACGAGCTGTGGTACACACAAATTCATACAAAAACGGTACTAGTTCAATAACTCGTTGTACTTAAGTAATCAGTTCTCCGTGACATTATGAGCTTCAGCATTCATGCATTTTTGAATTTGGTGCTGCCATTTTTGTTGACAGTTCTGAAACGAGATTTCTATAAGGCTCTTCAGGAGAGTCTCCATTTTATGCCAAGGCATCTTCAACTAAGTTAAATTGTGTTTCTTTTAATCAAGATTTATCAGCAGGAAATAAAAAAGATCACATGGTGCTAAGTCAGGTGAATAATTAGGATGTCCTATCACAGTAATGTTTTTGCTGGTAAGAAATTACTTTGTATATAAGGCCGTGTGTGTGTGTGTGTGTGTGTGTGTGAGTGGGTGTTGGCTTGTTGCAGCAGCCAATCATCACTCCCGAATTATGGCCTCTTTCCCCAATTTTTTTTCACGAAGTGTTTTAAGTACTTCAAAGTATTAGTGTTTATTAACAGCGTGACTGCTGATGTGAGTGAGAACCCACTTATATCACGAATTTTGGCAATGTTTTGGTCTAGAATCGCTAATTTTGGTCACCTTCCAGCAGGTCCATCATCTTCCATACTGAGCTTTTCTTCTGAAAGTATCTTATTCCACTCAAACACATGCGGACGTGACAAAGCTTTATCTCCAATAAGACTCAGTTAATATTTTAAGTATCTTCGTGTCTGATTCCTTAAGATTCTCAAGAAACTAGATATTGATTCAACCTTTTTACAACATAATGCATTTGCACATGTTCATTCATTAACGTAGTACTGGCATGATCGGTTGAGTCGAAACTGGCTGCATAGATAGATGAGGTTTCTGGAATTATGTCCCCCAAACGGATTTTCCCAACTGCAGTCTTTTTTAAGCTACACACTTAGTTTCGTTTTTATATGTGTGTGTCATCTTGTACTATATTTATTAAAAAAGAAATGTTAATAAATAATAGTTCTATAATTGGGGATTTCCGTCCATCTTTCACGCTTTATGAAAAATGTGGTAATAAGAAAATGAAACAACTTGCTATGAAAACGTTACGGTAAAATTTTACCAGCGGTAATATTCCGTTTGACGTCGGTAGTATCCTCATTGGCGACTTAATGACCTGCAGTACGGTGAAATGGAAAATACCATTTTATAACATTTACTTAGTTTCTTAGCGTTATAATTTTAAACGCCAACCAACCATTTATTACAAGACTTTATATATTTCACAGGTGTATTTTAAATATTTTTTTTTAATTTCTTGCATATGCAGATTTTTCATAATATTTTACTGATAATCTGTATTCTATAACATTTAAGGTATCCGACTCTGCTCGGAACCGTGATTTTAAAAGAGCGCATAAATGGATAATTTTCATGATATTTAGTGTCACTTTGATTAGGATATATGCATAAAATTGTTTTAAGGACATTTTGACAAAAAAATTATTTGAATACAATATTTTGGCAAACAATTAACTTAGAGTAATCTTTTTTTCAAAATGTTCTTCTTTAGTCAACAAAGCTTCAATTATAACAATATATTTCTTGTATATAGCTCAGGCCCCTGTACAGAGGCAAAATTCATATTTTTGAAAAAATCACATTATTTTCAAAGTTACAACCATTTGAAATAATTATCGCGGCATTTTTTTCTTAAATCCCCCCCTCTGTTGTTGTAAAACATGGATAAACCCACTTCCCTGTTATACATTTCAAAAATTCTACTTGAGCCTCTCTACAGAGGTCTGAGCTATATACAGGCAAAATTTTATTATAATAGATGCATTTTTCACAAAAGGAGAATATTTTGAAAATGGGTCATTCTATGTTAATTTTTTATCAAAATATAATTAAATATTTTTTTGTAATACTATTAAACAATTTTATATACATTTTCTAATCTAAGTGACACTAAGTATCATAAATATTTTTCATTTATACTATTTTGCAAAATGACGGTTCCGAACGTAGTCGGATACCTTAATAAACTACTGATGGTTAAAGTACGCGTATCGTAAGTGTCCTCAATAAAGACTTTGTAATATATAGGCATAGAATTTAGAATTTATCGAATAGAAAGAATATTTCCATGTTGATAAAAAACCTGAAACCTTACACATATTGAATAGTTCAAGGAGTTCTACGAACACAAATTGTTTTTAACAAAAAACATAAAATTCCTCAAATTTGATCCAATATTCTGTAAATGTGTTGGCTGTATGATGTATCAAAACTATGATTAAAAATTACTTCACAAATATGTAAATAAAAGTAACTAAGTTTTCTCCATATAAATGAAATTCAAATGTTTACCAAAATATACATTTTGAATAATGAAACAGTTTTCAGTTATACTGATTTTGAAATCTTCTAAAACTGATTAGAAATTCTTTTCAATGTTTCCATTTTATAGTATGTTTTAAACACAATACTGCATCATGTATAGTTGATTTCATACATTCCTAGATTCTGTTGAATATATTTTAAGTAGCATTAATTTTGCCATCGTATTAAATACTTATAATATATTTCTCACAATATTTTAATAAGTCGATTTTCATATTTTAAAAGCAATTAGATTTATTTTATACACATTGGATAATGAATTGGGAAATCATATGCATTTATGTGAAGAAAATCTATGTCTTAATTTATCAATAATTCAAAAATACCTCTTGAATGATACTTAGTTTTTTGAGATTTTTAAAATCCATCTATCTCCAATGTTTTATATGTAATTAACATTTACAAATTGACAATGTTTTTATTCCACCTATTTTTGAGGTCATTTCTTCTTACAAGAAATAAATATAAAATGTTTTTTTAACCCAAAAAAATTGATACGGAACTAAAAAAACCTAAAAACTTATTTTAGAAATAGTGTAGTAAATGCAAAATACAAAAAAAAAAATTCTTACACTTAAAAAAAAATTCTTTTTTTTTTGTAATAGGGATTTTTTTAAATATTCACTTATTGTATATATTATGTAGCAATAATAAAGTTGATATTTTATCTTGGTAAAATGTATTAAGTTAGTTAAAAAAATTATCTTTCATTTTAACAATAAATGTGATTCCTTTTCACAATATCCAATACAGGAAATGCAATTTGTTCAAGAAAGAAAACTTTCTACATGAAAAGAAATAGTGGATACAGTACATTAACTCCTCTAAATATATTATTTGTTTCCATTTTTATAAGCTTAAATATTGCGAGAGTTACATACAATTCTAATCTTAACACAAAAACTTTATATATACTGTGAAATTTAAGAAACTCTAAGAGAAAACTGTCTTTTATCCTTTGTAGTTTCAAAATGTGATATTTTATATACTTTTTTTCTGTCGTTATATCCTTCACTGCATATTCTTGTTATATTCGCTCTTTTTGGATGTAAAATTCTTTTCCCTATAACAAAATGCGTTAGTAAAATCTATTAGATTTCTAAAATATTATATAAATGAAACTTAAAAGCTGTTTCTTATTTTTAACATAATTTTAAAATGAAAGTCATTAAGACAATGGAACTTAAGGGCTTTAGTGTAACATTTATGGAAAAACTGATTTTATCCGCTTTAAACTATAGAGTAAAGGACAGCAGAAATAATCATAAATATAAAAATGGGACGGCTAATTAAGTAAAATTTAGCAAAAACACAAATATTTTACAATTTTTTTAAAACATTTCAATACTAATTTGTTTATATATTTATATAGAATATAATATTAAAATGTAAGCCCTCTATCAGTTACATAAAAAATTATTAAATGTAGTATTTTAATTAGTAACTGCTACGTTAAAAGTTAATTAACATTTATTTGATATTAATATAGAAATTGAGCTTTTATTTCATAACAATTAGTTTCGAAATGAATGGACATTCTTCTCTTTTTATTAGTTACAGAAGTTTTTTTTGTTTATCTGTAATATTTCTATTAAAATTCATCGATGCATTAAATAATGTTTAAATACTATTGCTTTTCTAAAGCACGTTTATCTCCACTCGAATGTTTTTGAAATAAGATTTTTTTTCTCATAATTTTACATCATTAGCATGATTGAAATTTTTTCACATAATTTGTTACATATAAATGTAAAATATTGTAGAAGATAAAGGTGTATGTAGAGAAAAATAAATTCCATGTAATACGAGGGTTGGGTCATAAGTCATGGCAACTATTTTTGTTCTTGTATATATGTGAATGAATCACAAACGTATATGTGTCGGGAAGAAGTTGTGCAGGAATTGTGTGTATGTAGGACTACAGATGTATCTGTGATAACTGGTAATAGCGCAACGAAGGCTGTGAAATCAATCAGTTAGCAAGTGTCGTGTGAGAGGGAAATAACCCATGTTGAGCAGCGCGCTTGCATCAAAATAGTCGTTCTCCGTGGAAGAAATGCGATGGAATGTCATAATGATTTAGTGGAAGCCCTTGGGAATAATGCCCTGCCATACCGTACAGTGGAATGATGGGTAGGAAAGTTTCAACAAGGACGTGGGTCAGCCAGTGATGTATAACGTGGTTGTGGCAAATGCTTACCCTGATGGTATTCAACGCCTCCCGCATTGTTGTGGTGACAGTTGCAGGAGACTACATTGAGGGTCTTTAGGCCCAGGTTCGTCATGTTAACTTTATGTGTACTGTGTTGTCATTCTTTTGCAGAGTGAAGGTCATATTGCCCTGTATACTAACATAATTAATAAGCCTGTTACGATATTTCAGTGCTATTCAATGTCCACACATGTATTTAACACCTTGTCCTTTCATCTGCATATGTCACATTTTCCAACCGGACTGGTATGTTCAAGAAAAAAAATAGTTGTCATGACTTCTGCCCCAACCCTCGTATTTTGGGAATTAAATGGTTACCTTTTCTAGTGAAAATATATTTTGTTTACCATAATAAATACCGTAAATATTAATTTTTTATTTGATTGAACTTATAAATTTTATTTCGAGTTAGATTCTATTTATCAAAGCCCACTTGCATCTAAAAATGTGAAGTCTGATAATTTCATGAAAAGTGAATACTTTAAACATTTGCAAAATATATTTATGTTTCCTTGCATAAATATATTCAAATTAAACCTAGATACAACTACAATGCAAGTGTAAATTAAGCGTATTGTTTTTAAATAAAAGCCTTTCTAGATTGTTAAAAGCAGACCGGAAATTATTTTTTTTGTAGCTTAAATGTTAATTGGGTTTATAAAAGAGGAGAGAAAAAAATTAGAAAGATAAAGATATTTAGGAAGCGTAGATAGGAGTTTGGAACAATTTAAATGCTCAAATAGCGACAAAAAGGACTAATTTGTTTTCATTTTATCTCTGCAAGAGATTTAACAATCATACGAGTTTATTCAATATCAAGTGTTATTTCTGGAATAGACATTGCTTACCACTAGTTTTTATTTAAATTGGTGGAAGGCTAGTTGTACATCGAACTTCGCCAAGAATAATTGCTGATATTTTTTCAGTTGTTTCCTTTTATTTTGAAGTTTTCAAAATTCGTCACTAAAAAAGTTTACTTTTTACTTTTGTGAATAAATTTTGCTTAAAATGCTTCATGTTGTATCAATAATTTTGAGTCATACAGTATATCGAAGCTTTTAGTCAAATGCTAAATTGATGTTAAATATTATAATACCTCATTTCTATGAAGTAAAATGTTTAAGACTATAAGGAAAAATAGTTTAATGTTATATAATGATACGATTCCATGGAAAAGTTTTACAAAATTAAATTTATATATTTCTCACACTGATATATTTTTTTTATAATTCTATGAAAAAATATATTTGAAGTGAAATATTTCATATAATTTATTGAATTAATATTTTAAGAAAAAAATAAAGCTTTTAAGTTTCAGTTTCATTTTAAAACATTCTTCAGATTGATTCACAATATATATATATATATATATATATATTTATGGAATTTTTCAGTAACACACATTAACTCAGAACAAAATTTAATATAAGAAAAAAATTAAAATCTAGAGTCTACACGATGGAAGAAAAATAAGTTTAATGTCCTTAAGTGTTCCTAAACAGTAATAAAATTATATAATTTCGTATAAATATTTGTTGAGAGGACTTGGTATGATTCATAAATGTTTTTAATTTAATAATTTTTATAATTACATTTGGTTGCCTCTTATGTGTATGTATGATGAAAAGCAGATTTTGTGCTCAAAATTTCATAAAAAGTTTATTTTTTTAATAGAAAAGCTTGAAACTTATGAAATGATTTTAAAAAGCTACTCCTCCTACACAAATTGACGTACATAAACGAAAAAGTACGTGAAACACTATGTATAGCAAAAGTTGGTATGGCTCTTAGGATAAAATGATTGATATACGTACATACAATACCTCTTTTTATAAATGCTTATGAAAAATTATTTAAAAAATGCAAATTCTAAATTCAATTATTTTTTTTAAAAAAATAACTATTGCTTTGATTGAAAAATGCATACCAAATTTTGTTCCATGTACTATTAGCAACCAGTGAACAAGTTTTCCAAGTTTTAGGCACAATAGAAAAAAAAGCCCTTAGCATTTAAAATGAAGACAGACTAGTTATTTTGGCTTTCTGAGATAAGGCAGTTTAAAGTTTTGATTTTCCTTTGACATGTGATTGAAATTTAAAGTAAAACTTATCATAATTCTACGTTTTTTAAACTTAGAGCTTTCAAGTTTTGTGAGTCTGTATGAAAGAAGATAAAAAATAATTAAGGCTTAAAAAATTCGATTTGATATTTTAACCGATTTCTGTCAATTGAATCATACTGTATCCCTTTAAATACCATTTTTGCCTTAATAATGGATTTTAAGAGATGTTTTCCGTGTATTGAAGCTTGATTTATGCAACAGAAATTATACACATGGAAATTAAATTTTAATAAATGTAAAAACTTCCTTAATCCAAATCATCTGTAGCAGTGATGAATATTGATTTATATACCTCAATTCATAACATTGAGGTAAATTAACAGGAAGCTCAAGACACATTAAAATGTATATAAGTTACGTAACATACCGATTTAAAACATGCATTAGTTAAGCATGAGACAATATACTTTAATAGGCACCATACGCGTATTTATCAGTCATTTATAAGCGGTGATTTTATAATTTCAAACTAATCAGTTAAAATGTTTTAAATGTATATAAAATTAATAATACATATGAATAATCACTTACTAAGGAAAGGGGGAAGTATTGAGGAGAAATACTTTTAAAATCAGATAGAGTAAGCCATAAACTCGACATTTTTTTAACAAAGTTATTTCTCAGTATTTTAAATTCCCAAAGATACTTTTTTATGAATCTACCTTGATAGGTATCTAGGTAACTGTATATCTATCTCTTATCTACTTGCACATCTGTATTATTATATCTGTGTATCCCCAAAGAGAGAGCTATATTGCTATCTCTACCTCTCTATTTTTCTCTCTATCTCTATGTATATAATGTATCATCAGCCCACCTCCTACATAACTGCTTTAAGAGGACATGGTACCCCAAAATGATAGACCTATCGTTTTTTTATTTAATCTTATTATTTGCATTATTATCTTTCGATTGATATAGCATTTGTGCCAGTTGGAAAGTTAGAAGTTAAAGAAAACTTCATTTGAAAAAAAATTAGGCAATTCGTCCACACCCCATTTTTAGAAAAAAAAAAGCTAAAAAAAAGTTTATTTTGTTAAGAGAAAAAATAACTATAAAAAGAATGTGTAATATACAAAGCAGAATATTTTCGAGGCAATACA
Organism: Trichonephila clavipes; assembly: GCA_019973935.1. Classification (NCBI taxonomy): domain Eukaryota; kingdom Metazoa; phylum Arthropoda; class Arachnida; order Araneae; family Nephilidae; genus Trichonephila; species Trichonephila clavipes. The sequence goes on along the minus strand of BMAU01016002.1, from coordinate 409,966 downwards.
ATAATATAATTTTTCTTTGTGAAATGTGTGCCTGTAAAATTTTTGAATTAAAGTATTTTATATAAATAGTTTCATAATCTCAGTAATTATTCCTGATATGATTTCAAAAAAATGTAATATTTCTATATTAAGTGAAGGAAACAACTAAACCTTCTGTCGTGACAGAAACAAAAATTCGTTTAACATTTTCTTGTGTGCAAGTAAAACCTTCTCATTTATAAAAAATGTATGGGTTGAAAAAATACGAAAACGCAATTATTTTCAAGAAAATATATAACTAATATCTTAAAGTTGTATTTTAAGTTTATCTAAGTTTATTATAATTTTTTTCAGAATTGTAATCTTTAAAATGGTTTTTCTCAGTTTGTGTTTTTTGAGACATTAGTGCATTCAAAATGCTACTACTTCCTCAACTATTCACCATTTACTTCCATTTTTTTCTGTGTGTTGTATATAAAGCGTGTAACAAAATTAGGGATCAATTCTGCCGTAAACTGAATATTTTTTTAATTTAAATGTAAGATATATTGGCTTTTTCGTTGATTTTTAGCATGTTTATCAATATTTTTTTTCTCTCAAAAACGAAATAAAATTATTCTAATATCGATCCCTAAAGTTGTTTATAAAATTCATATGAATATTATAAGAAATATTCAGGCTAAAAATATTAATAATTACAAAAGGAGCAGGATTTTAAGTTTCCGAATTTTCTTCAAAATATTAAAATTTTTAAAATTGTGTGAATAGTATGTGTAAAAATTCATCTTGTATGATTTTCTTGAATAGAAACACTATATAAAATGTTAAAATATAATATTTAAATACATAAAGAAAGAAAGTAGCTTAAATGGTACCAAGTCTTCTTAACTTTGGTTTCGATTTCGGCTGACTTTATTCAAACACATGGACGAGTGACACTCTCACGATCAATGCTTGCAAAAGGATTCCGCTCTAGTCATGACTTGGAGTAAAGAACACTTTGTTGAATCTATGGAATAAACCCTCGTATATGTACCCTTCACTGTTCTTCTCAATCACCAGCACGTCAACTTAGAAGTACTCCACGTAATGTTATATATTTATCCAATTAACCTTTTATCTACCGACGGTACTTATAAGTAAAACTCATTTTAAAATTAAATAGACTAATAACTTTTACGTAATAAAATACTCTGACAATACATGGCAGGAATATTCTTTTAAATCCACTTTTTAAAGATATATGGCAGCATGGGTTCTATGATGAGTATTTTAGCGGGAAAGGTGAATAGTTTTAACGCAGATTTGCGTTTTCAGATGACATTTTGATAGGTTTGCGAAGATCGTCATTTTTTTTCCTCCCAAAAAAAGCTAATAGCAAAAGGTGTGTTTTCGTATGTTAATGAAGATCTTAGAAAACGATTTGACTAGTTATTTGTAGTGAAAATGTATATAGTTAATTTTACAGGTGAATAAATATGAATACTTATGAGTACCGATAGCTCACTGGTTGCAAGAGCAAGAACTTAGCTTTTTTGTCCGTGTGGCTTATCTGTGTGTTGACTTTATTTTTGATCTACAATCATATTTATAGTGCAATAGTCTTATGTTTGTTTTTTTTTGGAATTTCTTCTTAACCTAACTTATTTCTTTTCTTTTTTTATTGTTTTATTTTTACGTTTTCAAAAAATGTTTTAATTTTGAATCTGAGCTTGTTTTTTTAACACACAATTAATTGAAATATCTTTTCTGGTTTTAAAAATTAATAACATTTTAATTTCTGTATGTGTAACTGAGATTTAACAAGAATAGATTTTCAAGAATATATTATTATTATTTCCTTTTCGTAGAATGTCAGGAAAAATGAGACTATGTCTTCAAAAGGCTTTGGATTTATTACAGAACATACAATCTGAAATCAATGACGTACTAACAGATGAATTTTCACATGAAGAAGTCCCAGCAAATTTCTACTGATATTTTTGTTAGATTCTCAGGATGAAGGTTAGAATCTTAACTCTAAAAAATCGAAACCTCACTCAAAATGCACAACGTCTAAGGACGTCTATATATTATATAATGAAAAGAATGTTTTTTAAATATCACAAAATAAGGTTAATGTGTAAAAAAGTAAATAAATTGTAAAATTTTATAATCTTTAAAAATTAATATTCTGTGTAATAAAATATTGTTTTTTTTCTGGTTTTTTAGCATTTTAAGAGTTAAAATTGCTTTAAAAAAGTCATTCATTGAGAATATTTGGGACCTTTGTGGACTGACAGGATTCTAAAGTACCGATTTAATTAATTAGCAGTAGAGAATTAAATTTTCTAAATGTAAGTATTTTATTTATTTTCAATGTAGTTATTCAAAATATATTTCATGAAAATATTTGCAGTGAATGATAATGAGGTTGATAAAGCGTTAACTATCTATCTGTATGATAAAATGTACATATTAATAATACGAAAAAAGGATTACTGAATTAGTTTAGAATAAAGAGAAAACTAATAAAATAATAACTAATATAGTTTATTTACTAAGCTAGTATTGTTTGGATGATGGTACATTTCAAACTACTCTCTCTCTCTCTTTTTAATACATCAAACACAATTTGACAATTAAAAAATTTCAATTTTTCGTAAAAGAATTAAATAATTTAAATGTTACAAAAGTAATTATTTCTTTCAGCTGTTACGTATACATGCTTGTTAAATTTATCTTTTTTTGGAGAATTGTTTAATTTATTTATTATTAGTTAAGTGTTATAATGTTCTATACAAATAGGTTCTATTAAAATTGAACAAAAATATATATTTCTTAAATTATATTCATGAAAAACATTTAATAGTTAAAAATAAAATATTTTAGTCACTGCAGCGTAACTTAAAACAAGTGCAGCAAATAAATTTATCCACTCAAAATATATATTTTAAATTTAAAAAAAATCATGGGCAGTAAAATAACATTTAAAAACACACTAAGTATATGTGTCATTTTCTATATTTATACCTTCAAAATTATATTAATGGGTATTAACGTTATTTGTCAAAATATCTAAAAAAAATTTAGTTACGAAGGAACATATTTAAGGTCTAGAAACTATTTAATAGTTTTGATAAAAATTCACAACAATTTAATGGATTAAAATTTGTTTTTCAATATTTTTATTTTAAAAAATTGTGTTTCTAAGCTATCTAAAACTCTACAAAAGCCATCTCAATTTGATTGCTTATTATTTGGGTAAAAATAGCTTTATAATAAGAACATAATCAATTTCATGTTTTCGATATTATGTTCGATAATTTTGAACCTTAGGAGAAAATTAATTTATTTTGCTGTCCGAAAAAGAAAGCGACACAGTAACACATCTAAATTTCAATTTTCAATTTTCATCGCCTATTTTATTTCTTATGATAATTTTCATAAATATTACTTATAAGAGTAGTTATGAAGAGATAAACATGCTATTCAACTTCCATACACAATCGATAATTGTTAAATAAATTCAACTTTGAAAACTCAAGCACAATTTTCCCATGTTAAACTATGTCGTTTTTCGACTTTAGTGATGCCAGAACCAATTTTATGAACAGATGTCAAAGAAATAAAAAAAGTGTTTATTTAAATTGGTTTTAAAACACAAGTTTCTTTGATAATTTTAAAAACGTTTTAAATATATCAAAATTGTTTAAATTTTGCTTACGGATAAATATATATCCAGGGTACAATTAAAAAAGTCGTACTTATAAGTACATATGACTTAAAATTAAATTTAAAATGGGTTCTTTTTAACATAAACCACCAATAAAGCACACATTTAAACATATACGATTATAATATATATATATATATATATATATATATATATATATATATATATATGACTGTTTCAGAATTGTCTTTATTTAAATTTTTAAAAAATATATATATGTAGTATGTGTACCGTAGCGGTAATATTTATAAATAAACTTACATATATTCAATTACCACTATTTAAAAATTGAAATAATTATTTTGTTCTCTTTAATCTTTTTAATCTCTCTTTTATCTCTGCTCTCTTTAATCTCTATTTATACCTAGAAAACTTGAAATATATGGATTCAGAATTATATTATGGTATAGCAAAAAAGTATGCCACACTGTGAATATGACAATTAAAAACATTAAACGAATTATAGTTTTGTTATTTTTATTCATGAGCTCCATAAACTTGCAACTATTGTTTTAAAGGAAAATTCTATAAAAAAGTAAATAAGGCTGGTTTTTTTCTGAAAAAAAGGGTAATCGCAAGCTGAGAAAAATTATTTTTATTAAAATGGGAAAATTTAAAAATGAAAATTTCAAACAAATATTGACAAAAAAGTATAAATTAAGAAAGTGTTAATTAAAAGGCTTTCCCTGTATAGGTGTAAAAAATCCAGGGAATAGAACAAAATGGATTTTTTACAATATTTATCGTTATTAAACTTATACAAAGACTAATTCAGTTTAAGATTATAATGAAAATGGTTATGCCGCTAGCATCAACTATTTATCCACTTTTGAGACCGGGAGCTTTTATTACACTCGAAAAAATACGAAAAAAAATTAATTTGCATTTAAGACAAATCAAACAATTTAATATTTTCTCTAATGGAAAGCAATTCATAAAGTTTATTCATGCACTTATTTAAACCTTAACTTTAAATGTTTTAAATGTGATAGTTTTAAATAAGATTTCCCTCCATGTCTATAAAGGTTACTCAAAAATAAATTGATTTATACATTTAAAAGTTACTCTCAGGCTCACAAAAATATTTTTGATAAATAATATCAATATGCTTTTATAACTTTTATACAATTAAAATGTGTATAAAAATACTCTGTATATAACTTTATAACTTTAATATACGTATCTGATACAAGTAAATATTTAATTTAGAAAACTAATACTTTGTTGCAATAAAATTTTAAAAACTTTTTTAAAAAAATATGTTTATCCATTAGACATTTACCTTAGATTTTGACTAATTTCAATCAAAACTATTTACTTTAAAAAAAATTAAAAATGTATGAAATCTTAAGGAAATAAATTCACAAAAGCAGTCTTATAATTCAATAAAATCCCATATTTTGATAAATTTCCTGGAAAAAGTATTTGATGTTACAAAAAATTTATTTAATAGATGGGGATAAAAAGGCAAGATGAATTAGTTATAAAACTGACGTTTTTCCAAACTTCACAATCAAGAAAAACACTACTTAAAGGGTCTTCGCCATGAAGTGCAAGTTGATATAATAAAGACTTTTTATATCGAAACAATAAAAAAATGTAGGAATTTTCACCTTTTTGAATCTCTTTCTTACTTCTAAAGAAAGGAAGTGAAAAATGAGGAACCATTCACAAAGTCAGTATTTTATACAAATAAAAAAAACTTGTATTTTTCCATCTAGTTTCCTCCCATTGAGTGCGCAAGTTTTTGCAAGTTTTGAAGCTCCGAATTGAAATTTAAGCACATGGTATGAATGAAATGGTGTGTTAATCATATGATTTATCGATGCAATTCCTGGTGAGAACTGTCTCACCTGCGGTGCTTGTAGCGTCGAATAAAATAATAAAAAAATGAACAAGTTTTTTTTTATTGAAACAGGTCAAATAATTTATGCATTCAAATATAAAAAAGAAAACATGTTTCTATGCATAGGGAGAGTTAAAATGTAAATTGTATGTAAGAAAACTATTTTTAAGGATATAAATTACTAAAAAAGCACGGTACACTGTTTTTTTTTTAAATTTAAGCTTAGGGTCTACAAAGAAATGATGTGGAGAAAAGTTTTAATGAAGTAGTAAAATTTTATTTTTTTTCACAAACTTATTTATGTTTTTGTATCAAAGGAAAGGAAGAGAGAGATAATAACTTTATAACAGATGTAAAATTACAATAAATTATTATTATTTACTTTTAGTTTTTTCCTTTTGACAATTTGTTTCAAATAAAAGTATAAAGAAAAGCTATAAGCTATCTTTGAATTCATTTTATATTTATAAAATGCAATGTAAAATTTGAAATCTAATTCTGTATTGATTATTCATATTTTAATGCATGATTTAACTTAGAAATGGAGTATTTGTTTTTGTGCATTTTTGCTTTAATTTAAATTACATAGATATAAAATTATTTAAAAAGAAATAAGATTAAGTACTTGGAATGGGCAAAATAACACTTGAGCGGGGACAAAGCTAAAATACACTTTTATATGATAAAGTACTTGATAAATGTAATATTCTCATTCTCTATATACATTATTTAGTCACAAAAAGTGGCAATCAAGGCTTTTCTTTTCCTGGGTGGTGGCTAGACGTTATAGCCACTGCGCACTTAAGACATTTAACTTACTTTTCATGACATAAATAATGAATCATAATACAATAAACATTTTATGAAAAAGTAAAACATTTGTGTAATAACTCTCAAAAACAATTAAATACAAAGTATTTGTAATTAAATAATAATAGAATAATACTGCAACATAGAATACTTACTTAGAATATATATAGAAAACTTAGAATATACATTGAAATTGGTACATATCCACATTTTTTATTTTATTTAATTTAGAATAAAATTTAGAAATAAAGTAATATTTTTGAAAATTTAAATTAGTTATTTTACAAATTTGATGAGCTATTTACTGTAGAACTTTATAAAAGGTAAACGTTTTCTCCAAGCAGAAAAGCTGTAATGTAATATTTTCGATCCTGAGAATCTTGTACCCCATATAGTAAACAAAGTTTGTTTATATTTCCGGCCCAAAGCATTCTCACATGATTCTAATTGCTCTCTCTTGAGGGAAGGGAAAGCGAAAATTTCTAGGTCATTTTTCTGTTCCTTGTGGGCAGTGGAGAGAACCTCTATCAACATATAAACACTTTCCAAAAACCTAAATAAAACCTTTTTATTTAATTACACGTTTGATTAATTAATTCAGATGAGAGAAAAATATACTTAAAACATGTCACATTTTTTTAAAGATCAGAAATTTTATTTATAGTAATAAAAAGTACAATTTGTAGTTTTATACCGAGTAAATATGTTTTCAAGTACCCATCAGAGGACATGAAATGCAAAAAAAAAAAAAAAAAAAGATTATCATCCTGCTATCTGTATTGATTTTTTTCTTGCGTTTTAGCTTCAATTCACACAAGTGGATGTACTAAATATCCATCACCCGCTTGGTGAAAAAAAATAATATGTTACTAGACCTATTAGGCACTGCCCGCGAAAGAATTAAGGCGAGAAAAAATCAATACAAAAAATGCAGAAAGTTGTACGAAAATATGAGATTATTTTTTTTTACTTAAATAAATTCTTTAATGTTCTTTTGTCCAGCTATTCATTAAAACACCACATGTATTTATTGTCCCTTTATTTAGGTTTCAAAAATATATAAGTTGCCCATAGATATTTCAGAAAGAATATCTTTTGGGGGTAAGTATAAGAACATTAAAAATGATTTCCGTAACTCATGTAAAAAAGTCACGTATACAGCTAATTTAGAATCATTTAATTTTAAGAATCACTTCATTATTTATAAATTATTATTACAATAAATGTGTACGATATACAGTACTTCTATAGCATTTTTAATTCAATAAGTATTTACATTTTCACATTGAAAATTGCTTAGGAACTTGAAAAGACAACTGATATAAACATGTTTTATGTTTGGACAACTGATATGTTTCTTTGCAATTGCATAATATATTTTTAATCATTCTTTTAGTTCTTTTGAGAATTATTATTCAGTTGTTAATGATAATTACAACATTTTTTTTATTTGTTAAAATTTATTTAAAGCATTTTGCGTTGTGGAAAAAGGGAAGAATGTAATGTTATGTTTTATTTGGGATGTTTTAAAAAAAAGAATTATTAATCCCCCCCATCAGTATCATCAGTTACGAAATATACAAAAACTGCAAAGTAAAGATGTTTAGTTTTCTGTTTAAAGGTAAGAAAATTTGTTGTGTGTGATGACTCAAATAAATTTCGATTGTCGTTATAAGTTACATCTTAAGATTTTCTCATTTTTAATTCATATAAAATAACAAGAATCCCGTGGCTGAACAAATATTTCAAATAGCATGAATTGAAATATGATAGAAAAATCAAGCATATTTACGACATTATATATAAACTATCCTCTTGTAACTTAGAATGTAACTAAGCAATATTTTATGTGTTTTAACCATTTATACTATTGGTAGCCCCTTTACTGCATGTTTAAGAATTATCTAGTTAGACGACTAGGTACATTTTGAACATTTTTTTTCTTTATTTATGAATTTTAAAGTCATATTTTAGCATTCCATATACCATTTATATTAAAAAATGGTACAGGATACAACATTTCACGTATTATATTCTCTCAATTTTAAAAATTTAAATTTTTAAAGAAAATTTGGAAAGTTTTGAAATGTTACTTCTTTTGTAGTTATTATTTTTTCACCTGAATTTGTTTTTGTAATATTCATAAAGATGTTCTAAGCAAGCTTAGGGATTGGTTGTACAATTACTTAATTATTTTTTGAGAAAAGAAATAAAATGTTGATACTGATACTAAAATTCAAAGAAAATTCCAATATCTCCTACATTTTATTTTTCAGATTACTGAATTTACAGTAAAATGCATCTCTAATTTTGTTAAATCCTTATATACAATCGCAGGAAAAAATGAAAGTGATTGGTAAATAATTGTGGAAGGAGTAACATTTTGAATGCACTAATGTATCGAAAATAATAAACTGAGAAAAACACTTTAAAATTTATAATTCTGAAAAAATAACTATAATAAGCTTAACTAAACTTAAAATACCACTATAAGACATTAGCTATATATTTTTCTTGAAAATTATAGCATTTTGTATTTTTTCGTCCCATATATTTTTATAAGTGATCAAGTCTTCGGCACATCAATTGCACAAGAAAGTTCAAGAAAATGTTAAAAATTTATTTTTTTCTGTCACAACTGAAATTTTAAATTTTTTCTTCACATAATATTAAAGTATTATATTTGTATGTAAAAAAGATGAGAAATAAAAACCGAAATTATGAAATTATTAGTATAAAAGGCCTTAAATCAAACATTTTTACATGCACACATTTCACAACGAAAAATAATTGCATTATTGTAATGCGTCGGTAATATCCTGCTTTATATATTACACATTGTTTTAATATTATTATTTCTCTTTTTGCAACATACTTCTTTTTCATAAAAAAAATGTTTATTTCCTAAAAAGTAAGTGTAGTCGATTCATATAAAAAAACTTACTGTAATGAAATACGCTGATATTTATATATAGTACGAAATCATTTCACAAATCACATGAGTTCCAAATTCAGATCACAGTCATGTGATCACGGAACTCAGATGGGGATAACACTATCTCGCATATGATACCGGTTTCCTGATGTGATCACACATATGTGATTATGGTCCTGAAGGAGTTAATTACATTTTACTTTCCCCAAATTTTTAAGATCTCTTGGAATTATTAATAAATGCAATTAATATTTTTGAATTATGTTATTCATTTAATTTTAAAGGTGTTTCAACTAAACCTCTTAAGCAAATAAAGTTAGACATTTATTATTTTGTTCATATATATATATATATATATATATATATATATATATATATATATATATATATATATATATATATATATATATATATAATACTCAGTCCCTAAGTGTTTTAGTTATGTGATTTTTACTTCTGTTATTAAGAACAACTTTTCTTGGAATTAAAATTATTACTCAATACTGAATATAATAATAATTATCTAGTAGCTAAACTGGAAATAAAAAATAAAAAAACTAAAATCTAAAAAATGACAACTTGGAAGTTAAAAGATATTTACAACTCTCAAGCTTAAAAACAAATAATTTGCTTATATTTCATATATGAAAATATATGTATATCTTATATTCAAAATATAAATTTGAAAAGAAAATAAAACCTTAAGGAACAGAAACAAATTGTATTAAAGAAAATAACGTTGGAAGGAAAAGGCATTTAATAGTTCTAAATGCATAATATTTGAGACTGATAGCACTCATAAAACTTTAAATACATTTAGAGTAATTAGATATCAGATCTTGAAGCAAGAATGAAGCTTTCCAGCCTTCCGCAAAATGTGGTAAAATATATTTTTTTCTTCGATTTTCACTATTAGGGCTCTGGATAGCTGGAAATAATTAAACTTGAATAAAAAAAAGCAATGCTACTACACTCTGTTTTGCAAAATAAATACAAGTTCAATGAAAGAAAATAGAATAATTTACTTTTAGATTTAGAATTATGAACGTTTCTAACCAATATTTATTTTGCAAACCTAATTGTTATTTCCCATAAACACAAACAAGTATTCTCCTTTTAAAACATAATAACAATGTAAAGGCGAGGGTAGCATAATTGTTTAAAATGTAATTTGTTCAATTGTATTCAATGAATGGAGAATTTAGATATGATTGTTTTGGAAAAAAGTTGTGACTGCAACTGTGTTTTCAGATGGACATAATACAAAAGAAAAGAAGAAATTTTGAAACATGCATTATTTTTCAATATTATTTTGTTAATGAACTATTTAGGAATTGTAAAATTGTTTTATTTTCTTACAATATCTATAAGAAATGAATAAAAATAAGACAGAAGTCAGCTGCAAACCATTTCTCACTATGCATTATGTATTGTATAACATTACACAGCTACTAAATATTATTTATTGGAAGAAAGAATTCCGCTGTCAAGATCACGCAAGTAAGTAATGTTTATGTTACTTTACTTCTAAGAAATATGAATGCCTTGCATTATGAGTCATTTTTGTTTTTCTTATGGTAAGAAATAATAGATCAAGGTTGAGATAATTTTGTACTCGGCATTTGAATGCATGTAGAACTTGGAAATTTAGTACTTGATATAATAAGTTTCTAGAGACACAGACAAGATTTTTACATACAATTAGGTTCAATTTTTTTTTAAACAGGTATTCTAACAGTATTGTATTAATGCATCCTGCAACAAAAATTGAATCACTACTTGATCCTAATGAAATTCTATGTGCAAATATATTCAAATTGAACATGCAAATGTTTAAAATTTGATGTAAAATCAATGAACAGAGAGAGCTCTAGCGCATCGGATTAAAATATTCAGCAAATTTGTATAAGAAGAGATTGTCATTCATCTACCTTTCTTAAAGTCTGACTTACAATTTAGTCATACAGAAAATAGCAATTATAAATTTTAAAAAGATTATAATATTACTTGTATGGCAACGGAGGCAAATAATAAATATGAGCTGCTCCCAGAAGTTTATAAATAAAAAATAATTTCAGTGAATACACATTTTTATGTACTGAAAAACTATTTAAAATCAGGCTTTATCAAATTAAGAGCTTTATAATTTCATTTATATTTTCATTTTCCCAAGAAAATTGCTCTAATTCATACAGGATTTCAGCTTCTTGGCTGAAGCAGAAACATTCAAATTGTTAATGGATTCACTTACCTTCGACTGTGAATGCAAACAATATGTTCTTTTCTTAAAAATTATGTTTTTCAAACGTGGAACTGAGAGAAAAAATGTTTAAAAAGCAAAAATTACCAGGAAATATATGACAAATTTTAAAATATTAGTAAATGTAGCCATAAGAAAAGCTACTTAAAGAATTTCAAAATCCAATGCAAACAGCACGTTTCAAATAGTAAACAAACGTTTGCTTCACTTCATTTCTTCTAGTAGACGTTATCGTTCAAAGTATTTTAAATAATATTGAAAAAAAATAGTGAAATTGGGGGCTTACAATGCAGAAAAAAGTTAGTTTACATATGAGTGGTCGTGGCATGTGGAATCTGACAGGTGGTAAAACATTTTCAAAAAACTATTTATTTTTTTACTGCAAGTAGAATGATAATTTTTTCCACCATTAAAAGCGTAAAAGTTCATATTTTATAAAAATGGGAAAAGTGAAAAAACGTTTTTGAGTCGAGATTCTGAACCAACCCCCTTAAACAAGCTTTATAACATATGTTTTTACGAATGCATAACATTTGAACATTGTTTTTACGTGATGAGGAAGCTTTTGGAATTTTCAACAGAAAGATCTTACATTGCATTCTTGGTGGGGTCAAAGTGAGTGGAAAATTGACAGAAGATATTATTTGGAGCTCTATAAAATTTACAAGCAACCTAATATTGTAAGATTCGTGAAATTACAGAGACTTAAATGGAATGGTAATAGGTCTAAAATGATTAAAATTTATTACTGAAAGGAAATATTTCCGGCAATGTCATTGGGAAATAGACCTCGGAGTAGACCACCGCTAAGATGCAATGTCGAAAAAGATCTTAATGTTACCTCTGATAATAAAGTTCATGAATTAAATCTGAACGACCGATCTGGCAACTCTGGCTAAACAAAACGCTGTACATGCATAGCGACAGGTGTAGACCATCTCCCTCCCTCCGTTGTGAAGTGATACTGGTACGTGTTTAAGAGGATCAAACACTGTCCATGAAAAGTGTGCACGAGTGGTACGCTCGTTTTCTAAAATAAGCGAAAACGTTTCTGACAGCTCCCCTGGTGGAAGACTGGTGATCTGCGTCAGTGACGAAATCATTGAGAAAGCGAGGAAATTAATCCCTAAAGATCTTCAATTGTGCGCATGATCACTGATGAACTGCAGATTAACGTTGAATCCGTGTGACAAATCCCTACTCAGAATTTAGGGATGAGGAAAACGTCTCATCGATATTGCCCATGTATTACACTCTCGGTGGGGTCTATGTGAGTGGAACATGGAGAAGACTTAATTTGGAACTCTTTAAAATTTACCAAAAAACAAATATTATAAAATTCGTCTAATTACAGAGACTTAAATTGGATGATTATCGGGCTAAAATGGATAAAATTTGTTACTGAAAAAAATCTTTCTGGCAAAGTCATTCTGAAGCAGACTTCGGGGTATTGATGATAAACCAAATACACAGTGAAACATAGCGAGGCTTTTGAGCCCTACCCCAAAATAAGACTTTATGCAAAGTTTCCTGGACATGTATAGCAGATCTCAGTGGTACATAGTTTTGGGAGGTGACTATTTCAAATGATAGTTAAGTGAATTTTGTTAATATTTCATCTAAATTAATGTTACAAGACTATTCACCGAACTTTATTGTCAGAGGTTGTATTATACAGGTTGAAAACTGGGAAACATTTGACAGAAGTAGAGATACATAGATAAGCCATCTCTAAAATGCTAGATATCAATAACCTAACATCGAATGAAACATGATGAAGCCTTTGAACTCAATGCCAAAAGAAGAATTCTAGCAAAGTTCTCATGACATGCATAACAGATCCCAGCGGTACATAGTTATGGGAGTGACTATTTTGAAGGATAGTAAGGGGTGACTTTTGTTAATATTTCATCTACGTTAATATCACAGAACTATTCAACGAACTTTATTGTCAGAGGTTGTATTTTACAGGTTGAAAATTTGGAAACAGTTGACAGATGTAGAGATAACTAAAGAAGACATCTGGCGAAAGCCAGGGCCCACTGAAGGTTGTTGAATCATTGAAGAAGTGCCTCTCAATCTGATGGTCAAAACTTATGTTCCATTTCAACAACGATAACTTACATCAGCTGTAACAATGCTTCACCGAAGAATCCGTGTTCTTTATGAGTGCATGTCTGAATTTGAAAGAGGTCATTAGAATGGAATTAAAGAAGCAGGTTGGACGAATAGAGTAATTACTCGACGTCTTGGTCATACCGATGTAGTTATTAGATGATTCTGGTAAGAAATGCCCAACAAATGGCAGTTATCAGCGTCGGAACGGCAGCGATTGATCGAATACTACAGCAGAGCGGGAAATCAGAGTGATTGTGAGAACTGTTGTCCCAGCACCATATTCTGCGTCACCAATTACTTACCATGTCCCCTGCACGCAACCCTTCACAGACAACAGAGAGAGCTAAATGTACGCTCCATCCGACCATTACATATCTTACCTTTTACACCTGTACACATCCAATATAGAATGATGGTAAGGCTATGCTAAATTAACATGAAATTTCGTGCCAAATTGTCTCTAACTGAAACAAAAAATCGCTTTAACTCCAGGATAGTTGTAATCGCCTTCCCATACTAGTCACTACAGAATATATGTTCCCAGGCAATTTGTGGAAATTAATTTATCAGTTCACCTTTTCGGAACTTTATCACTCCAAGCCATGTCGAGTGACACCTTTGGTACACACCTCAGGTGGAATATTGTCCTACTGACGACATCCCTTTATAACGGTCAATCTGTAAAATAAGAATTCATTTGCTCGGAAATTTCAATTGTTCATTTGTCCATGTTTGTTCGTCATATCCATCCATTTTTATATCAATCAAATATCAATTTTATAGCAATCAATTTGTTTCTTAGTTATAGAGTATGTTTTGATATATACCTCAAATATATTAAACATGAACATTTCTTTATTGTATAAAAAGAAAATTACAAATTATAAAAAAAGAAAATCATTTATTGCTATTCTATATTTCACCATAGTTATATATTAACAAAAATTTAATTAACGCTTAAGACTACACGATACCCTTTTTTAAAAAGCATTTTTTGGAGTTAGTTACAGTAAAAATAATTGATATTTTATAATTAGATTATATTATTAAGCTGATTCTGTAAGCGAAAAGTCAGTTTGAACAGCCATTATTTTACAATTTTAAAAAAATTAGGAATTTTTGAAGATTTTCAATCTCTTATAAAATACTCAATTTTTAAACTTTTTTTAGTAATTTTGAGTTATTTATGATTCTTAGAATATTACAAACAATATTTATTATGGATTTGAAAATCTATTCCATTGTTGATTTTTAATAATTATTTTTCTAGAAAAACCTGGAAAAACACGAAAATTTTTAAAATATCAACTTTAGCAATTTTTAGAAAAATAACTAGAGTTCTCAGCCCTAAATCCATACTAAATTTTATGGAACATACACTTGGGAGTATATACAAAAAAATTCAAGGCTCTATCTTGAACAGGAAAACAGCCTTATGGACACTTATACCTTCAAAATTAAAAGTCTGAGAAAAACGCATTCAAAGTTTTAGTCATAAAACAAAAACTTATAATGCCCGTAAAACTCTATTTTTTAAATATGTTATTTTCCAATGTATGTTCTACATTAAAACACTATTTTTTTTAAATATGACTGAAAACTATATTTTTAATTCAAAATATATTTTTGCATAATACTAATAGCATTTGTTAAGAGGTCAGTTTATTCAGCTTTATCTTAACCTAATATTTCACAAAAGATTTGAAACACGAAGCATTTATGTACAAAATAATAATGATACTAACTTAAGCTAAAAACAGTCAGGTTTGCTCCTGAAATTTAATTTTTTTGAGTTTTAAATTGGGGGAGTTTAGGACGTGTGTTTTTTAGCTCTTGTCGTATGACTTTAAAACATTAAAACATAGAACTACAATATGTTTAGTATAATGTAGTATGGTACATCAAGGAAATATTCAGTTATATCTGCCGCATTGGAATTCAGAATACTTGTATTCGGAAGTCTAATTGCAGAATCAGCTGAGGACTGATTTTTAGATACATCATTTTCAGTAGTATTCCTTCTCTTCGAAATATTGTTTCTCACAGAAACCCAGAACGCATTTGCGATGGCATTTTCTCTACAGGAAAAAATGATGATAAAACTTTTAAGTTATATAAACTATTTTTAAAGCAAAAATTGGCCATGAAACCAATCTTTATTAATGAATTATGAGAACTCACAACAACCTCATAACATAATCAAGCAGAAATGATTTTAGTATTGAAAATTGGAATTAATAACCATTTCAAACTAAAAGCTCAAAAATATTTTTAATTAATTCAACGTAAGTGTGAAAAAATTCTTTAAAAGGAAACCGAAACCAAAATCATAGCTCATGAAACTTCAAATATCTTAAAAACTAATTTGTTAACAGATCTGAAATTTCGTGGCAAGCATCTCAATGATATGGGCCACCAAAACACGCAAAAAAAATTTTTTTCGGTAAAACTGAAATTTTTACGGTAGAGTGTAGCCTTAAAAGAAGTAATTGCATGGTATTTTTAGGAAGCTTAGTACCTCTACGAATGCTCATATACTGTGTATTTTGGAGTAAAATGCTTACGAACTTCTAACAATAGCTAGAATTGAAGATGAGCGCAAAAAAGTCGTAATTATAAATTTATTTTTATTAAAAAATTATTCATAAATTTATTTTTAATTTATGTTCAATAACCGAATTTGATATTTAAAAACGTGTTATATAACTACGCAAGTAAATTAAATGATAAAATTATATTTTCAAAGACTTTATTAATACCATGTAAGTTGCTTACTTTAAAAAAATAACTTTTTCTAGAATTGGTATGAATGTGAAAAAAAATTCGTTGTGAACTGACAACATTACAATTATGTCCTTAATACATAGTCTACCCTTGTACATAATTAATTATGAGCGTAATACAGATTTTTTACACTAAATTATTTTACTTCTAGCGGTTTTCAACACATTTTTACTTTAATTCAATCATTTTGTTTTACCTTTATAAGATAACCTAATAATAGTTTAATAAAATTGAACTTTTTAAAAAAACATGCATACTAAGACAGCATTATTTTTTAAAAGGAACTTACATCATATGGATTTTTATAACACATGTATAATTAAATCGAATTCATATTTTTTTAATGTGAATTTCAGTGTGGGTAATATAGAAATCATGCAAGAATTTCATTAAGGATTGAATGAATTGAAAAACTACGAATAATTGAGTTTTTATAAGTAAATAAAATAAAAATGAGCCAAGAGAAATATACCTTAAAAAGAAATGAAAATAATGCCTTCAAAAAAGAAAGTAAGATAAATTGTACGCAATGTTAATCGTATATATTCGTTTAGTTCCAAATGAAACGAATTGCATTTTCTTCGATGCGTTTTTAACGCGACATTTTTATATATAAAGGAGAAATAAATCAATTTTAATAACTACGTTTACTTTTTCAATTTAAATGTAATTGAAGAAAAACATTTTTTTACTGTCAAAGAAATGCACCAAGTTATCAGGAATACTTAGTTTTAGTTTTTCATTTTTGATATTTATACAGCATGTTTCAAATCTCTTCAAGTTAATAAGCCAGTATATTACAACATAAATAGATGGTGTAGGTGGAATTGTGTTTTCATAATCTGATTTATGGAAACATTTGTTGATGAAACATTTTTACATGTGCTGCTTAAACACTGGTAAAAATCAAATTAGAAAGTAATTTTTTTTCACAATTTGTCAACAGAATAAATACAATTGTACGCCAGAGTTAAGTTTAATTACAGAAATTGGTTTAAAAATACGAGAAAATTTAAAGTAAATTAACTGTTTTACAAATGTTTTTTTTTAAGAAAAAAAATTGAAATATGTGCATAAGGATTGTTTTAAATAATGGTAAAAAGTAAATAGTTGGGTGAAAATGTTGAATGTATTCAGTTTAATGAAACTTGTTTTTTTTATTTCCATTGTTTTTTAAACTGAATGCAAGCTTAAATAAATAGAAATATCTGCAATCTGTAAACATTAATTGGTTTCTGATTTTGAGAATTATTTTTCCTTTAAATGCAATTAAGTTAGCTTTTCTTATTTCTATTCGAGAACGAATGCTTCTTTTAAATGTTGCTTCATGTTATTAAATGAATCTTTTTTTAAAATAATTTACTTTTATCTTCCAAGCATATTTTCTTATTTTATTTTGTAAATAAGTTTTCATTTGTTTTTTTGTTTGCCATACACATTTTAAGAAACACGCATAAAACACTAGAATTAAATTTTTAAAATGTCTAAAACCTAAGGAATAAGGGAGTTAAAAATAAATTGCAGGCATTTTGGTATTAAAACAAATTTTCGTTGTATTTTCCATTAAACTGTGTTTTAAAGTAACATTATAAATATTTTTATGAGTATTTCCTTTCATATTATGTGCTTTAGCAATGCATTTCTCTTAACAATATGTTTGAGTAATATTTTTAAAAGTTAAAACCTCTCTTTATACATTTTTTAAAACTTTCAAATAATTTTAAACTTATAGTATTTAAAAATTATGTACATCCAAAATATTGGGTATTTTTCTTCACCGTTCTTATATTTAAACGTTTTTATGGGGAGTGGGATTAGAACACATACTGCTTTTTCAATTTAAAAAAAATCAAGCAATATCCATGCATAAGTTTTGAAATTTCAGTCCATTTCTCTTATTATAAGAAATAAAATTCAAAATAACATAAACTAAATTTATAGAAGTGAACTCAGCGATTAAAAATATAAAAACGTATATATTCTTAAGGTTTGTATAATATGCATTTAATAATGATCACTAAAAATACATGTTTTTGAGGAATTTTAATGAATGGATTTTCTATGAAATCAGATAGCTAAATTTTACTTAAAATGTTTGTATATCAAGTATTATTTTATGTTTTTATCTCTCTCCATCATGAATATTTTATGTGAGAGGAAATATTTTTGTGCGCTTTATGCTTGTGGTTGCATTTAAATAAGTAAACCACAAGAGCAACTATGCATCAGAATTTTTCGTCCTAAATTTTGCATTGAACAATAAAATATCCAATGACATTAATTTATTACAGTAATATTTAATTTTTTTAGATATATGAACGGCATTTAATACTTCTTTGACTTTAAATAGAAAATATTATTGTTAACCCTAACAAAAAAACTCAGGTATCAATAGAAAAAAAAATGTCATTGCAATAAAGATATTTCTGCAATAAATGAATATCAAATTCGGAAGGAAAGTAATTGATTTGGTTTGCATTTCATTTTTTTTCTTTTATTTTTGCACGGATTGGATACGTAACAGATTATCATCAGTTACCATTGCCTTTGAGAAAAACAATTCGTGGTAGATTTGGAAATTTTTATGTAATTATGTAAAATATTAAAGATATATATTATTAATATGCACTGATTAAATATTGTTCTATTAATTACTCCGTGTAATATACGCATGCGGGTTCACATATGATCATGCATATTGACTGGAATAGAATAAAATAGCTATCCAAAAGGAAGTAACAATATATTGTATGAGGGAAAAGTACACAAACAAGCTGCATGGCCCGATGGTGCACGGAATTTCTCTACTTTTATAAATTTTCCCTTTCCTTCACAAAATCAGCACTTCTAATACTCTTTTTCTTAATGACTCTCCTCCCCTCCTCCGCTTAGTCTGGCATTGCTTGGACTTTTACCGAGTGTATAACTTAAAATTCCCTGCTTCGAAATTTTTTTGCTTCTTTTCTTTGCCAGACTGGTTTATTTCCCTTCAGCATTGTACAAACATTTTTAAATACATAATATATTGTCATGCAATTCCTCTTCAACAGGGCTTCATTTTTAAGTTAATGTCTTCAATCTTCATATACCGATTGCAAACAACAGTAATTTTTAAACAAAAGATGTAACAAAAGTAATGCTTAAGTATTTTTCGCAAAAAGAGAAAATAACTAAAAATACGAAAAAATACACCAAGTAAATATAATCGAAACATTTCAAGAAATTCTTCTATTATAAAATGCAAGGCAAAAATAGCAATTAGTTTTAAGTAATATTTTGGGAAAAATTAAAAGAGAATTATAGTATGATTTTACCTTTTTTGAATATAATTAAAATAGCTAATTTTTCAACATTAATATAAATAATTCATTATTTCAGTTGAATATACAAACTAAAGACGAAAATTAAAATATGTTTATTTCTAAAATATACAACACTTTAATATGCAGGTGAGTATTTTCTAAATTCTAAGGAATCCCGTCTTACCTTATCCCTGCAAACAGGAAATGTGTAATAAAAATAAAAACAATTCATACTTAATCTGAGATAAGTTTTTAAAACATCATTTGTCTGTTAATTTTGGCGAGATATATTTATTAAATAGTGATGTATATATGTTTTCTTTCACATGCTGCTTTGTAAATTTTTAATATGCAGCTACGGTATTGTTTACAATATTTTCTCACTTAAATGTTTAAAACTGTGTTTATTAAACAACACAGATAGTTTTAAGTAAGATTCTGTAAGTAAAATATGAGGTGTTTATTTAGAGGTGTAAACATCACTTGTATCTTTATGGTATTAAACCTCCAAGATTTCGGGGGATAAGTAATTTTTAGTTTACTCGCCTAACTGGATGTAAATGTAACCATATCTTCCAAAAAATTCAACCTTTTTACACTAAATAAAACAAAAAGTACGCGTGATGAAATCTTGGATCACCCGAGCATATGGACCAGTTATAAAAACCTTTATTAGAAATCATAGATTTTAGTAGCTTCCGGTTAATTATTACTATAAATAAACTAGATCTCTAGAACAGCTTTTCTCAAACTGTGGGGAGCACCCCCTATTGGGCGCGTGTTATTCTACGAGAAGTCGTAAGCATACAAAAAGTCGAAAACAAAACAAAAAGGAAATATTTGAAATGGTACTATTAATTTACTGAAAGGAACCAAAACAAAATGCTTTCCGACATAATAAAAAAAATACACGTTTAAAATTATATAGTACACTTATAAATGTATCAGTTCAGTACAATGTACTTTATAATTAATTTAACAGTAATAAGTTAAGAGCAAGTTTTATAATTACCAGTGACTTCATAGATTTGTCCTACATAAAATTAAATACAAAAATTAACACTTATCTTGATAATTTGTATGGTTTATAATTAATCCCTCAACTGTCGATTAAAAGTTACGCGATTCGCTCCCCAATGCCACCTTTTTCCACGCATGCGTGTATATGTTTTATATTGAGGGGGGAAGGAATAAATAAGCAAATCCTCTGAAATAAACAATTCCTTTACAAACCAAAATCCTTCACAAGCACTGTCAAAGTCCTTTTATTGCATCAAAAAGCCTTCGAAAGAAATTTATGGATATCATTGTACTCACAATTGATCGAAGTTTGGAAAGACGTATAAATATGGCCGGAGAAAAATAACGCTTTTGTTTAGCGATATATATATATATATATATATATATATATATATATATATATATATATATATATATATATCGGTGGCTCACTAATCATTAGTGAGTACTATCTGGTACTCGCTAATGATACAAGAAATATCAATAGTCGATAATAGCATAAATACAACAGAATGCTGAAATAATAACTTGAAGGACAAATGCAATGGAAATGGTTAATGTTCTTAAAAAAATCAATTAAAATTACCATAAATAATAGAACTAACGCTGCTAAAAGCCCAATAGAAATTAAACATAATAAACGTTAACCCTGCGTTTCTCAAACTGGGGGGCGCACCCCTGTTGGGGGGGGGCGTGATAATTCTACGTGCGGGGTGCGAGCATATTGAAAAGTTGAAAACAAAATGTTATTTAAAAAATTATTGATTTACTGAAAGTAAGTAAACAAAATACTTTATGATACAATAAAATATAAAATACACTCTTACACTGATATAATACACTTATAAATGTATCAGTACTGTACAAAGAATATTTTGTTATTAATTAACCAATACGAAGTTAAGAACAAGTTTGATAATTATCTGTGACCCCATGGGCTTATATTAACACTTATCTTGATAATTTGTATGATTTATAATTAATTTCTTGACTGCCGATTTAAAGTTACGTGATTCATTTCCCAATGTCTCCATTTTCTACGTAGATGAGTTTATTTTGATGTTTTTTTGAGGGGTGGGGAGGAGAGAAAAGAAAAGGAATAAATAAGCAAATCCTCTGAAATAAGTAAATCCTTCGCAAACACTGTCAATGTCCTTTTAGTGCATTCCAAAGCCTTCGGAATAATTTTGTGGATACTACTGCACAGAAAAGATCGTACTTCGGAAAGACACATAGATACAGTCGGAAAATTAATGTTTTGGCTGAGCGAGACGTTTATATACATCAGGGGCACATAGGAGGTTAAAGTCGTATTGTAGCTTTGGTGTCAAAGCATAGTATTATTAAATTTAATACATTGTTATTGTATGGAGGGTGTGCAATGAAAATGACGATTGAATAGTGGGTTTAAATGATTATTATTTTGTCTATAGTTTTATGAGCATCTAATCAAATAAAGCATAATGAGAAACGTTTCGCAAAATTGTTTCTATAACATACATACATACATATTTTTATATTCAATGTTAATAAATATAGAGCGTGCTCCTTTACTGTTAAAACATATTGATCTGACTTCTTCTCTCTTATTGAAAACATCCTAAAAGAATTCGAAACATCAAACAATTTAGAAACTTGTTTAAAATCTTTAAATTTTTTAACTTATGTTGGACTAAATTCAATGGTAAATGACATTTATGCATTTGTAATAAAGGTTAGTATTTATTTACTAGTATTTATTTTTCTTTTATTTACTTGTATCTATTTTACTTAAAGTATTTAATTTTACTTAGCCTTAATGAAACTAATTAATTTTACGGTAATTGCACTTCTTCTAATATTTATTTCAATCTAAAATACAAAATTCTTAAAATTTGTTCAAACCCTTCATTATATTGTTACTTAATATTAATTTTTGAATATTTACCTTTAAGTTTTTATTTTTAATTATATTTCGCTATGTTTAAAATTAATTCACACTATAATATCTTAGCAATTTCATATAAATAATTGAATTTGTTTGACAAAATGTATTTATCCTTGTAATTCGATAATCGAATATTTTCTAAGATTAGGAAAAAAATGTATACGCTCTAACCACGATGAGTTTCAAGGTGCTCGCTAAGTCCAAGAAATGTTATGTGTCCGCTCTAACCACGTCCCCTGTAGCCACGCCGCCGCAATATTGGAAATGTTTTTAAACATAATTTAATATCCTGGTTCTTATGCTAGTATTTTGTTAATAAGACAAGGTGAAACATGACCCTAAAATGAGTGGAGATAAAAAAAAAACTTAAATTGGTTCTCACACACAAAAACCAAAAAAAAAAATCGAAAGGAAAGAAGTATAACATTTATAGCAAATATACGATATTGAATAACCTTTTAATATCTGTGAGTACATCATCTTGTACATGTGCTAGTAATAGTAAAGCCAGGGAACTTGATGAGCAAATCCTAGAAGTGATTAATAATAGTAGCTGTGTCTTTCTCTAAAAACGCGGAATGTATCAGTTTTTTATTTCTTTTTTCATTAAATCATGTTTGCATCATACAAAAAACTCTTCTTATTAAAAGTTATAGTATTTATGCTATAATATAATTGAACTTTAGGCAAGCTTATCACGGGATTCAGAAACGAAGAATAAAATAAGTGATACTTTTTTCTCTTTCGTAAGAATTTGAAGTCAAAAATTATATTTTACAGTGTTAGCGTTTTTCTTTGTGTATCATTTTTATTGAAGTTACCCGGTTATCTGTCAACTGTTGTAACATTTTCCATTTTAATAAATACTGTAAATACTCTCTAATGTTATACGTTATTTACTTCGTTTACTCAGACTCAGTTTGATTTTATATTCAGTTATAAGTTTAATACTTTAATATTTTTACGTTAAGTGTAAAAATACATTATGTTATGGTTTTACAATCATTTGGACAAGATACAGCTTGGGGCCCAAAACCTGCCCCTGCGGTATGTAGGTGGGGACACAGATGCGACGAAACTATGCACTTATAGTCAATCAGTACATGGGAGAGTGAGGCAAACATTGTTTTGTGCCTGAACTATTTATTTTAGTGACTAACTTATTAGAAATTTATTTTATTTATGAAGGTATATATTTTTAATTGGGAAACATCGTTGTAAAATATTTTTTTGATAAATTATATTTCACTATGCCCAGATTCTCGTATGTATTTACGTAGGTATATGTTGACATAGTAAATAATATCAAAACTTGTGTGTGCGTCATCTGCTGTGTGTGTTTTAGATACCTAAACAATAATTTTAAAAATTCTTTATTAAAGCTTGACCGCAAGCATGACATCTACAAAAAAAGAGAAGAACTGTAGAATATTATCGAGAATTCAATTGGGATTGGATGGAGTCGTTCGCTTTCATATGCAACTCAGCTGGCCTTCCGACTTGTCTTATTTGCACAAAAAAACTCTCACACGATAAGAAATCCTATTTAGAGAGACACTTCACGACAAAACATTCTCAATTGTATAGTAAATATCCAGAAAGCGAAGAAAGAAAAAAAAAGCTGCCGATGAGCTCCAAAAACAAAAACAGCAATCAAGCTCTATATTAAGTAACTGGACGCAACTTACAAGAAATGTTAATGTGGCAAGCTTTGCAGTATCACTAAAAATTGCAAAAAAAGGCAAACCATTCACATGTGAATCTTAAGAACTGTTTCGTAATTTCAAAAACGAACCATAAATCTTGAAAAAATCAAAGATTTGAAACTATTCACTATAACAGTACAAGATAGAATAGCTAAAATGTCTTCAAATGTAGTATATTTGCAGGTGGAAGATATTCAACTTTCTTCTGCCTTATCACTTGCTATAGATGAGTCTTGCGATATAAAAGACACATCACACATTGCCCTTTTTGACAGGTATATGTCTTCCCAAGGTCCAAAAGAAGAATTTCTAGGATTGCTACCACTCTCGAGACAAACTAGAGGTGAAGATAGAGCAAATGCCGTGCAAAAATGCCTTGAAGACAATAAGATCGATATACGTAAAATTATTTTAATAGCATTTGATGGAGCCAGAAGTTTGACAGGAAAAAATAAAGGTCCAACAACGATTCTTTAGAGCAAAATAAACCACGAAAGTCTTACGTTCCACTGCATAATACCCTAAGAAGCGCTTTTTGCCCAAACATTTCGGGCCGAAATAGTTGAGGTCATGAATTTGGTAATCAAGATTGTTAATAGCATCTTATCAAAAACTCTCTACCATCATCAGTTTAAAGAATTCTTAAGCGAAATGGAGACTCAGTATTCTGACCCCCCTTCTTCACAATAAAGTATGATGGCTTTCCAAAGATAAGGTGTTGAAACGCTTTACATTGTTCTTGACTAAAATAATTACATTCCTAAATGAAAAAGGCATGTATCACCTTGAATTAGAAGACGACAAATGGTTGCAAAAATTTTACTTTATGCGGGATATCACAGCGAAATTAAATGAGCTGAGTCTAAAACTGCAAGAAAACCCAGACTATGTTTTGGTAGGAGGTTTGGTTTGTTTCAAAGAAAAATTAATTCCTTTTGCAGAAGATATTCAGAGTGGTAAATTACTTAATTTTCAATTTCTAAAGCAATATCGCGATAAAACCAGTGCATCTGTTAATACAAATTACTTCAGCACAGTTATAAAAAAATAAAGATGAATTTTCTGACAGATTTGAGCAATTCAAAACCAACAAAACCACTTTAGCATTCATAGTAAATCCTCTCAACACAAATAGTAATAAAATCCGCATTAAGTCATTTAGAATTGATACTGCATCACTAGAAATGCAATTAATCGATTTAAAATGTAAAGCTTTGTGGATTGGAAAATTTACAGAGTTGAAAAGCAAGTTGGAAGAATTTGAGTGCCAGAAATGTATGTGCGTAACGCAACACAAGTTGTCAGCTTTAAAAGAAATGCCATGAGTTGAGGCACTTATATTCGACGTATGGAATAGTTTTCCAGATTGCTACAGAGAAGTGAAGAAGTTGGCATTTGGAGTGTGACTCTCTTCAGATCGACATATTTGTTTGAGCAATAATTATCTTGCGTGAATATAATTAAAAGTAAAGTAAGAAGCCAAATAACAAATAAAATTTAGAGTCGTGTTTAAAACTTAAAACAAAAAGCCATAAGCCGAATTTATTCAAACTTTCTAAAACAATGCAAAGCCAACTATTGAATTTGTTAGTTCAAAAATATTTTATTGTTTTATTTTTGTTTTTAAGTACAAGCTACATTGTTAAGTATAATTAAAATTTTCTCCTTGAATAATCATACAAAGCCTTTGAATTTATTTGATCAATAGTTTGTTATTGAAGTACAAGTTAGTGTTGTAAGTGAATGTTCAATTGTTTTAATTTTTTACTTAATAATAAGTAATTATCTAATAATACCATATACATATATATTATATATATATTATATAATTTGTTTTGAAAACACTACTTATATATATATATATGAATAATTAGATATTATTTCTTATGAATCAATAGAAATTTTTCTTTTTATTAAAAAGCAACTTTATAAACGCAAGAACTACTTATTAAACGTAAAAATTTTGTGACTTTTTAAAAACTAGAAATTTTGTAAATTGTAATTTTTGGCTCCTCCGACTCAAAGGGTTGATGACTCTGGTATATCGTCGTATATGAATACTCAGTTCGTTTTGATTAATACGCAATACTTGAAATTAAAATAATTTGCGTTTCAAATAAGGAAAATGAATCATATAAATTTCGTAAAACTGAAACTGTATCTGTATAAACTGAATCTGTATAAATTTCGTAATATAATAGTTCCATGGTTTTTTACCGGTAAAGTATTATATAGTAAATATCAATGAATGAAATGAAACGCATGACTCGAAAGAACAATGTTCTGCTCGAAATTACGTGACTATCACCATTCTGTTTCCAAAGTCACGAGTCATAAAAAAGTCATTAGGCAACGAAAATACGATACATTAGTAAAAATTTAAAACAACTATCGAATGTAAAGGATTTCAGTATCACGTATATCGTTTCAGATTCATTACAACGAATTTTTCAGAATTTCGACATTCTTCGTAAAGTCTGTTTGCATTAACTTGAATTCAATAAAGTCACTTCTAAAGAACTTTTTTTCTATTTTTGTTGTTGAAAAAATTTCATTTATAATCACATTTCGTTTAAGTTTTTTTTTTCGTTCCCAATTTTTTAAATGTTTTTAATTACCGCAAATCCAGGCGTATAGCGTGAACCGCCGTATACCGCGCATTCATACTTTCCAGCTGCATTTAAAAAAAATCGGTATATTCGCCGTGTAAATGCGCATAATCTTTCTTTACACAGATACCTGAAATATACATGCTTAATGCTCTTATTTTTTAAATGATTTATTCCAGTATCATCCCAAACGTTAGGAAAAAGATAATCTTTTTCTAAAACTACAAACCTGTAAGTTCAAAAAAGGAATGTATTTTCTTTTAAATAATCAAGATTTTGGTGTAAGTAGAATGATATATTTTTTTTTGTCAATGTCTTTTTTATATTTTTCAAGCTTTCATTTTTATACCAAGCGTATAATACATACTCTTAAATTTCGATTTTATTTTTTGTGTTAAAAGTGTGAAAGAATAATTAAAACATATATAGGGATTAGAAATTTTTCAAACGTTTCAATAGATTCACGAATATAAAACGGCTGCTAGATGATTTAATGGAAATGGCTATATTTGGATTGAACTCAGGGTACTTTCCCCTTGGCGTTTGAGAGACAAGTAACATATCCTATAATTTAAACATTGAATTAAATTTAAAATGAAGTTTATGATCGAAGAGATATTCATTTTTAACTACACATATTCATTAAATTATATTTCTTAAGGAATTAGATTGCAATTTCAAGTTTTCATCTATTTTTAATGAATGAATAATATTTGGTAATAAACTTTCTATATAAGAGAGAGCGATTGCAGTTTTAAAGGATTACCATGATTTTCTCTCTTATGCGATTTGATAATTGCCAAACACGATTGATAAGGGTAGTTTATTATAAATTTAGGGAAAAAAATACCTTACCTCTCGTCACAAGTAATAAGTAATCAATCTAATTAATAGGTACAACACTGTTATCTTTCAACTTTCTTTATTGAACTTGCGTGGTTACTCATTTTTTATTTCCTTTAATCCACTTTTTATGCTATTTAAGACTAGTATTTTTTTTATAGTCATATGCAAGGTTAAATCTTGAGTATTTTTTAAGAGTAATCAATTTTCATCGAAGAGGGTGGGTAAATTTTTCTTTCTATTCGTGAACTGTTGATTAAAGCTTTTTGACATGTAAAGGTAAAATTAATCAGCCTTACTTTAATTCAAGAGTAATAATTATTTTTATTATTTTGATAGGTAAATGTTCGAGTGCGTCATTTTATTTTTATCCTGAAGAGATTAATTCTGCAAAAAAGTAATTTATTATTGTCAAAATAAGATCAATTA
Organism: Trichonephila clavipes; assembly: GCA_019973935.1. NCBI lineage: Eukaryota > Metazoa > Arthropoda > Arachnida > Araneae > Nephilidae > Trichonephila > Trichonephila clavipes. Next base: position 381,683 of record BMAU01016002.1, on the reverse strand, counting down.
CATACTTTTAAACTCACAGCTTTTCTTTTAAGTCTAGGAAAACATAAAGAGAAACATCTATAATAATTTTTAAAAAATATATGCAATTATTGATTGAATTGTTTCGACTTGATTTGATTTTTAATTGCGCAGCTCTATGATGCAACACGAGAGCTTTTGTTGCATAACCTCTCAATTTGTTACTATGGCACAGCGATGAGAGCGATATTTGAGCAGTAATCACTCTCCAAACTTTCCCACCACGTCAAAGACAGAACTTTTAGCTTCGGTATATTTAACGCGTATCGAACTCGAACCCTCTGTGTGAAAACCTTGGGTATAGAATAATGAACAGGACCACAAGGCTAATGTTTTAATCAACAATTTCGATGAAGCAATTGATAATTTACGAGAAGTTTTTGCATATTGCTTTGAATGTCGCATAATAATAACAAATATTAATATTATAATCACACACAATTGCTGGTTTTGCGCTGTATGATCCAAAGGTTCGGGGACACGGTGTAGAACACCTTACCCTGAATAGTTTTCAGCACCGAAGCACATACACCGTCAACGTAGTCCTCTTAAACGACGATATACTTCTATCAGCTTCCGGATAACTAAAGAAAACGTTTTTCTCAACCTCCCGTAAGGCCTCCTGCCATGCTACTTTCATCTCATCTGATGACACAAAACGGCGTCCCTGTAAAGGTTTCTTCAATGATGAAAACTAATAAAAGTAACGCGGAGTTAAGTCAGGAGAATAGAGGGCATGTGTGTGGAAAAACATCAGTGCGGGTATTGGCGAGAAACTTTTTTATCAATTAGGATCGATGTTCTGAAACGTTGTCATTCAAAAGATATCCGCCATCACTCTACCAGAACTATGGCCGTTTATGAAGAATGAACTTCCCTAAATGACGTCCTCGTTAAGTGTGTAGCATCAGCGATTTGTGCAGTTTGGCGACAATCTTTTTAAATACCTTCAGGCACCAACGCAACATTTTTTTTTTTGCGTTCCGTGAAGTCGGAGGTCGTCCAACGCGTTCATTGCTTCGATGGATTATCTGACTTTCTTAAAACATCGATGTCATTCGTAAACATTGGATCTCGTCATGGTATAGATTCACCATCAGTTCAAGTGTCGTCCTCGTCACTTAACCATTGTTCAAAATTAGGAGGTTCGTCGCCAAAAGATCTCGTGTAGCTGAACAGTGCGACGTTAATATTCACTCAATCAATAACTTATGATGTTTTTATTTCATGTTTTGTATACATGTTATTCAAAATATGGTAAAGTCAATGAGCTATAAAGATTTTACTGTAACGTCAATAGCCGGGGTGCGCATTAAGTCGATCTCTATCGACCAGTGGAACGCCAAGACAATTTGGGGTGACCACTTTCACTAAAACCTAATTATTATTTCATCGTATGAATGACCAGAAATATTTCAAATATACGGAGAGGAAAAATTGAATCACCAGAATGAATTTCATTAAATAGGAACTACACTTCGCTATGTGAAGGTTATTTTATGAAGAAAATGGTAAAATGTGTTTTTGGTTACAGGAAAAATTTCGCTAAATAGAGAAAATCTTAAGATAGATGTCCATAAAATAGAGATCCAACTGTATTATAGACTTTCTTTTAGTTCTTACTTTCTACTTACGTTCTTTTAGGTTAGACTTTCATACACTTACGTTACTGTGTGGACCGCAACACATTCAAAAAAATTAGAAGTAGTCCGTAGTCTGGAAAAGTCTGCCCATCCTTGGTCAATAATGTTTGTTAATATAGTTTATAGTTACGAACACCGTGCATTTCATAAAACTTCCCATAAAAGAGTGTACAACGATTCATTCTTTTTTAATTGTAAATATATTTTAGATTCTAACTCATTGTGCTTATAACTGTGTTTAATATATGTTGGGTAAGAAAATCATTCAAATATATGACTTAGAAATCCATGTAGAATATTTTGAATATTGGTATATTTTTTTATCAAAATTTATTTAAAACACCTCATTTCAATAAAATTAAATTGCCATATAATTTTCTGATCGGTGCTTTCTATTAGTTTGAGTCATGAACACCAATGAAATAAAATAAAACTACAAATCGCGTGGAATATTAGTAATCTTGTCTCCTAACTTAATCAGATACATTAAATGGAAAATAAGGTATGTGGCTACTAGTTGCGATGTATCGGGCCTTTTTTGTGATTTAACTTGCAAACTATCTTTGATGTAGCGTCGTAAGAATATTTAACAATTAAACATTTGAATGTAATAGAATATCTTCCGGTCATCTGAAATGATCAAGATAGACTCTTTTGTTTCCTTATTGGTGTAGAAACAACAATAATTACTACTTGTTACACTTATTGGTAAACTAATTTAAATTTTGCAAAGCTAGCAGTGAAATTTATGTGTCGAGGAGGCATGAAGACGAAAAACAGTTTCTAAAAATTGGCCTTTAATAATCAATCATAAAGTCACTCTGCTCGTTACTGGAGCGATAAAAACAATAAGTTCAAAAAGCAACATTACCAGAGACATCCGATTCGAACCGTCTTCTAATATTGTAAAAATTAATTTCTAATCTAAAATGGTGATGCAACCTGCAGTTGCATTGCCAACCAGCCTTTCTCTCCCTCTAAGAGAGAAACTACTCACACACTTCTTATATTTCCGTTTCTCCTTCCTTTTTCAAAAACTAACACGAGCCGAGTTTAAATACTAGCTCGATTTGCATGGCAGTTGCTGCCAACCTCAAATCACGAAACTCAAAAAGATCGGGTTCGAATCGGTGTGCTTACTTTCATTGAGATCATGGAACGGGATTGGAAAAATACAAGGAGATCATAAAAATTTGGATCCGATTTTTTTAAATGTCTAACAATCGGCCCCCTTTTTCCAATCTCGCACCATTATCTCTTACAAATCAGTAAATTAATTTTAATCACATGTTATACAATTTAACACAAAAAATACATTTTATTCACAATCTTTATTGTAATAAACAAACTAATATTTTAATCTTAAAGAAACGAAGTCTTATTCTCTAAAAAGAAATAATTTTCTACAAAATTCTAACAATTTTTCCTTTACCATGGGTTTGGTAAAAATGTCCGCCAAATTATTTTTGGTACCTATATATTTAATTTGGAAAACCTTGTCGTATATCAAATTCCTTAGAAAATGATAACGAACATCGATATGTTTTGTTCTATAATTTTCTACTGGTGACTTTGAAAAACTTATAGCAGCTTGATTATCACAAAACATTACATTTTCACTTAATTCCAAATTTAAACTTTTATTATCAATTACATTCTTTAGCCAAATGAATTCCTTAGCTGCTTCTGTTAAACTAACATACTCAGCTTCCATGGTCGACAGACTAACGGATTTTTGCTTGAAAGTTCGCGATGAAATTGGAGTTTCGTCTATAAAAGTTATGAACCCTCCCATTGACACTCGATCATCCCTATTTGTAGCAAAACCTGAGTCTGAATAACATCTTAGTTTTAATGATTTAACTTTTAAAAGTTCCAATTTGTATTCTTGAAATACCTCGTCAAATGACTCACCTCGTAATTGTGTGTTACCTCGCGCAACTAAGCGGGCCTTGTATCTAACAATTTTATTATTTTCATCATATTTAATGGTATAAACCCAACGGTTTTCTAAAATTTTTATATTATCCGGATGATCAACTAAATCCCAAACTTTATGTTCCTTCATTACGTTAATTTCTTTATCCATTGCATCATGCCATTTCGATGCGTCTCTGGATCTTATCGCCTGTTTGTAACAGTTAGGAATAGTTACTTCAACCGTAAGAGCTTCTTGTTGCTCTGACAAATCTGAAAATCCCTGGGATTCGGTATTATCTTTTCTAAAATTAAATAAACTTGGATCATACTTAATATTATGCCTCTTACAGTATCTCTCTATTTCGTTAAAAGATTTCAATCGGGTTGCTTCCCCTTCTATACTATAATATACGTTAGATCCAGTTACTTTCCTACCTATATTTCGAATCCACTTAACCTCTGTACATGGGATCAAGCTATGATTATCGGAAGATACATTTGGTTTTTCAGATGTTGAGGGCATTTCCGTACTTGTCTTTGAAACTAAACGACTCGTTAATGAATCTTTTGCTCTATCGGAATCATCCTCATCATCATAATAATCAGGAAGGTTTAAATTATATCCAAGGTTACTATTAACTTTTTGTCTAAAATTAATTCCCCTCTTATTTTCATCGAATCTTACATTAATAGTCTCGACTAATTTATTTTCATCTATCAACCATATTCTATAACCCTTAGTACGTTGTGCGTATCCCATCATAATTCCCATTTTCGCACGCATATCGAATTTTTTTTTTTCTAATTTGTTTTGGCACACCAGCGTATGCCAAACATCCAAAAGGTTTTAGATGCAATACCGATGGTTTTCTACCTGAATATTTTTCGAAAGGCGTTTTGTTACTGTCTTTGTGACAAATTCGATTCCACGCATAAGTGAAACAAAGTAATGCTTCTCCCCAAAACTTATGGGGAACTTCACTAGACTTAAACAATGTTTTGATGCCATCTAGAGCGGTTAAATTGAATCTCTCCGCGACCCCATTCATTTCTGGCGTATATGAATTTGTTACCTCATGCTTTATACCCAGTTCTGTCAAGAAATTATCTATATCTTTATTACAAAATTCTAGTCCGCCATCAGTTCTAACTGCTATTACCTTTCTACTTAGAAAACGTTCTGCTCGTTTCTGAAATCTTATAAACGTATGAAATACGTCAGGTTTATTTCGGATGGGAAATACAGTCACCTTTCTTGAATAATCGTCAATTATACTCAAAATATTTATTACCGCCTTGGCTTTCAGTTGGCATTGGACCACAGAGGTCCATATGCAACAATTCCAATGGACGTTTTGATCTTACGGCCCCCGTCTTTTTGAATGAAACTCTCTTGGACTTTGCTAATTTACACGGTATACAATGAGTCTTACCATTATCAGTTAAGCGTGGGAGACCTTTTACACTATCATTTTTACTAGTTTTTACCAAATAATCGTTATTAACATGACAAAAGCGTTGATGCCATATTTCTCTATTGATCCGTTTTTGTTTTAGCGGTTATATCACTAAAAAAACTAATTTCTTTACTCTTTGGTATAATATAATGATCTGACTTAAAAAAGACAAATGTTCATGGCGTGTCGCCGAGAACAATTTTATCCAGTCTTTATTAAAAACATTAATTTTACCTTTAGTACCCACAAAATGCGCACCTTTACTTTCTAATCTGGAACCGGATAATAAATTTCTCCTCAACTTAGGATTAAATAATACATCAGTCAAAGTTATTTCATGAAAACTCCCCTTATATTTTACCCGAAATCTAAGTGTACCGATTCCTTCTACGGGACAACTTTTATCCCCCGTTGCTAACGACATTTTCATGTTAGTTATCGGTTTAAGATCTAAAAATAAACTCTTGTCATTACAAAAATGACTCGTGGCAGCAGTATCTATTACCCAAACACCTTTATCAGAGTTTTCCTCAAATAAGATACAACTAGTTACGAGTTGTTTACCTAATTCTAAAAGACTACATTCAGCTTCACAAAATCTTAAATTTATATTAAAATCTGTGTTAAAAGTTTCATTTACAGTTGAAGGAGATTTTGGTAGAGACTTTCTCTTTACAGTTTACTTTAAGATGCCCGTACTTATTACATACATAACACGGACCTATAGTCTTAATAGATTGTTTAACATTTTTAATAGTTTTACAGTTAAATACCTTACCACCTTTCTTTTGGTAATCATTCTTGCCATTTGGATCTCCATGAGCTGCAGCCGTAGCACTAGGTAACGACTTCGACTTCTTCGAAGTGAAACTGCTCAAGTAAGCATTCTCCGCTTTCTCCAAATCTTGTTTCATCAACTGAAGACGATTGGCTTCTAATATTAGCTCTGCTTCAATTTTGACAACTCTGAAGTCCTCTTCTTTCCATCTGTAGATTTGTTGCACGGTAGACTGGAATTCCTGAGGAAGGCACCTTATTAATTGAAAGCCTATGTACAGGTCGTCCAATTTATGACCCGCTTCTTGTAGTCTGGTTGCCGCTGTCTTTACACGAGATATGAAGATTCCAACATCTTCCCCTGGTTGGTATTTTGTTCCAAAAAATTGATCTAATAGTTGAATTACCCTTGCTCTTGTGACTGGTTCGAAGTGATCTTTTAATATCTTCCATGCCGCTACTCCGTCAGTTGTTTCCGTTATCAGATTTTTCAAATCTGAACTGATGTTAGTATAGATCAACGTATAACATCTATCCTTACGAAGTTGTAGATCTAATTTTTCCTTGTATGTTGCCTCTTCATCAGGTTGCTCTGTCTTGGTCTGTATTATAAACTGCCAGCAAACATAATGCATTAAGAGTACTTGCATATCATGCTTCCATGTGTTCCAGTTATTTGGAGTCAACACTGATATCTGGTTGTTAAACTCCATACATGTTACTCGATTTAGCGTACTAGCAACAGAGTTCATAAAAAATAGTTCTAGACTGGAACAGTATTTAAATAGACAAAGTTCATATCCTGGTTCAACTTCTTAGCCTGCCTCGACACAGTACATGGCCTGGGCCCATAACCAAATTTGTTACACTTATTGGTAAACTAATTTAAATTTTGCAAAGCTAGCAGTGAAATTTTATGTGTCGAGGAGGCATGAAGACGAAAAACAGTTTCTAAAAATTGGCCTTTAATAATCAATCATAAAGTCACTCTGCTCGTTACTGGAGCGATAAAAACAATAAGTTCAAAAAGCAACATTACCAGAGACATCCGATTCGAACCGTCTTCTAATATTGTAAAAATTAATTTCTAATCTAAAATGGTGATGCAACCTGCAGTTGCATTGCCAACCAGCCTTTCTCTCCCTCTAAGAGAGAAACTACTCACACACTTCTTATATTTCCGTTTCTCCTTCCTTTTTCAAAAACTAACACGAGCCGAGTTTAAATACTAGCTCGATTTGCATGGCAGTTGCTGCCAACCTCAAATCACGAAACTCAAAAAGATCGGGTTCGAATCGGTGTGCTTACTTTCATTGAGATCATGGAACGGGATTGGAAAAATACAAGGAGATCATAAAAATTTGGATCCGATTTTTTTAAATGTCTAACACTACTTGTATTTAAGAAGGGGATCATAAGACTTAATAAATGAAAAATGTGGTTGATGTTTATCATGTGTTTTCAGTTCACTCAATTTGTAAGTATTGGGAAATATTCAATATATTGAGTCATTCCGGGCAAGTAAAAAGGACATTGTACACTTATTTTGTTTCTTTATTCCTTTGCTTTTTGAAAAAAAATTGCTCATTTATTAACTTTAGAATACTCGAGATCGCTTACTTTTGTCAAAGCCAAATGATAAACATGTTTCTTAAAAAAAAATTATAATTTATGTTGTGAAAGTGCGCCAATGGAAGAAAAATGTTTCCCTTTTTACTTAGCCTACTTTCTAACATTTGCAAATAAATTACGTTTTGCTCGGGTTTTTTTTAATTTTATTTTTAATTTATTTATTTATTATTATTCCTTTTGCGAATCACTGCCTCTGAATGAATCACTCTATTATTAATCTTTCATAATGTGCTAATCACAGCATCTAAAATTACTTAAATTTCTCCACCCAATATTTAAAATCAGATTAACGTTTTACAAAATTTTCTCAGGTAGAATATTTTTTTCTAAAACTTTCAACTAGAGTTATACTTAGATTATTTCATTCGGTTTACTACTAAAGTTTCCTAAATTTCTAAAGTAATAAGACAACAAACGTTTAATTTATTTACTACTGGTAATAAAAGTTTTGCTGAAGAAAATATGTTATTTTCAATCTTAATAATATATGAACTTTGATGGAATACTGGTCCTATTCAATTTCCAAAACAGCGCATAAAATTATGTTCCCCGCTATTTTTGTTTGAAGTTTTGGCAGAAATGATTCATTAAAATTACGAATTAGGACTTTTTTATTTCACAATAAAATCAATTTAGATTCCTTCGATGCAAATGTGAACCAAACCTAACCACAACGAATTCATTTTTCTTAATGCATGTGTGTGTATTCATAATTTTTTTCTTTATTCTTTTAAAATGATATTTACTCTGATTCACAATTGCATCATACTCCGTACGGTTACAGAAAAAATTAGTCATTACCCATGCGCTTCTGTGGGTATTGCATGATGTGTGAACGAATATATACTATATTTCACCATTTCAAATGTAACGAAAAACACTCTTATAAATCCTAAATTTTGATTTACAAAGAACAGAACATGAATTTCTAAAATTGAAGTAGGATTATTTTTAGGCCCACACAATCCTCTCCCTTAAAATGGATTTCCCAGAAGCCTTTCTTTGCGGATTTCAATCCGACAACAAACAAAACATGCGTACCGAATTTCATTTCTTTAGATATAGCAGTTAGAAAACGGGATTTCCTTACTCATACGCCCCAGTAAATCCTTGCTTCCCCCCCACACCAAAGTTGGTTTTGGTAAAACGAATTATTAGTGGATTTCAATTCATCAAAAGAAACATGCTTGTTCAATTTTAAGTATGTGCATCTAACAGTTTAAGAACATGATTTTTTAATCTATATTGCCACTCCTAAGGCCCTCACATTTGCCCTTGTGGATAAATTTTCTTAGAAACACCCTTGAAAAAAATGCGTTTAACAAATTCCAACATTGTAGTTTTAAAAGTTCAAAAACGGGAATGTTTTTCTATAACGCCCCTTAAGACTCACCAATGCCCCTTAGGAGTCAATTGACTCAAAACTCCTTTTGTAACGGAGCTTTTATCCATGAAAGAAACGCTCCTACTAAATTTCAAATTTGTTGATCTAATAAATCAAATGTGATTATATTTATCTATAACGCCACTTAAGGACTCACAACGTTCCCTTCGGGGTCTATTTTCGCAAAATCCGTTCTTAGCGGAACACTACTTCTTTAGAAGAACATGCCAATCAAATTCCAAGTCTGGAGGTATAAAAGTTCCGAAGATGTCGCGATGATAGAGTGAGTAAATGAGTGAGAGTAGTTTTTCTCCTTTATTTATATAAATGTGTTGTCAAATGAAAACCCATTTCGTATATATTACACTCATTTTCAGTTTACCATTATGTTCCTCCATTTTATATTTTTATACTCCTGTTGGAATCTAGATAGTTCACAGGAATATATTTTATCTGAAAAACACGTTTGATCTTTTTCATGATGAAGATTTGATTGTTTGTTACCCTTTGAATTATTTCCCTTTGCGATGACTCCAATATTGTCATAATAATTCAGTCTAATCACTATATCATCAGATAACTGAATATCTGAATATTTCTCGATTTAAAAGGTTCTCGCATGTCATGAGAAACATTGCATTTTACTTGATCAACAATTAATCCTTTGGGAAACAATTGTTAAGTTTGTATTACATGTTAAGTTGTAACTCCATGTAGTCTTCACTCCTTTTCTGATGTATGGTGAAGAGCTGACGACACCTTTTAAATGTTAGAAGTATTTCTTTCTCTTGTTCACACTTTTCCTTTACGGCTTCCTTTTCAGGAGCAGTTATTTCTGATACGTTCTTCGGTAAAAGTTCTCTCAGTGAGATCTTCATTCTTTATTCCCTTCCTTTAATTTCTGGGTTATTTCCGCTTTTTTTACTTGTCGTTCGAATAGTACTAAATAAAGGTTGATATCATTAAACTTGCGATCGAACTTCTGCAAGCTGTAATGTGACTCTTATTTCTACTTTACTGGAGACTTAAGGGGTCATATACCTTTTAAAATTTCCTGAAAATCGATTTTTTTATTATTTTATTTTATAGAGTAAACCTTTCTGAGTGTTCTAAAAGAAACCGCATGCAGATATTCCCAATAGAACGGACGTTATTAAGAAAATAAAAAGAGTAGAAAAGGCGATTTACATATTGTTTACATTTTGGCTCCAGGGTGACAGCTGTCATGTCGCTGGTGACAGCTGCGTTTCTCTATTTCTAATATTTTCATTCTAATTATTATCAAATGCTTGAATCTAAGCCTCAAATATTAATATTGTTGTTCTGAATATATTAACTACAACTTCTACTAACTTTATAAACTTCTACTTCTACTTTGTTTTGATAAAGTGAATCTTGAATTTATACTCGCTCGTTTTTGATTTTCATACCGTATCTTATTCTAAGATAAGTTTTAGGAAAAGTATTATTTTTGTTATAAACTTGTGAAGGATGAATTCGACTGAATCTGCTAAAAGACCATCTGGTAAACGTCCAAAAAAAGAAAGTTTACTGGTAATATGCATACGAGATGCAAAGCTGTACACAGTGTGGATGAATCACTAAACAACAGTGCATCTGGAAAAAAGATTCGGCTGCAAGATGTTCATTCATCTTTTATTGAACATGATGACTGTTTTGATGGCTATAGAGTGTTTGATAAAACTATCATGTTTACAAACATTCAAAACTGCTTCTTGCAAAAAATGTGGTGGTGATATTAAACTTTCAGAAAATTGTGTTAGAGGTTTGTCTAGTGTTTTTTCGATTGAATGCAAGAACTGTAAAGACTTGTGTTCGTTTAGAAATTCAAAAATGCTGGGTAAAAGAAAAAATATTCCAGAAATAAACAGACGTTTTGTATACGCAATGAGGACAATTGGACAGGGTCATGCAGCAATGACAACTTTCTGTGGTGTCATGGACTTTCCTCCTCCAGTTGCTGAAAAATCCTATAATAACATTATAAACAAACTACAATTGTGTAGTAAAGAAGTCGCAGAAGCTTCAATGAAAAGTGCAGCTTTGAAAGAGGTAACTTTGACAAATTCTTCCGATATAATAATTAGTGGAGATGGAACATGGAAAACCTGTGGCTATTCTTCTCGTGTTGGTGTGTGTGCTGTTATAGGAGATAAAACAGGAAAGTGTATTGATGCGGAAGTGATGTCTTCTTTCTGTAAAGGATGTGATTCTTGGAAACGAAGAAAGGGGTCACCTGCTTACAAAAAGTGGAAAATTCTTCACGTTAAAGAATGTTTGAAGAACCACAATGGTTCAGCTGGCTTGATGGAGACTGTGGGAATGGTTCGTATATTTCAGCGTTCATTAAGTCATCGTTCTGTGAGATATACATCTTACATCGGGGATGGCGATTCCAAAACATTCTCATCTATTACTGCATCCAATCCGTATGGAGAAGATATCACAGTTTCAAAAATTGAATGTGTTGGACATGTTCAAAAAAGAATGGGAACTCGTTTACGAAAATTAAAACAAATGAGCTCCAAACTCAGTGATGGGAAGTCGATTGGGGGAAAGGGAAGGTTGACCGACAGAATGATCGACTTAATTACAACGTACTATGGAAATGCAATCCGACAAAATAAAACATGCCTGTCAGATATGCGAAAAGCTGTTTGGGCTGTATATTTCCATATACGTTCAAGCAACGAAGAACCATTGCACAGTTTTTGTCCCGTAGGTCCTAATTCTTGGTGTAAATATCAAAATAGAGTAGTAGAGGGCAGTGTGGAAACTTTTAGACACAGTAACAAATTGCCAGTGGCAGTAATGGATGCCATAAAACCTGTGTTGAATGATCTATCACAACCTAAACTTCTACAAAAATGTCTAGGGGGTAAAACCCAAAATAATAATGAATCCATTAACTCATTAATATGGAAATTATGCCCTAAAACTTAAGGTTGTGGTAGAAAGATTGTTGATATATCTACAAATGAGGCAATTGTCATTTTTAATGATGGCAATCAAGGCAGACTAAAAATTATGCAATCGCTTGGTCTGACTATTGGTCAATTTGCACATAAATTTGTTACACTTGTAGATATAAAAAGAATTCAGACTGCAGAAGTACATTTTAATCTCCGCACAAAAGAAGTACGACAGGCTAAAAGAATGCAATTTAAAACTACTTGTAAGAAATTAACTGAAAAAGAGGGAACATCATATGCATGTGGCGAATTTTAGCATTTTAGAATCATAGTAATACACTGCATTCATATCACAAATTGTTTAATATTTATAATAAGTAGTTGTTATTAAGGTATTGATTGTTTTTAAGTAATATTTATAAATTTTTAACTTTATTTTGGAGAAATGAATCACTTTGTTGCATTTTGATTATTTTGTAGCTTTTGATATTGTTTCGATGCTTGTACTGCATTGGTATAATATATGTTTTTAGTTATAATAATTTTAATAAATTGAAGTTTATTGACTAAAAAAACTTCACATTAGTTTTAATTTAAATTTAGTTGTTGTTTGAGTAACCAGAATAATATATATATAAAACTGTGGTAAATTTTACGTTTGATGTCAATTTTCTCAGAACGTCATTTTTACTCATTACGCGCATGATATTTTCAAAACCGTGCCATGGAAAATGATAAAATTTTTACTGTAGATTCTGATCATATCTGTACTTAAAATAACGAACCAGTTTGAATTTTTAATGAAAAAATTTAAAATTACAAATATAAAATAGCAAAAAAATTTTAAAAATTTTATAGTTAAATTTTAAATTGTTATAGTTTACTAAAAATTTTAAATCAGTATTTCATGCTTCGTCATTTTAAAGATAACACAATTTCCAACACTGAGCAAAAATTTCATCAAAAAATATTGGTAACTTTTTTTATAAAGCTGCGCGTAATGCATATCACTTGCGAAAAGAAAACAAAAATTTCTTTTTGTAATTATCTAATTAAAAATTTATCCTAATTAGCAGTGTGTTTGTTGGTTATGTTTTAAGTAAAGTAATATCTATTTGTTTATTCCTCCAAAATTTACATTCCAGGAAACAATAATAAAAAAATTATAGAGCTTTAAAGAGCTCACTATTTTTAACCATTTTCAACTTTTTAAAAGGTATGTGACCCCTTAATATTTTGGCTCGAACCAATTTCATTTTAGATTATTTCATTTCCCAGATGTATTTTCTGTTAATCGAATTCCATTTATGCACAGCTTTTCCTAAATTTTATTTCCGATACTTTTTTGTGTTTTCGTACTTCAAAAATAACATCCTATAGTTTTTGATGTTGATATTTATAAACAATCTTCAATGCTAGTTATTAGATGATGCTGTTGATTCTTTTTAACCCTTTATCTATCACATTATGATTTACTACAACTTTTTTCAGGTATTATTTATTTTTGAATCCTATATTGAAAATTAAAGGATATACATAAGCAAAATACCAACTTTGGGAAATTTAACCAGTTACAGCTAATTAATTAATTAATGATATTCAACTATAAAACTAATCATATTCACTGTTCACTTAAACTAAATATTCAAATCGTTTTCTAAGGTCTTCATTAACATACATACAAAATAAAACACTTACCTTTTAACATTATTTACTTTTACGGAACAAAAATGACAATTCTCTCAAGCTGATGAAAATAGCATTTCTGTTACAAAACTATTCGCCTTCCCCGCTAAAATACTCATCATAGAACCCATACTGCCATTTATCTTGGAAAAGTAGATTTAAAAGAATGTACATGCTAAGTATCGTCTGAGTATTCGTAAAAATGGTTATTCTATGTAATTTTAGAGTGAAGGGTGCTTATAAGTACCGCGTTGGTACATAAAGGGTACTGCACTCTGTTTAGAACCGTGATTTTGTAAATGCGTACAATTTTATTATCAATATTAAGTCTCCCTTATAATAAAATAAACGTATACAACTGTTTTAAGAATAAAATTGCAATACGAACATAAATTTAAATACGTTATTTTTGAAAAAAAAGGAATATATAATGACCTATTTTCAAAACGTTATCCTTCTATGAAAAATACTTCTATAATAATAGTGCATTGCTTCTCAAAGTTTCAATACTTGCGACCCAATTTTCAATCATAATTTTAATCCCGCCCCCCCATACAATAAAGATGTGTTGAATGTAATAATAATGTACTTGGATGCTAAATCTACAAAACTATCGTAATTATTAAGTAGTCAAATTATCAAGATAAGTATTAAATTTTGTATATTTTACTTTCAAATAATAGATATTTTAAGTAAGTTAGTTTTAAGTAATAAATAATTTGAGTATATATAAATAACATATACTTTTAATTAATAAGAAAAGTATTATGTTGCTTTTCTTTTCTAATTTTTAAATTGGAGCAGATAAAAATAGAAGTATAACGTGTATTTTTATTATGTCAGAATATATTTTGTTTTGTTTCTTTTAAGTAAATTTTTATAGCTTTTAAAAATAATTTTTTACTCTTGACTTTTTTATAAGCTAGCGCCCCCCTCGTTGGGTTATCACGCCCCCTAAGGGGGCGCGCCCCACAGTTTGAGAAACACTGTAATAATGCGTTGCCCTTACATAGCCAAGACTTATCCAGATAGCCTGAAATAGGATTGTTCAGAAAGTAACATTATTTTCAGTTACTACCAATTAAAGTAATAATCGTTGGGTTCTTTTTTTATGCTAAAATGCTTTCATCTAATGCATTGAAATATGAATAAATCTTCTTATGTGCATTACATTTCAAAAATTATATTTTGGGCTCTCTACAGAGGTCTGAGCTATATGTAGACAAAATATTATTTTTATAGAATCATTTTTTATGTGAGGAGAATATTTTGAAAATAGGTGATTCTAATTAGAATTTTTGCCAAAATAACGCATTGAAATAATTTTTAATTGTAATAATATTCTTAAAACCATTTTATACATGTATTCTAATCTAAGTGACATTAAGTATTAAAATAAATATTCGTTTGTGCGCTTTTGAGAAATCAAGGCTCGGAATGTAATCGGTTACCATAAATAAGGTATTGTTAGGTTGGAATTGCTTTCGATTCCAACATTGTATCGATAGGTTTTATGCGCCTTTTTAAATCTAGCAAGAAAAAAATCAGTTTAGTCATCTTAATCTTAAGGAGTTCCAAGTTTTAAATGAATAACTCACTTTAAAAGTTAAAGAGAAATGCTTTTCCACCATGTTATAAATACGAATTTAGCGCTGAAATAAATGTTACAGATGTATCTTCCAAATATTCAATTTCCACTTCTCGAAATCATATTATAAAGGTCTTCTCTTGTTTTGTATCTAAAATCAAATTTATTTATTCGTTGATTCTTTCTTTTTGGTCTTAGTCAGGATTTTGAAAGGCTAACTAGATGACTTAGATCTATCAATCAATCTTACGAAAGAGATAGGTATACACTGTTAGTATATTGTTTCATACATTTTTAATACAGAGTGTTTCCGAATGTCGTGTACAAACTTGATGGGGAGGTAGAGAACATCTCGATGAGTCATAATTACATAGGAAAGCATAGGCGGAAACTTGACAGTAAGAGACTCAAAGACAGTAAGGCCATAATACCGAATGCAGTGTAAAATGCTTTATTACAAAAACAATAACAAAATAGTAATAAATTAAAAGTATGACACACACAGATATATACATCCATAAAAGCACCACAGGAGGTGTTTGAAGTTGCTGACAATAGCATGTACGCACTCACTACACCAGCGACACATAGATTATCGGACGTGTTCGAAAATACCGGTGTTTCTTGGATTTCAGTAACAGCGATGACCATTTTGGAATTGACGAAAGTGTCGTCAATCGTGGCTCTGAAAGATCCATGTTCCACCAGGTACTGATGCACCCGAGTGAACGTTTCATGATTTGGTTGCCACCTCTTTGAATATCTTCCCCTATATAACCGAACAACAACACGTCCCATTCTATTAACTAGGCCATTAATGATGTGGATATTCTGCAACTCGGCATTCGTGTAACAATTCATGTTCATCGCACTCTGTCCATACCTGAAATGAGTAAATCATATGCTCCGACCTTGCAAACTCTCGTACAGCGCCCCCAATAGTTTTCCATCCTTGTTTTCCTACGTAACCATGAATTCCCACAATGTTCTCTACCTCATTTCCAAGTTTGTTCACGGCCCTTGGAGACACACTGTATAAAACCGTATGCAAATATCCAAATGGCAAAGCAGAATTCTTGTTCTTACACAATAAATAAATTATAAATGAATAAATTCAGTAAAAAATGATGATTTACAAAAATACAGAGAGCATGCAACACAATTTCTATCAATGTGTCACAGGTAGATTGTAAAATATTGAAAAAAAAACAGAAACTAACTCATAGTCAACAACATGCCTGCTTGCATGCTCATTTCAATCACCAAGCGCTTTCTTGCGCCAATAAACCTATCGGTAGGATTTTGATCATCTAACGAATGTGTAACAAAGAATCTCAGGGGTGTTAAATTTCTCTAGAGGTCTGAAAATGTAAACAATTTTCCAACAGGTATAATTCTTTTAAATTAAAATTAAATTATTAGAATATTTTACACATTATTTATGAAAGAAGGAGGTCTCAGTAAAGTATAAAATGTTTGAAATATAGTTATATAATTTTAAAAATCATTAGCATATGAAAATTCTATAATAAATATTAAGTATTTTTTGCGTTGCGCACGCTATTTTCTAAAATAGTAGCCTCTGATGTATAAAACTTTACAGAATTTTAAAATGCATCATACTCCTTAAACCTTACTTAATTTCTGTATATTTTTTTTGTATTTCAAAATATTTGTAAAATATTGCAATTCTTTAATTTTTTTAAAAAAAAATGTATGATTTTTATTTATTAAAACATATAAGTTATTAATCTATTTATATAAAAATAGCTAAATTGTAATTAGAATACATTTACCTTTATAAATCAATTTAAAGCTAGGCATTAAAGCTACTATTTTAGAAAATAGCATAAGCGTGATAAAACGTAATAAATATTTCTTTTAGAAAAGTTTCTTATATTCATATGCTTATAATTTTAGAAATTATGTTTATTTTTTAAACATTATATACTTTCCTGAAGCCCCATTCTGTTATAAATTATGTGTAAAAGATTAGAATTACTTAATTTAAATTTAAAAGAACTACACATGTTTGAAAATTGTTTATAATTTCGGACCTCTAGAGAAATCAACACCCTGAGACCCCATAAATCTTCACGTAAATACTTCCTTATGCTTAGCAAAATGGCACCAGACATATCATGATCTCTCTGAGATAAGTAAAGAGTATTGTCAGCACCATAAGGATTATATTTTGTATTTTTTTTTCAAATAATACATTTAGATTTTATATGTGAAAACATATTTAACACAAATAAATTAAAATTTGTTTCACCTTATATCAGTGCTTCTCAAACTTTCAATACTGGCGCCCCCCTTTTCAATCACAATTTTTATCGCCCCCCGTATACCTTAATAATGTACTGAATGCAATAATAATGCACTTTTTGTTTACGCTAAAGCAATACTCTTAATTATAAACCGTACAAATTCATGACATAAGTATTAAAATTTGTATATGTAGCTTTTAAGAAAAAAAAATTAAGTAATAGGATAATTATTATGTTATTTTTCCTTTCTCTAATTTTTAAATTGGAACATATTGCAAAATGCGGTGGCTGCTTAGAAGACAAAATATAGATATCAGCATTTTTTTAGAAAGAACTCAGTGGGTCAATTTCTAATCATAATCATTCCTTTGGAAAATTTGCTCTGTAAGACAAGCCCATGGAAGTCGCTAATACTTATTAAACTTAATTATTCTTAATTTAGCATTAATTAATTAGTTATAAAATACTATGTGCAGCACTGATACATTAAAATTATACCGGATGAAGTACCCGGTATTTGCAGGAATTCATTTATAAGAAAATAAAACATTATTGATATAATCACTGAATTTTAAGGAGAGTAAAGCCAAGTGCGCAACAATGTTTACAAAAATGCAAAATGATTTTTTTAAATCATTGCTCAAATTATAATTATTTTTAAGCGAACAGTAATTTAAAGCCTCACAGAATTAGCATTTAAAATTGATGTTGAATAATGAACAAGAATATAAAATTCCGATGAAAAATAATTGTATCATTTTTAATATTTATAAAGTGAAAGTACTTCAACATGTTTTAACCCTGGATCAGCTAACAATGGTCGAGTGGGGTTATTGTGTGAGTCACCCCAATCCTTTTTTATAATTATTTTGTAGTATTATAAAAATCGTAATTCCAGTGAATAATTTAATTAAGAGAAAATATACTCACCCCTACTTTCAAGGACACATAAAATATTTCGGAAAAGGTTATCACACCGGAAACTCAGTCAAAACAAGTATCTTAAGATTGTACAAAAACGTTTTCACTCCCAAAAAAGAGGGAGTATGTGACAAATATATTTTAGTTCACACGTTAAGACTATCAAATAGAAGGATAGTGTCAGACCCATTGGTAACAATTAAACAGTTTTGCCAGAATTACCGATTTCGTGCACTGTGTTCTCGGCGTGACAGCTCCGGATTAAAAGTGTATTTATTACAATACTAGCTGCATGCCCCTGCGTTGCTCGGGATTTCTCTACTTTTATAAAAACTTTCCCTTTCCTTCATAAAATCAGCACTTATAATACTCTTTTTCAAAATGACTTTCACCCCACCCCCTTCCTCCGTTTAGCCCGGCGTTGCTCGGCCTTTTTCCGAGTGAATAACTTAAAATTCACTCTTTCGAATTTTTTTTACTTTTTTTCTGTCAGACAGGTTTATTTCCCCCCGGCGTTGCTTGAACATTTTTAAATGCATAATACATTGTCATGGAAATTCCCCTTCCCCTCTCGCTATGATATCTCTTGAGTAAGTGAACATTGGGACCTTAATATTCACTCCCTCACTTTGCAACTTTGTAGGACCCGAAAACGAAAATGTACCTTTTTAAAAATAGTTGTATGTTCAGAAAAGTAGAATTTTTTATAATTACAAAATTTCACAACTGCATTAAACGTTGAATTAAAATTGTGATTATTTTTTGAAATTTTTGTTAAACGAAAAAAATATTTCATGCAATTATTTTTATAAATGAAGAAGTCATAAAAACTTAGAATTTGATAAGTAGTTATTAAATATTTAAAATTTGAGTATATTCTAACTGATGCAACATATTTAAAAATATTATAAAGAATAAAAAATTATTTAAGTAATTTCCAGTTGAATAAAAATGTTACTTTGTCTTCTGTTTTTTAAAAATATTAAAACTAATATTTTTACTAATCATTATACTTATTATTACACGTTCTTGAAAGGTTTAGAATTATGCATTGACAGACTTGTAAAACCTTCGATAGACATCCAGTATCAATTTTACTGTAGTTTTTTGTTATATGTTTATAATATTCCTAACTATCCACCGTTCTGCACGTTTAGTGAAATGGGTGTCCAACACTTGGCCTTTTTCAAATACATTTGTTTTGTATTTCGATATTATCTTTTGAACTGTAAATTTGTTTTAATATTTTTTGTCCACTCTAAATAGTATTTAAATTTTAAATTATTGCCTTGCTTAATGGAAACTATTATTACAACTTTGCATTTAAATGGGAGAATCGATCTTACGTTGAATTTAAAAGACAATTATTGAGTGTGAGGACCTCTTTCTTTCTGTTAATATTTAACTCACAAAATAATTTCACTAACGTCATTCAAACTGTCAAATATCGTTTTTTCTCACGTTGTGTAAATCGGAAAGTACACCGAAACTTCGAATTCTGTGTAAGCGACCTTAAATTGCCATAACTGAAAACTATGTAACACGATTTAAAAAACAGTGAAAGGCCTTTTCTGAAAAACAACGTAAATCAGTGCTTCTCAAACTTTCAATACTGGCACCCCCCTTTTCGATCACAATTTTTTTCGCGCAACCCTTATACATTAATAATGTACTGAATGCAATAATAATGCACTTTGACGCTAAAGCTACAATAGGCGATCTTAATTATAAACCATACAAATTAGTAACGTAAGTATTAAATTTTGTATACTACTTTTAAGCAAAAAAATAAATAAATAAAAAAATAGGATAATTATTATGTTATTTTTCCTTTCTCTAATTTTTAAATTGAACATATTGCAAAATGCGGTAGCTGCTTAAAAGACAAAATATACATATCTGCTAAATATATAAAAATAACTCAGAGGGTCAATTTCTAATCATAAGCATTCCTTATAAAAACTTTGCTTTCCAAGACAAGCTCATGGACGTCATTAATACTTATTAAACTTGTTCTTAATTTAGTATTAATTAATTAGTTATAAAATAATCTGTGCAGCACTGATAAATTAAAAGTATACCGATTGAAGCAAGACTCTTTGCACGAGTTCATTTATAAGAAAATAAAACATTATTAATATAATAGTTGAATTGTAAGGAAAGCAAAGCTAAGTGCTCAACAATGTTTACAAAAACGTAAAATGATTTTTTTAAAATGGTTGCTCAAATTATAATTAGTTTTAAGCAAATTGTAATTTTAAGCCTCACAGAATTAACATTTATAATTGATGTTAAACAGTAACGCACACAGGAATTTTTCAAGGGGGGAGGGTCCGGGGTCAAAGTTCATCAATCTTGTATCAGGTTCCTTTTGATTTTGTCGATTTTCGGGAACAAAACACGGTAAAAAACTAATTCTTGAATAAATAATTAGCATTAAGTAATAAAATTAATCATTGATAACAAATACTTAATTAAATTTTGCGTACTATAAATTTAGAATTATAATCAATCGGAAAAAAATCAAGGGCTTTGAGGGGGGGTCCAGACCCCCTTGTGTGCGCCACTGATGTTAAATAATGATCAATAATATAAAATATCGATGAAGAATAATTGAATTATTTTTACTATTTAAAGCGAAAAGACTTCAACATGTTTTAACCCGGGAGCAGGCACGCACTCGATACGGTCGGGGTTATTGAGTCACCCCAATCCTTTTTTTTATAATTATTTTATTGTACAAGATACAAATCATGATTCCAGTGAATAATTTAATTAAGAGAAAGTTTACTTACCTTCTTTCAAGGACTTTTAAATTTTGCTTTGGTAATAAACAGTTTTGCAAGAATTAACGATTTCGTAATCTGTGTGTCCCGATCGACCACTTCCGGGTAAAAAGTATATTCATTATGATAATATGTATGTTACTGCTAAAAAAATTGTGCGTAACATTTTTCGTTATGTTTATATGTTGAGAATATCTATAAAAATATGTCTTGGCCAAGTAATCCTTCATGTGCTTGTGTGTGGGTGTGCTTTCCGTGGTTTTCCAAATATCATAAAACTCTTTCGCATGGAAAAAAGCGCAACAGAGAACACATAAGAGAGAGGTCATAACTAACTGTACCAATAACTTAGAAGGTCAAACAGATTACTGCTATAATGTGCAGTATTTCAAACATAATGACAGTGATGATTTTTTTATATTCCTAAATGTTTTCGATTCTGGGTCTGGGATCTGTTTTTCTCTGAAAGAGTAGTATGTTAGGTTAAAAAAAAAGCGCAATAAAAAAATCTCTCATCATGGGATTACAGCAAATCAAATCAAAGTTTTTTTTATTTGGTTATAGGATCAAAGATAACTAATTAGGTATAGAAGAAGTTTTTATTTTTGCTGACTTAATATCGTGTGCGCGTGCCTATAAATTATATCAGAGTAAAAGTGCATTTTTTATTATGTCTGAAAGTATTTTGTTTTAATTCACTCCAGTAAACTAATTATTTTTTAAATCTTTTATTTTCGATATGCTCGCGCCCCCAGGGGGCGCGCCCCACAGTTTGAGAAACACTGACGTAAATCAATCTTGGTTCAAAATGGATTCTTTTTCAGGTCGATTGATTGGAGACGCATTCACTTTTGCTAAGATTTTTGTAGAATAATTGTCTGTGTTTGGTCTCTTTTACTTTAATTAATATTGTGCAGTCCGTAAATATTAAGATTAAAAAATTAGCGAGAACGTAACATACTCGAACTTTTCTAAAATCATAAGCAAATAAACAATGTTATTTTTTCGATTAAAATAGTATAAATAATTTATATCTGGAAGTGTAATACGTTAATATTACTTGTGTTGTATTTTTTATGTTAAAATTGTAATCAGCCTCACACTCTGCCTGTTCAAACTTTCGCAGTTCCTGGCGCCTCGCATAGACAAAACAAAATGCAAAGGTTGACTTCACACATAAAAGATAGATAATTGCTGTCGCGGGCTTTTTTGCAGATGGCAGAATTTTTTCCTACTTACTTGACAATTATTGTTATATTTTGGACACTTCACACAATATCTATAAATTATAGCCTTTGTGTTACTCTGATGTATAATCTATACTATGGTAAAGTTTCATTAAAATCCATTCAGTTGTTTTTGCGTCAGACTCCCAAACATCCTCACAAACTTTCACGTTTATAATATATATTAGGATGGATGTTAAAAAAAAATATGTAAAACATTTTTCATTATGCTTTATATATTTCCGAATAACTCATAGAAATAAATCTTGGCCAAGTAATCCTTCAAAGTGCTCTCTGTGCTTTTCCAAAAATCATAAAAATATTTTACAAGGAAAAAATCGCAGCAGACATAGTTTATTTACAACTTCCCTAAATGAAAAAAAAAATACATAAGAGCAGGGACGTAACTAACCGTAAAAGTAACTTCGAAGGTCAAACCGCAGCAAATACATTATGCTGCCTACAGCTGATGACAATAATATAACAGTGATGAGTATTTTTATCTTCTTAATTTTTTTTTTTTTTTTTTGATTAGGGGTCTGGATTTTGTTTTTTTCTCATTTTGGTTTGAAAAGAAACCGTAATAAAAAAATCTCTCATCATGGGATTACAGCAAATCAAATAAAAGGTTTTTTATTTGGTTACAGTATCAAAGATAGCTAAAATGAGGTTTTGAAGTAGAAGCTTTTTTTATGACGTAATATCGCAGATATATAAATTATATCAGTGTAAATATGCATTTTTTTTATTATGTCACAGAGTATTTGGTTTTACTTCATTCCAGTAAGATTTTTTTTAATCTTTTATTTTCAATATGCTCGCGCCTCCTTGTACGTTTATTGCGCCCCCAGGGGATGCGACCCACAGTTGGAGAAACACTGCCTTATATATATAAAAAAAAGCCAGCAACAGTATTCTTGTAAATGCATTAAGATATATATAAAAACAATACAATTCATTATAATGGATGAAAGAAATAAGTGCTTATTCCGAACATTAAAATAATGGAGTTTTAGAAGACAATGTAATGTATGATTTCTCTAAGATTTATCTTTCTAAACTTTAGCTTAAAAACGTATTGCAAAATGCTTATGAATGAGACAAAAAGGTATCTGTAAAATTTTATGTATAAGTTATCCATTGAATTTCTGTTTAAAATTCAACATACCGTAAGATGTGGAGCATAATGAAAATGTATACTTTCAAGCTGTTAGTTTTGGTTATAAACACCGTATAGCAAGCAACCTTGTTTTAAAAAAATTAAATGTACATGAGCGCTTTTCTTTTGAAGTCATATATTAGAAGTGTTATCCAAGGCTTTTGAAAAAAAAAATAAGAAGAGCTAAGATAATAACGAAGTGAAGTTCATCAGGTGTATCAGTGCTATATAATAAGCAGTATTTCTATCTATGTACACATATGCTCATCTCCTTCTTTAAAGCTTTTATTTTTATACCTAGTACATAACACGCCGTATTTTACGGTAAATATATCATATTTAATTCTACATAAATACTTTATAACATAGCAATTATTTAGTCATTTTGAAGATTTATAATCTAAATATTTATTCAATGTTAAATAAATCACTTACATTTTCATTTACCGATTTATCAATTTGTGCAATGCATTTGTACAGTTTTGAATTTCATAGTAATAATAATTGTAATAATAAATAAGTTCCATAACAAGTAATTATTTCTATTAGCATGACATAAATTCTTCTATTCATAGCCCAGGTAATCAGTTAACCAGCATTTTTTAAACCCAAAACAACATACAAAAATTGAAATCTATTTTAACTTTACCCGGAAAATCAAATTTTACAGAATGTTTGCCACATCAATATAAGAAGTCCCATTTTGTAGAAATAATGACATCAAAAAATGTTTTTTTAGAAGATTGAATGGTACCTTATGATGTAAAAATATGAGCTTTTAAAGAACATAATTTGAAATTTACCTCACATTTCGAGTTTTTTCACTGCATTTTTCAATCTTATTACTTTTTACCATCATCACTTATTTGAATGAATTTATTTTTTCCCTCAATGTTCTTTGAAAAAAGATCCTAATGATATGGTTTCTAAAATAACGTTACCGGAAGAAATGCATAAAAAAATATTTATTCCATATTTGAAACACCTGGTGAAGGTACTCGACTTAAAGAATTCCTTATCTAAAAGTGAAGGGGGAAAAAACTTGTGGAGCCTTAAAGAGTTTAATAAATGAACTGTGATGCCTCAGCGCACGAATTTATAATTACCATTCGTAACAGCGAGAAAAAAAGGAGAAACCCTTACTGGAAAAGAAAAAAAAACGAATAAAAAAAAGGAATAGAATAAATTGAATGGATTTTTCGAGCCTAACAATCTTCTTTCAGTTCCGGCTCAAGTAGAATGGGTGGAACTGGAGATTTTCGTCAAAGACTTGATAGAGCCAAATCGTCTCTTTCGGCAGTGAAAGGAAAAAAATGTCCACATTTAGCTTTCATCTTAGCTTGAAAAGAAGATAATAATAAAAAAATCTTCGACACTGAAGAATCACGTATAATGTTAGCATTTTATCAAAGGAAAAACTGAAATTTTCTTTTACTTTTTTTAATTTTAAGAGATAAAAAAATTGTTTTCAAACTGTTCTCAAATTTTCGTAAGTGTGAAGCCCCAAAATCGAAACTTAAGCATATAGTATGTGCATAAAATGGTATATTAGTCGTGTGATTTATGAGGACAATTGTTGCTAAAGTTTTTCATCCATGGTGTTTACGGTGTCGGATAAAAGTATTGAAATAAATAGAAGTAAATATTTTCTTTTATCTCCACTATCATTAAATCGATTGAAATAACATACGACGATTTTTTATCATTCGGGTTGTTTGAAGGTATTTCGTAGAAATAGTATGAAAAGAATACCCATAAGAATAGGAAAAAATGCAAACGTTGAATAAAAATGTAAACGCTACATTTTATGATTTAATTTAAAGACATTAAAAAGTATGTTTATAAATTTGTTTTTTTCCATGATGTTTTTAGTAAAATTAATTGCAAATTTTAATGAAAATTATGTATTTTTATTGTTTTGTGAAATATATCTAATGCATTTGAATATTGTAACCCCTTAACAGGTTTGCCTGTACGCTGTACATATTCTGACATTTTCTTCTATCTATCTTTGATTTGAAAATAGTTTTAATTATTATAATGAAAGTACCAGCGCTAGTGTTTTTAATCGATGCAAATTTCCATGGTACTGAAACACTTATCATCCGAGATTTTCTGTGAGGTAGGTTCATTAAAGGTAGGCATTTTGATTTTTGAAAGTATTTGATAAGGGGCAGTATTTTGCAAAATAATGGGAAAATCGTTGCCTGAGAAAAAATGAAAACAGAAATATAATATAATAAATGAAGTAAGCCAATATACTTTTCTGTACCCATTGCATTGTATAACTTGTGTCTGCATATATAAATGCACACACAAAAAAAAACCTCATTTATTTGTGGGAACCTCCCTGGGTTCTACCCAGGACACTAAGATTAATTTGAGGCAAAAATGAGCAGATGCCATTTGTATAATAATAACTTATATTTATTCACTTGATTCAAATATCAAAAAACTCTAATGACAAATAGTACCTATATGTCTATGTCAAACAAAAGGAGATTTACCTTTAATATTATACTAAATTACGAAACATGAAATTAATCAATAACTACGCGCGATATAAAAAGGTTTTGCCGGAATAGGAGGTCTGAGAAATACACGCAACTTGAATTAGTGGCTTTCATTAGCTGAAACTAATTTTATTAAAGTAACGCTTTTGGTAAGAAGTATTAAACTAGAATATATCTCCTGGTAGTATTTATGATCTCTTCAGGTATATTAACTTCCTAAGGTCCCTTCGTTGGGTATTAACAGCAATGCTTCTGCAATTGAATCATATAAACCAGTGCTTCTCAAACTTTCAATACTGGCGCCCCCCTTTTCGATCACAATTTTTTTCGCGCCCCCCTTATACATTAATAATGTACTGAATGCAATAATAATGCACTTTGACGCTAAAGCTACAATAGGCGATTTTAATTATAAACCATACAAATTAGTAACATAAGTATTAAATTTTGTATACTACTTTTAAGCAAAATAAATAAATAAATAAAATAATAGGATAATCATTATGTTATTTTTCCTTTCTCTAATTTTTAAATTGGACATATTGCAAAATGCGATAGCTGCTTAGAAGACAAAATATAGATATCTGCTAAATATAGAAAAATAACTCAGGGGGTCAATTTCTAATCATAAGCATTCCTTATAAAAACTTTGCTTTGCAAGACAAGCTCATGGACGTCATTAATACTTATTAAGCTTGTTCTTAATTTAGTATTAATTAATTAGTTATAAAATATTCTGTGCAGCACTGATAAATTACAAGTATACTGGCTAAAGTGCCCGCTCTTTGCACGAGTTCATTTATAAGAAAATAAAACATTATTGATATAATAGCTGAATTGTAAGGGAAGCAAAGCCAAGTGCTCGACAATGTTTACAAAAACGTAAAATGATTTTTTTTAAATGGTTGCTCAAGTTATAATTAGATTCAAGCGAATTGTAATTTTAAGCCTCACAGAATTAGCATTTATAATTGATGTTAAACAGTAGCACACACAGGAATTTTTCAAGGGGGGTCGGGGTCGAAAGTTCACTAATCTTATATCAGGTTCCTTTTGATTTTGTCGATTTTCGGGAACAAACACAGTAAAAAGCTAATTCTTGAATAGATAATTAGCCTTAATTAATAAAATTAATCATTAATAACAAATACTTAATTAAATTTTGCGTACTATAAATTTAGAATTATAATCAATCGGAAAAAATCAAGGGCTTTGAGGGGGTCCAGACCCCACTGATGTTAAATAATGATCAATAATATAAAATATCGATGAAGAATAATTGAATTATTTTTAATATTTAAAGCGAAAAGACTTCAACATGTTTTAACCCGGGAGCAGGCACGCACTCGATACGGTCGGGGTTATTGAGTCACCCCATTCCTTTTTTTTTTATAATTATTTTATTGTACACGATACAAATCATGATTCCAGTGAATAATTTAATTAAGAGAAAGTTTACTTACCTACTTTCAAGGACTTTTCAATTTTTCTTTGGTAATAAATAAACAGTTTTGCCAGAATTAACGATTTCGTAATCTGTGTGTCCCGCGCGACCACTTCCGGGTAAAAAGTATATTCATTATGATAATATGTATGTTACTGCTAAAAAAATTGTGTGAAACGTGTTTCGTTTTTCGTTTATATTTATAAAAATATGTCTTGGCCAAGTAATCCTTCATGGGCTAATGTGTGTGTGTGTGGGCTCTCCGTGGTTTTCCAAATATCATAAAACTCTTTTGCATTGAAAAAAGCGCATCAGAGAACACATAAGAGAGGGGTCATAACTAACTGTACCAATAACTTAGAAGGTCAAACCGATTACAGCTATAATGAGCAGTATTTCAAAAATAATGACAGTGATGAATTTTTTATGTTCCTAAATTTTTTCGATTTTGGGTCTGGGATCTGTTTTTTCTCTGAAAGAGTAGTATGTTAGGTTATATATATATAAAAAAAAGCGTAATACAAAAATCTCTCATCATGGGATTACAGCAAATCAAATAAAAGTTTTTTTATTTGGTTATAGGATCAAAGATAGCTAATTAGGTATTAAAGAAGTTTTTATTTTTGTTGACTTAATATCGCGCGCGTGCGCCTATAAATTATATCAGAGTAAAAGTGCATTTTTTATTATGTCTGAAAGTATTTTTTAATTCATTCCAGTAAACTAATTATTTTTTAAATCTTTTATTTTCGATATGCTCGCGCCCCCCTCGTAAGGTCATCGCGCCCCCCCCAGGGGGGCGCGTCCCACAGTTTGAGAAACACTGATATAAACGTTGTCACTACTGCGGCTGTCTCAATTGCCTTCATCCTCGCTAACGTACAACGCTCTCCTTAAATACCCTATCTACTTTGCATATCCCGTTTTCTCCTTTTAGAGTTGATTGGAAATGTACGCGAATTTACGATCCCCAAAGACGCCTAAGAATATTAGTGGAAATGTGCCGTACAGATTCGTCACATATTTGAAAAAAAAGGTACGAATATGAATATAATTATAATATAAATTATTTTAAGCTATATAAAATATTCTTCATTGTATGCAGAGTGCACCTGCAAAAGAACACATTTTGCGAGTTTGTGTCTCCCAATGATAAAATTAAGTATAATATGAAACGTGTAAAATTTAAAATTAAAATTAATTTCTTCCATTTTCACATTCTGTTAAGCATTATGTTTTGTTATATGCAATAAAAAATGTGATTTTTTGGAACATTTTGCGCAAAAATATATTGACCTCGTCAAGAGTTAAAAATCTATGGTAAATTTATCTTTTAATTTAGATTTTTTTTATTATTTCACGATAACAGATATATGTATATGAGTATTTTAAAGGCTTTTATCAAAGTTGGTTAGTTCTATTCCCCTGCCTTTGTGTACGTGCTTACATTTTTTTTTTATTTATGAAATTTAGGTAATAGTTAAACAGTAGTTGATGCTGTGTGTAACAGTTATTGTTTTTATTATATATTTCCATTTAGAAAATATATATATAAATCTAGCTAGTATAAAAATGGCAAAAATACTTAAAGTTTGTAGCGACGCCGTGGTCAATGGGAATGTTTGAGACTGCGAATAAACATACATTATAATAACATCAATAATTTTATTTATCTCTAATGTTTCTATCAGAGAGTTAATTAAACCGAAGGAGTGATCAATTAATTACTAATCTAAGTATCTATAACAAATAATTGTATCACTTATCTCTCGCTAAGATCCAATGTAATGACACTCGCACCTGGATTGACGATTTAATTCGTTCTCTAAGACGAAGGATTCTATTCCTGAATCTTTGATGGTTTCAATTTTTAATTCTAATTGTCTAAATTTCGTAACAGCCTTACGATCATCGCCTGTTTTTTTTCTTAATTTCTCTTAAATAACAGTTACCATTAACATAAACCACGGTTCCTTTACGAGAAGCGATTTTATAAACGCAACAAAAGTTTAAAAATATACTTTTTCCAAGAGAATTAGCTAAAGGTATGTATAGAACCCTTTACAAGATTAGCTATTATGAATGGTTCTTCAAATTATTTTTATTGTGCTTACAAAACTAAATCAATATACAAATTATGCATTACCAAAAATTGTTTTTAATACCAAAATTACTTCTTCTGTAAAACATAACTAACCTGAGAGCAAATAAAATATATTGAAATTTGTTAAAAATATTTCTTTTTAAGACGAAATCTTTGTTTTATACCTTACGCATATTTTTGATTTAAAATTAGTATAATAAAGAGAAGTTCTTTTTTTTTTTACTTTAAATTGTAAAAAGGCCCATTACTTTTAGGTGTACTTATGTATTATATCTTTCTACACTCGTAAATTATCTTTCTACACTCGTAATTATTTATGTGTATCTATCTACACATAAATTAAGAATAATTCAGAATCACACAGAAATCGAACTCTAAAATAAAAATTTCACCTGTGGAATTATCAGACACATCTTGTAAAAGAATATTCAAATTACAGGAAACCACCAGATGGCGCAGATAGTACGTCACAATGACGAGAGTGTAAGAGAGGGGTATATAAGGAATGGTGGCAAAGAAGTAAAATTGTTCTCAAGCGCTTTAAAAGCCTTTCAGTGTAATAACCGCATAATTATGGACAAAGGAAGCATTTGGATGATTTTCTTACGTGGTAAAATTTTTGGACGACTAGAATAAGGATGCACCCCACTGGAAGTATCCGATGAAATTGGAATTGCCCAGAGTGTCATCTCCATGCTTTGGCAAAGATTCCAAGATGATGGTAATGTGAGTAGATGTTACAGCACAGGTCGCCCACGAGTTACAACGCCGAATAAGGACCGATATTTCACAGTTACTGCCAAAAGAAACAAACACAGCACATCATCAGACCTGTCTCGTCAGCTCTCTTCAGCTACCGGTACGACAGTTTCAAGACAGATCGTGTACAAAGGTTCGGACACATTGATCTATATGCTCGTAGGCCTTTCAGATGTGTTCCACTTACCGCAAATCACTGTCGCCTGCGATTAACCAGACGTAGAGAGCATGCATTGCGGATACCACAACAGTGGTCTTGTGTGATGTTTTCCGACGAGTCCAGGTTTAGTTTGCAGTCTGATTCTAGCCGGACTTTAATATTGGGAGTGCCAGGAGCCTGTTACCACCAAGAGAACACCATTGAACAACACCGTTACGGTGGTGCAGGATGGCTCGTTTGGGAAGGAATTATTCTTGGTTTCATAACTGACCTGCATGTTCAGAGTATATCGAAGACAGGCCACATATATCGGTATGTCATTCAGGAACAACATGTACATTTGTTTCGGGGTGCCATGGGTGCTGAATTTCTGTTTATGGATGGCAACGCCCGTCCTCACCTTGCAAACATTGTAGACAAATGATTTCAATCGGAGGATATCACCCGTATGGATTGGTCAGCATACTCACCGGTTTTGAATCAAATAGAGCATGTGTGCGATATGCTTGGCTGACGAATTGCATCCCGTCAACGTCCTCCCATCTGTCGACTGGAACTTCGGAGGACAATGCTTGATGAGTGGTATAATTCACAAGATCAGATTGTTAATTTGATACTCAGCATGCCTAGGTGTTGTAAGGCCTGTATTGTATCGTCCGGGAGGCATACTCCGTATTAAACATCATACTAACCCTGTTATACTGTTTTTTGTAAATAGGTTATTTTTTTGAAATTTCTCCGGGGAGTAAAAATCGCAATTTTTATGAATTATGTCAAACATATAGCATCGTTTTGTTCTTTACCTTTTGTTTAATAAATAGACTTTACAAATAAGTCAATTTTGTTTTGCTTCTGTCTCTTTCTTTGCCTGAACTTCATTATCCTTAATTTATGGTAATGAGTGTAGTATATTGATCTACCTGTTGATGAAAATAACTTTAACATTCAAAATTTCTAAAAGTAAAAAAAAAAAAAATCACAACATGTTTATAATTTTAAGAAGTAAAGGAATAATAAAAGGTTTCACTGATATATTGTTATTCTATAGTCCCAAATAATAATCCAGAATTCGCTGAATTTTCAACAAGTGAAACAAATATACACTAAAGATGTTGTATAAATGTTCAAATTATTTCCTTTTAATGGTGATGGATAAATAAAACGAAACCATTTAACAAACAGTTGTTTCACGTATAACTTATAATTCGAGCATTGTGTCAAAAATACTGCACTTTCTATATTTTTTTTTTCTCGTTGAAATGAACGATAATTTTTATAATTGAAATTTCCTTATTACAAATCAGGGATATTGAACCAGTGGCTATATATATATATATATTGATGACACGTAGCCTAATATATTGGGCATACTACCAATCAAAACTTTTTGCATTTTAGTTTAAAATAAAAAGTCCACTAAGAAGTATTACAATAATTTCGAGTGATCACTCAAGAAATGACGATAAACAAAATCGGTAGTTATATGATGCAAAGTTTGTATACACATAGCATATTCAATTTATTTGGCAAAACTGTATTTTAAAGTTTATTTTTTTATATTTATAACATTTAACAATTATTAAAGATAGTAAATGTAAAGGAGAATTTCAAAATTTGTGGACCGAGAAGTGCGGCATGGTTAGTAAAGGGAATAAATCAATATGTGTTTTATGTTTTGGAACTGTTGTAAGGGGAACATCGTCTGAAAAATGGCATTTTAAAGCAAATCACAAATCATTTCATCAAAAAAGTGATTAAAAAGAAAAAGAAGGAAGTGCAAGTGCATCTAAAAAGAAATAAACAATCGACGTCTATAATTAAATATCTTAGCAAAATTGTGATACGAATGCAGCATGGCTGGAAATGTCATTTTTCGACATAGCAAACTTTTTCAAGTAGAAACGTTTGTGAAGGAAGCCTGGCTAGCATGCGTGTCCTCACGTTTTGATAATTTTAATAATAAGTAAGATAATTAAGCGCATGAAAGATATTACTGTATCTAAAACCACTATAAAAGAAAGAATCTTAAAACTGCCTGGAAATGCAATATATCAACAAAAAAATGACATGATCTCCCCCCTTTTAATATCTCTATTTCTAGATGAAAGAACTTGCATCACTAAATCTGCACATTTAGCTGTTTTTGCGGGATATTGTGTGGGAAACATCATTATAAGGAATATTTCATTACGATGACATCCTTGCTAACAACTACAAAGGTCACATATATTTGAACGGTTGTTAAAAATTCGAAGGCTGAGAAAGAAATTGATTTGAATAAAATTGTTTCAGTAACATCTGATAGTACTCTAAATATGGTGGGCAAATAAAAAAAATGTTTTCATTAGCTTATTTTAAACAGACACAGATTTGAACATCACTGCATTATTCATCAACAAGCCTTGTGCAATAAAAACAGTTTAACAACTCTTGATAAAATAATAGCGTTAGACATAAAAATTGTAAAACTCATATACTCGCAGGCTTTAAATAAGCTTAAGTCTTATGCTTAGTTGGATGAAGTGAAATCGGTGTATAATGGCTTACTAATGTAAAATAATATTTGCTGGATAGTCGCAGGAACGTATTTTATAGATTCATTGACTGTTTGGAAAAATTCAGACTGTTTGCGCAAAACGAGCGGTGATTTGAACACTATCCACAGTTGTTGGATGTTATGTGGTTTTCCAAATTGATGATTTTTACTGACATATGATACAAAGTGAAAATATTCACCGTATGCAATGGTACTGCCTCGATCTAAATAGTATTGAACATACCCGGGATGATCTTGGTAGACGTGTTGAAAAAAGAACCATCCACCTGTTGCAGTGCAAAAAGTCATAAATCGTCTTGAGAGAAGAGAAGGACTCATCGATTGTTTAACAAAGAGCATGGGGAACAAATGTAAAATGTGCATTAGTGTCCTTGGTCAACACTTATCTTAATAAGTTACTCATGTCTGCATCATTCTGACCTAAAGAACAGTTTTTTGTGACTGTGGAAATTATTCAAGGAGCAATTTTTATTGTTATTTTTCTTTTTGGTGATATATGTACCATTTTGAACTATATTAAACACATACTAAATATGGACTTAGTTTCATTTCTTCAATCATTGCTATTCTTAATTATTCCGAAAAATATAACTGTTTCTTAGCAATTGTCAAACAGTATATATATGCACCTATCGATTAATTATTTATTTAAAATTTCACACTTTTTTAGAGAGAATATGGATGTTTTTTCCTCATTTAATTATCCCCAAGAATATATACGAAATGCGAACTATTAAATTTAAACAACTACTATCGAATACTCAGCTTTAGTTGTTAGACATTATAAAACGCACTAACCAGTGGATATTCATGTAGGTGAAGGATTGGTCACAGCGTCATCTTGATTCAAGAACTCTATACAATTCTTAAAAGGGGTTATGAGACCATCATATCTTACCCCCACACAGTGCATACATCAAAATTTTAGTGTACCCCTTAACAAAAATATTCCCTTTATTTCTTGTTAAGGTATACGGCTGCGTTCGGAACCATGGATTTGCAAAAGCGCATAAATGGATAATATTTATGATATTTAGTGTCACTAAGATTAGAATACATGTATAAAATTATTTTAAAGACAACTTGAGACAAAAATTATTTAAATACAATATTTTGGCAAAAAATTAACTTAAAATAATCTT
Source organism: Trichonephila clavipes (assembly GCA_019973935.1). Classification (NCBI taxonomy): domain Eukaryota; kingdom Metazoa; phylum Arthropoda; class Arachnida; order Araneae; family Nephilidae; genus Trichonephila; species Trichonephila clavipes. Next base: position 347,604 of record BMAU01016002.1, on the reverse strand, counting down.
TTTTTAAAATGTTCTCCTTTTGCGAAGAATGTTTCTATTACAATAATATTTGCCTGTATATAACTCAGACCTCTGTACAAAGGCTCAACTAGAATTTTTGAAATATATTACTTAGAAGTGGGTTTATCCATGTTTTACGATAACAGAGGGGAAAAATTTTAAGAAAAAAAACCCGAATAATTATTTCAATTGGTAGTAACTCCGAAGATAATGTGAATTTTGCAAAAATCACAGTTGAGCCTCTGTACAGAGGTCTGAGCTATATACAGGCAAACTAATATTATAATAGAAGCATTTTTCACAAAAATAGAACATTTTGAAAAAAAGGTAATTCTAAGTTAATTTTTTGCCAAAATATTGTATTTAAATATTTTTTGTCAAAATGTCCTTAAAACAATTTCATACATGTATTCTAATCTAAGTAACACTAAATATCATGAAAATTGTTCATTTATACGGTTTTTTAAAATCATGGTTCCGATTGTAATCGGATACCTTAACAAAAATCTTAGTGAGCTATATTAAGAACTTCTTGTTTTAATGTGCAGCTTTAGACGATAGGGTTATTAATTGATTCCTGTAAATGTAAAATCTTGAAATATGATTCCCTTTATAAATGGAGCTTGATTATGTTTTCACAAAAGCATTATCTCTACAATCTATCTAGCAATTGTTATAGTTACTTACACAAGAAATAAGAAAAATTTTAACTCTTAAAAATAGAAAACATAGGATTTTTAAAACACTTTAAACAAATTTTAGCAAACTTTATACATAATTTAATTACATTAATAAAAAAAGTATTCAACGCATTTTAACCATGTTTGAGAATTAGTAAACTTTTTGCCTATGTATTAAGGAAATAATTATTTCACAGGAAAGAAAAATATTCTTATCAGAGTAAATTGAATAAAACGGATTATATTTTTAAGGAAAAACTACTTTAGGCTATCAAAAACAGTTTATTTACCCGATTTATACACATACAACAAAAAAGAATGCAATTGCATTTTGGAATATAGAACATATTAATGAGTAAAAAACATTGATAGAGAATGGATGTTTTTACATCTATTCAAAAAAGTTTGTATCATAAAATGAATATTTTAACCTTTTCTAATTTTTTAACTTTTTAAGAGATTGATAAATTTAATACTATTTCCTAAATTTAATTTTATCTTAAAACGTATTTTATCATTACAATACATTTTTTCTAGTATTTTATCTATATTTACCAAAGTTCAAAAGTATTATTAATCATTATTTAAACGTAAAAAAGTAGCTAAAAGCGTAAATGTTTTTAATAAAGGTATTTACAAATTAATGTCCTGTGTGTGTGTGTGTGTGTGTTTATTTTTTTCTTCTATCTATATTGTTAAACGTCTATTAGTTCTTTTACTTGAATATATATTCTATCAGATGCTAAGAAGTCATGCGAAACAATTTTAACAGATTGAATAGGTTATAGCATTCCAAGATTTTACTGTAACTGCCTTTTGAGAGAAAGTACATTGTATGAAAAAAATGAAAAAGAAAGTTAAATAAAAGCATTTGAAAAAAAAATGTAATAAATTGAGCGGATTTTAAACTTAACAATCTTTTTATAGTTTTGTATAAGAAGCCTGATATTTTCGTCGAGAATTCGATAAAGGCAAATCTTTTTTTGTTGAGGAAAAGGATAAAAGAGCCAAATTCTCACCATTTCCTTTTTAAATTCAAAAAGAAATGAAACGGAAAAAAATTGGTTTGAAAAATTTCACATATTTTTTTTTATCAAGAAGGAGAAAAATGTGTGTGAGTGTATTTAAAAATAAAAATTAAACGTTCTTCTTTAAAAAGTTGCACTACATAAACATAAACGAAACAAATCATTTGATTAGATTAAAATTTTGAAATATTAAAACCATAAAAATATTGCCTCATTTCTCATTTCTCTACTGAGCAATTAACAATGCAATAATAACAGATGTTTAAATTGTTTTCAAATTGCCGTTGCATTTACCTGACAATGCAACTAGAAATGCTGTTACAATATAGTAGGAAACCTTAAAGTTAATTGGACGATTTTGGATATGGTAGCATACACAAGTGATGTGCGCGTGTGTGCAACTTGTTATTTTACCATACAGCATGCAAACACGTGTACTGTAAGAATATGGATGTTCAAAAATTATTGTAACCATAAATTCAGAGAGGTTTTGATGGGTAAAACAAACATTCTGCTTTGTCAAGACTCAGAAAAGAAGATAATGAGAAAGTGACGGATACGAGCTGACCAAATGAAATCGCTTTTGTATAATGTAATGGTCTTAAAAATTCTGCGACTCAAGAAACATTTAGAACTTTGTGCCTTGGAGAATACTATTCCATACATAAAAGGTTATATCTCGAAATATTTAAGTGAAACCAAGGCGGTACTTTATTACTTAGGTATTTTATTTAAAGGCAAGGAAAAAAGAAATGTATATATTGTATTGTGTTGTGTGAGTTCAAACTATAATTAGATGCACATTTGAACGACTTCCTTTAAATATTATTTTAATATATATCTACTTCACTGTACAACACATTACTAATTACCGATACAATTTCATAGTTGCGTGTTATTTATATACAATCCTCCACTCAGTCACAGATAAGTCTTCAACTGGTTACAGTTAAATATACCACATCTCCCTCCTTAAAGAACAAGTCTCTCCGGAGGCCGCCTGATTCTCCCGGAACGCCTAGGAAATGGCCTGTCTGGAGCTGGTGGACTCCTCGTCTCGGAGTCAGTCTCTTTAGCTGAAGACTGTGATAGATCTGGAACCGCAACATCAGTTGATGGCACTCCTTGTACGGAAGATGAACCCAATTCCTTGTTCAGATCCTTAGAAATATTATCCGCCGTTTCTGCATGCTGAATATTAGAGTTGTTTTCTCGAACCTCTGATGATGGAAATCTCTCTGGTGCATAAGTGGAATGATGTTTTCTTGCACTTTATTCCCCACTGGACGGATCTGATCAACATGTCGTCTCACGAGGGTTCCTTGAACATCAATGATGTAGTGGAGTACGCCATCCTGGTTTACAATGGTACCAAACTTCCATCTAGTATTAGCTGTTCTGTAAACTCTCACAGCCACTCGATCTCCAACATCAAATTTCCTATCTCGTAATTCGAAATTATCTCTTCGTAATTTATCCTGAATTTTTGTTTTCAATTCAGGTAAAAGTAAATCTATCCTGGTTCTAATGTCTCTTTTTAAGAATAACATGGCTGTACTAAGTGTTGTAGTTACATTAGGAGCTTTTCGGTATTGCATTAAAAATGTACTTAATTTCTGCTGTATAGTACCTTCAAATTTATGCATAGCTCTTAATGATTGCTTTAAAGTAGCGACATAACGTTCTTCTTGTCCATTACTAGAAGGCTTGAAAGGTGCATTAGTTTTGTGCCTAACTCCATTTTTATGCATAAATCGCTGAAATTCATAGGATGTAAACTGAGATCCATTATCGCTTACAAGTACCCTAGGTAATCCGAATCTTGCAAAACTATCTCGAAGACATTCGATGGTTTTTTGGTTGTGGTTACCTTCATAGGGTATACTTCTAACCATTTGGAATGAGCGTCAACGATCAGAAAAAACGTGTGTTCAAAAATTGGTCCAGCAAAATCTACATGAATACGTTCCCAGGGCATACTGGGATATTCCCAGTAATGAACTTTAGATTTCGGAGGATCAGCCTTATATCTAGCACAATCGACACAGTTTTTTGCGGCTTCTTCAATATCGTTATCTATATTTTTCCAATAGACAAACGATCTAGCTATAGCCTTCATTTTTACTATTCCTATGTGTCCAGCATGTAATTCTTCCAGAACGTCCTTCCGAAATTTCCTTGGAATACAGACCCTTTGTCCGTACATAATACAACCATCCTCAATGGTAAACTGGGCTTCCCTCCCTTGCAAATCTTTACCTTCCCTTAAGGCTCTTAAGAGTGGACCCAGCTCTATATCTTTACTCGTTTCCTGTCGTAACTCCTTAGAAGTAACCGGTAATGCTTCAATCTGTGACATCTGAAATATTGTGATGTCATCTTTAACTTCAAGCTCTTCGGATGTTTTTGGTAAACGAGAAAGAAAGTCTGCATTTCCGTGTTCAATCGTTTTACGGAATATTATATCAAACTCAAATGACTGCAAAATGAGTGCATAATGTAAAAGTCGGGTAGCTGCCAACACTGGTAAACCTCTTTTTTGAACCGAAAATAGCTATCAAGGTTTGTGATCTGTTATCAAAGTGAATCTTCTACCTTTCAAATATAGATAAAACTTTCTTACTGCCCAAACTATTGAAAGAGCTTCTTTATCAATTTGGGAGTATTTTTCTCGGACCCAGATAAAGTTCTTGATGCGAACGCGATCGGACGTTCAGAGCCATCTGGATATGCGTGTGACAGAACACAACCAATACCAACTGGAGATGCATCACTAGCTAAAGTTAAAGGTATATATATATATATATATATATATATATATATATATATATATATATATATATATATATATATATATAGAGGCTAGGATCATAATGCACCAAAATTTTAGGTGAACAAATTTCCTTCTTTATTTGCTCAAAGGCAACCTGGCAATCCTTCGACCATAAAAATCTAACATTTTTTTTTTGTTAAATTATTAAGAGGATTAGCAATAGTAGCTAATATTTCACAAAATTTCCCGTAAAAATTAACTAACCCTAAGAAACTTTTTACTTCATGAACATTTCGGGGTACAGGAGCATTTACAACGGCTGAGATCTTTTCGTCAGTTTTATGTAACCCTTTTGAATCGATTCTTTGGCCAAGAAAATTTATTTCATTTTGGAAAAAACTTACTTTTATTTAAATTAAGCTTTAGCCCGTGTTCTCTACATTTCTTAAAAAATTCCTCTAAAGCTGTAAAATGCGAAATTTCATCTCTCGCTCCCTGTTATTCTAACATCATCCATAAAGACCTTGACTCCATCCATACCCTGAAATAGTCCGTCAACATAGCGCTGCCAAATAGCAGGTGCCCCATTTAATCCATACATAAGTCTTTTACAAATATATAATCCCTTGTGGTTATTTATAGTCATTAATTTCTGACTGTCGGGATGGACTTTCATTTGCAAATATGCATACTTAAAATCTAATTTTGTAAATTGTTCTCCCCCATTTAAACTACCAAAAATTTCATCCAATCTTGGCAAATGATGCTGAGGAACAATTAAATTTGGATTCAGGGTTACTGAATAATCAGCACATAGTCTTATACTACCATCGGATTTAACAACAGGGACGACTGGGGTTGCCCATTCAGAGCTGTCGACTTTTTCTATGATACCCTCTTTTTCAAGTCTGTCAATTTCATTTTCAACTCTACCTTTGCTAGCAAAGGGTACTGTTCGAACCCTACAAAATATAGGTTTTACTCCATGTCTGAGTTTTAATTTAGCCTCATAATTGTTTATTTCTCCTAATTTATCATCGAAAATATCCTTATACTCTCTTAGAGGGTTATTTAAATTTTGTTCGGTTTTTGCTCTAAAAGCTTTAACAGCCGGCCAATCTAAATGAATTTTATAGAGCCATTCCCGACCCAGAATAGTATCTAAGTTTTCTTTCACAATGTATAAGTTCAAGTTTACTTTTTGATTTTTATATTGTACCCTTACAGTAACATATCCTAATTGAATCTCCTTTATATGTTTTAAAAACTATATTTGTAGGTTTAATTTGTTTATTTGAAATTTTCCTGAAATTTCCAATACTCATTACACTAACCGCTCCCCCGTATCCAATTCCATAGAACAACATTTGTTTTCAATTTTTAAATTTATCATAATTGGAGGTCGTTTTGGTTCTTCCGCGTGTAATATATAATCCTGAATTTTTAATTCGTATAGTGGAATTCTATTTCTATCTTCAACTTCATTTAATAGAGTTACCTGTTTTTGTTTAACCGATTTCGCATTTGCCTTTTTAGATGCGAAGCATGCCTGTTTAATGTGCCCAATTTTCGCACAGAAATTACATTTACTTGAAATAAATCTACAATTCTCTTTTGCATGGTTGGTACCTGTGCATCGTGAACAATATAATGTTTTCTTTCGGCTTTTTGTAAAATTGGATTTTTTATCCATGTTTTTTTTAAAAGTTTGCATTGAATTTATTGCTCGGCCCATAATATCATTTGTCCCTATAAAAGCTTTTTCCATAGCCAGTGCTATATTTAGCGTTTTCTCGAGATTAATATTATCTTCCTCAAATAATCGATCTAAAATCATTTTATCCCGCAACCCGCTTACAAATACGTCGCGTAACATAATATTCAACATATCTTTATCATAATCACAATTCATTGCTAGAGCCCGAAGCACGGCAATGTATGTACTAACACCTTCCCCTTCAGTCTGTTTTCTGTTTAAAAATTTGTGACGAGAAGGTATAATTAAAGGTTTTGGGGTCAAATGTTTCTTAAGTGCATCTTTTAATTTATCTAACGTTTGGTCGGAAGGAATGTCAGGTGCAAGCAAATTATTTAGTAACTGGTACAATTTTGCACTAAGAGACGAAACAAAAACCTTAGCTCGATTTGCTATTGGTACATTCTGTACATCTAAGTAAGTTTCGAATCTTTCAATGAAACTATCGAAATTTTTTCATTTTCTTCATCAAATTTGTCAAATTGTACAGTTACTTTATGACTATGAGAATCGTCTCTAATTTGCAGCGCTCGAATCAAATCTTGATTCTGCCGGAGTAAGTCTGCAATTTGCTGTTCCATGGTTCCTTCCGATTAAAGAGAGAGAAAAAATTTCCTTTACCTTGAGCAGTTTTCAGGCAATGCCTTATCCAAAAGAATCTCCAATATATCCCATCTTCATCGCCAACTATTGTGTTGTGTGAGTTCAAACTATAATTAGATGCACATTTGAACGACTTCCTTTATATATTATTTTAATATATATCTACTTCACTGTACAACACATTACTAATTACCGATACAATTTCATAGTTGCGTGTTATTTATATACAATCCTCCACTCAGTCATAGTTAAGTCTTTAACTGGTTACAGTTATATATACCACATATTGCATTCGTCATTAAAATGGTTATGTTTAATTTTAAAATAACTTACATTATAAAACTATTAATTTGTCATCCACACAAGTTTTAGCTACCCATGTATTATACTTATTAAAAAATATATTTCTAAGGGAACTGTGGATTGGTATTTTTACCATTGCAGACCTAGTGCATTCCCTTGGAGCTGATATCCCTTTTCAGTGGGGCGCCATATAGGTGGCATATCAATCATCATGAATAATTTTGGCACTCAGTTTCAACCTCAGACGGAGGCACCTAAGCTCTGACAATACGAAACCGTACTAGGAAATCAAGTTTGGCGAGAGCGCACAAAGCCCATCAAAGAATATTTTATTCCCGAATAAGCATACGATATGGTTATAGTCGATTTTTTGCATCATGCAAAAACACCAACTTGGGCAGGGATCGAACCCACATACTTGGGCATATAAGCCCTCGTCAAATTTATTTACGGTGATTGACATCCCCTATATGGATCTGCACTAAAAAGAGATACCAGCTTCCAGGGAATGTACTAAGTCTGCAATGTTGAAACACCACTCTGTAACCTAATTAGAAATAATAATAATACTACGTGTGAGCCAAAACCCTTGCAGAAAAATAATAACTGTCAAAATTGGCTCTTATGAAAAACACTTACGGGATGTATTATTTTTCTTATTACACAGTTAAATTTATTGAGTCGTGTAATAATATATTACCGAGTAAACAATATTTTTTTTTATTTGGTAAGTATAACTGTCTGCAGTATTATTTGAACAAAAATTAAATCAAAGTTCTGAGAAATCCTCTAATTAATTCAAATTAAATTGACACATTGATCCAAAAACTACACTTCGTTGTGCGTATTTCTTATGATTTTTATTTATTTCATATCCAAGCAAACTGAAATACACAATTGGTAAGTGAAAAGATTCAACCAACAGACAAAAAAGATGAACCACGTTGATTTAAATTTTAATTTTCTCATAACAATGAACATAAGTAAACTAAAACACTAAAAAAGTGCATATTAAATAACTTGATCGTAAACAATGAAAAAATATCATAGAAAATCCTGTCTTAAACGTAGTTACATCATGACATTTTTTCTTTTTGATGGGATTAGCGCAACTGGATGGTCTGATTTGAACAATTAGAGAGCGCATGTCTGTGTTCCATCACATATGGATACAATTAGTTACTCTTACCAGTCTTATGGCCCTGTAAAGGTTTATCAACAAGTGATGGATGCTTGGAAAAATATGTCACAAGATAGATTAGGAAGCATTATACACAGTACACCTTAATCGACATTTACAAGCATATATAAATATCTCCAGAAAATTCTCTAATTACTAATTTTAATTTTCAATGCTCAATTGATGCTTTTGAAGGATCCAAAAGTTTTGAAATTTAACATTTTGTTAGCCTTTCTCCTTTCACCTTTTAGTGCAGTCTGTAACTTTCTTCATATTGTTTAGCTTTCTTTTTGCTTTTGTTAAGCCGAGAGTACATAGGAATACTTCTTTAATTTCTTTCAAATAATTTTTCATACTATTCCGTGCGCGACATTTCCATGATATGGCATGAAATATCACGGCAAAAAACCTAAGTATATTTAACTGCGTTTATTAGAGAGAAAAATAAGAACTCAAATTATTTGACCATGTTGCTCCCCAAATTAAAACTATCTTATTTTTGATTATACTTATAAACAATCTCAAAACACTATATAAATTTTTGCAATCCTTATATTGAAGACTGTACTTAATTTGTTTTAAATTTTTGCAATGTTTAACTAGCCTTTATTGAATAAATTAGGAAAACCTTAGAAATATTTCTCTTTCAATATATTCTGCCAATGCAGTTTAATTTAATCCGTTTTTTTAATAAGTCGTCTGTTCCTGTGATACTCATATTTTTAACAAAAGGAATTAGGATTGTCCTTTTATAAAAGATTTATTTTGTTACTTTCATTCAGTTACTTCCTAACAAAGAGACTGGAAAAACTTTTTATTTCCTTTCGTGAATACTTAATTAAAAGTTATCTTGACTAATAAGGGCTAATACAATCGACTTATTTGTGAATCAAGAAAAGAAAATGTTTTGTTTATATAATGAAAAGGCTCGAGTATCTTAATTTAAGTATGTTGACATGATCAACAAGTTTAAATTTGTTTTTATACCTTAGAACTTTTAATATTAAAGAGACTAGGCTGCATAAGTTTCTTTTAGTACCAATTTCCTTCTTGTTATAACATGCAAATGAAAAAGAAAATATGATGTAACAAAACCTGTTTTGAAAACAATATCATGGAACTTTCCTATTTTCTCACAACTTTTTTATAATAATAAATATTTTTCAAATGAAAGCATAAATCTCATAATTTAATTCTAACATAATAAAAATATTTTTATAAATACACATGATTGTTTTTTTAAGTGCTGCAGATAACGATGATAATTATTACCTGCAAAATCTGAGCTTATATTCATTAAAGAAATTAATTTATATTAAAATAAAATCATTTTTATAATATTAAGACAGATTTTTTTTTAAAAAAAATGGAGATTATAGAAATTAGCTGAACAAATTATACAGAAAGTACAATCCGAAAATATTCTTTTGTAATTACAAATTAAAATTATATATTTTTTTGAAAAAGACACAAAGCTTTATATTATGTTTTCCCTTTAGTTCCAATGCATCATTTCCTTTTAAATATCCAAATTCGTCAATGAAATGTCTCAGCTAGCTAGCTTTAAGGTATCCGACTACTTTCGGAACCGTGATTTTAAAAAAGAACACCAATGAGCAATTTTCATGATATTTAGTGTCACTCAGATTAGAATACATACATAAAATTATTTTAAGGACATTTTGACAGCAAAATTTATTTAAATATAATACTTTGGCAAAAAACTGACTTTGATTAATCTTGTTTCCAAATGTTCTCCTTTTGTGAAAAATGATTTTATTATAATAATATTTTGCCTTTATATAGCTCAGATATCTCTGCGGAGGACCAACTAGATTTTTTGAAAAATTCACATTATTCCATTAAAAGTTAAATTACATTAAAATTTACATTATACCATCAATTGAAATAATTTTTCGCGTTTTTTTTCTTAAAATTGCTCCACTCTGTGTCGTAAAATATGAGTAAAACCACTTCAAAGTTATATATTTCAAAAATTCTAGTTGAGCCTCTGTAGAGAGGTTTGAACTATATACAGGCAAAATATTATTATAATCGAAGCATTTTTCACAAAAGGAGAACATTTGGAAACAAAATTATACTAAGTTAATTTTTTGCCAAAAATATTGTATATAAATAAAGTTTTTGTCAAAATGTCCTTAAAACAATTTCATGCATATATTCTATTATAAGTGACACGAATTATCATTAAAATTATCCATTTATGCGCCTTTACAAAATCTTGGTTTCGAACGTAGTCGGAAACCTTAAATGATAAATTTACACTTTTCTGGGCAATTGATTGATTGATTGAATATTAACATCGCACTGTTCAGCTACACGAGGGCTTTTGGCGACGGACGACGTAATTTTGAACCATTGTCAAGTGACGTGGACGACACCTGAGCTGTCACCCCCTCTCCTAACTACCACATCACACCAACGGTTGGACGTTTCAGCTCTCGGCAGATTTTACGTGCATCGCTGCCCTACACGGCGGGTCTTTAGTGGTACTGGGCTTGAACTCATGACATACCTGCCACGGTCCGATACCCTAACCACTGGGCTACCACAGCCCATACTTTTCTGGGCAAACCATTTACCATACAAACTTATAACGAAATATTCAGCTAATTCCCATATTCAAAATAATTCGCTACCAGACCGACTCACTTGCAGGGTGTGTAGTAGGTACAGAGTAGGAATTGGAATATCGAAAAAAAGTTCAAAAGCGGTATTCGGTATTTTGTAGATCTTAATACCGGGATACTGGCTTTAATACCGGTAGCAGAAATTTTAGAAAAAAAGAAAGTACATGCGTTTCTTTGTTTTATATTTGCCATTTTTACTAGAGAATGTTAATATAACAAAAAAAATGATCTGCAACTTATAAATTATAACAGTATATAACGAATCACAAAAAAGGGTAAGTATAACTATTCTGTTTGTGCTACTATATTAAAATTTTTTGAAAGGTTATCTTAAAAATATAATGCATCAATTGCACTGCCATTACGCTTCGAATGTAATTTTGTACAAAAATTACCAGCAGTCAAAAACGCTCTTTCGGCATCTACGCTAGTTGGTGGTATCGTTTTAGCCATGCAAAATATACTTTTTTCCAATTATTTCCCTCTAAATCCTTCATATTTAAATAAATACAATTCTCGTTGGATGGTTTTGAATATAATAGGTTTCTGCATTGTGTTTTGGTTTGTTGGTTTGTTTTGAGTTATCACTAATTCAAATTTTTTTCAAGAGACAATTCCTTTTCATTATCGACATTAGTGTCACAATCATCTTCGATAACCGTAATCAATTCTTTTGAATGTGGGTAGGTTTGTGGGTAAATATTTTACGAAATTTCAATTTGTTAGTATTTTTTTCTTCTTTTTTTATTTTTATTTTTAAAATCATTATAATTATGTAAATACCGTAGGATATTTTCTATTTCGGTATACCATTGTTCTTTGCGATTTTTCAATGCATTATGTGATTTCTTTAGATAGTGAAGTGTGATGTACTTTGAGTGACTACAACATGAAATTTATTGTTGCATTATATGTTAATAAATTATAGAATATCTCCAACATAATGTCCCAGCAGTCAGTTTTATTGGTATAGCTGTGTGTGTGTGTGTGTGTGAAACCGTTCTGGATGTCATCGAATTCACGATCAAAAAAATTAATTTTCAGGTTTAAGTCCATCATTGCTTTTTAGATTGGATGTTTCAGTTTCAAAAATCGTTCCGTCACTAGGAGTAAACTGTTTCAACGTGTTTTAGAACCTAAATTAACCCGCGGTCACTCTAGCCTGTTTTTGCTACCATCGTTACTCGCTGGGTTTAGAGAACACCCATAACTTTTAACACGTGTATTTAAATATGAAAATTTTTTGAGTCAATTATGATTTATATGTATGAAGTTCACGATTTTTTTGTATTATACAGATAAAATTATTAATTATATTTCATACAAATGAAACTATCTTTAATTTAAAGTAAACCTTTAAGCGGTGTGTGTGTGTGTGTGTGGCTGCACACCATGCTTTCTAATCTCATCTAATAACGTCTCATTTTCATTTCAAAAAGAACATAATGATTAATAATGGAAACATTAATTTATGCAGTATTATGTAGATAATAAAATATTCGCAATGACCACCGGTAACATAATCACGATATATCATAAATACTGTACATTTCATCAGTGATATCAACACCGCGTTTATTATAAAAAATTACAATTTCCAGTTTCATCTCTCAAAGTTTGGTTCTGAAATTACACAGTCATCAAATTCACTTAGTTCATGTTGACAATCTGTTGAAACAGTATCTTACAGACGACAAAATCGCTGTTTCTCCCTTTCCCATGGAGGTTTTGTCATAAGTTTTGGAAAATAATTTGAAAAATTTATATATATATATATATATATATATATATATTACAATTATTTTACAGAATTATATTACTTTTATGCTACAATTATTGAAATTTTGAATAAAATATACATGCATATTAACGCTCTAAGCGGATAGAACGGAAAATTCCGTCAGTGTAAAAATGCTTCGAAAATGCACTGCACGGATTTTTCTGCATTAATGTAACGTTTTCAAAAGCGGATTAGCCCCACTTTTCTGAAATCCTTTCCCCCTTTTAAAGGTTTAACATCTTGAAAGATAATTAGGGGCGGTAGAAGCAACACAGCAGGACACTGATAGGAAGCTTATGGCTCGCAGGAAACCGCGTGTTTTGACCCTGGAGCAATCGTAAAAAATCGGGGGGAAATTTCTTTAGACCCCAGGAAGTGTTTATTTGTTACCTCCTATTTTAAAAGTTTTGAAAAGTCCCAACGCATAAGTAAAATATGTTACAATTCCCTTTTGGTTTCATATTAATTTCAAACTGTAACATGTTGGGGCGTGTCAGTGTAATCTGCTATTTTATATAGTTAGACAAATTATCTTTTTTTAAGTATATTATTTCGCTTTATTTTTCTTATTTTAATCAAAGTTTTCAGTTTTTGAAACATGATTATTTTATTATAAGATACCGAAAAAATTAATAAAATAACAAACTCTTTAAAATTTGAAACCTTTTCAATTTTCCAACCACTAAAAATGAATAAATTTAAGCCTCATCAAATCATTTGAAACATTTTCTTACACTTTGATAAAAATAATAACGAAAAAAAAACTAATTAAGATTTATTAGTTCTTATTTTTTTTTTAGATTTCAAAGCCCAAGTGTTCAGGGAAGTTTAAGTACAGTGCCTAGATATATATTGTTAAAATACACCGAATAGTATTTGAATTTTAAGTCCTTGAACTTCAGTTTACATCAAAGACAACATGAATGAAGATTTTCACACATTTTTTTTTATAACTTGAATGTTTGAATAAATGGTAATAAAAAATATACGGAAACATTTACAGTAGACATTTATGCATAGAAATAAACATAAAAATCAATTTTAACTTCGAGCTATTCAAAAACATTCGAATTATATATTGTTCAAAAATATCTATTTATACAAAATACCTCAACATTTATCTTTTTTAAAGGCTAACTGAATAAGTAATTAAAATCTGGATATTTTTTGAAATCTCGACCGAATAAAGCAAGAAATTTTGTGTTCGAAATTCCATTTGAAATTTCGAAAAAAAATGCATCGCGCAGTTAAAAATTATTTACCATAAGTTTTAACAATTGTTTGAGTATAATAAAAATTTCAAATTTTATTATATAGCTTCTTTGGTATCTTTTAATATATTTCGAAGATTTCATACAATTCAGTTGAAAACTGCATGCTAAGAGAAAAAAATATACTAAAAAAAATTGATGAATATACAATAAAGTTTTACATAGAAGCAATACTGAGAAGCTAGAATGAAAAATTTTGAGTATAACTGAAGTAGTTTTCGAAATATTTATTTTAAAGTTCAGAAAATTTGTGTGCGTTATGTTATATTTAATATTAATTAAATGGTTAAAATAATATGTTAATATTAGTCATGTAATCGTTTGATGACACATTCATATAATAAAAAAAATTATAATGGTCATTGATGCAAATGTCAAGAATTTTATGTAATTTTAAATTCAGACATTAAGATATTGATGTAGAAAATATACAACGACCATCTAAAATACATGAAAAATGCAGTTTGCTATAAAATGATCTTGACAAACAAAATCAGGCATTTTCACTGAGTATGACAGAGCCGGCTTAGTCAGGGGCGATCTGGAAAAACAGAGAGAACCGCGGTTTTGATGGATGCCGCTCTAGCTTTTAAAGTTCCCAGGAAAAATTATATATATATATATATAAATTACAAATGCAAAAATAAATCTTGTAATATTCCATACATTTTTATAACAACGAATTGTGGAATTGGCTTCCAATACATTGTTGTGTTTGACAATATGTAAGGTAACCAACCCTACTTTAGATAGATTTGTACTACTTTTTCGTAACCGTATTTCTTTTAAAATTAATTCGTGCAGCCGAAATACACCTTTTGCACCCTTAAAAATTTATGTAAACTATAACGGTTAATTTTAATTTATGCAACTTGTGAAATGTTCATAATTAACCATTTCCGTCTAAACAGTTTACATGAAAAAAAAGTTTGGACTCCCTCATTCATTAGGGATTTATATAAGATTCTAACATTAAATTTATTTTTCACCAAATAGGATCGAGTGGTAGTGTATAGTGCTTCCACACCACAGGTCTGGGGTTCTATTAACGGGGTGCGCAATGTCGACTCTGCCTTTCATCCCCGCTACATTGGATCGATAAATGAGTACCAAGCTTGCTTCGGGTCTTAAACACTGAAGGTCTCTCTTCAGACAGACCACCAAATCGGAACATCTGTTCATGCACCTCAGCGTCCAATGGTCACGTGTATTATGATTGACACAGTAGGTCCTGGCCCTCATGGATTGTTGTGCCACTGAGTTTGAGTCTTAAGTTTGAGGATTACCTCACTTTGGGGATACCCCTTAGATAAACATGTATTTCCACTCATTTGCAATTAAACATTTTTCTTTCAATTACGTTTATTTCAGAAGGAAGTTTGATTTTTCAAATGTATTGGCTTAATAATATGTATATTTGTGTATTATATTAAAAATTTGATCAATCCAAATTGACATGTTTTAAGCTCCTCTAAAAGCTTTTAGGATTTTAACACTGATCTTAGAATCCATTTACGTGTTATAGTAGTTTGATGCCAGCACACATTAAAATAAGGCGCATTTGCAGTTATATGATCAGCTTTATTGATATTTATATTTTCAAAAATAGTCTACACGTACGAAAACATTCTTTCACAAACGCACACCACTTCTCATACTGTATCTTCCCTACAGCAAGAAATATTTGTGTATATTGAAAAATTTAATACAGGATACATTTCCAAGTGTTAAATTTGTTTTTAAAATTTGGTATGAATACATTGTGGAACTGTCGGTTAACTTCACTAAACAAAATTGTTTTAATTGTACTGTTTTGAAAGACAAAATTAATTATGAAGCACTTTTCTCACAATAGAATTTGTAATGACTGGATTGTTTGAAAATGTAGTCATCGATGTGTGCTATTTTTCCTTGTAATAAAAGAAACAGAAAGATAAGAAATTTAACTTGAGTAGAAAATGGTTAGAAGTACTGTCATGCGCATTTGAAGAAATATATCCCCCATTCAAAGTAAAAATTATTGACTGAATGTGTGTTATGTCCATCACAAATGCCGATGTAGAAAAGGAATTTTTATTTAATACAAGGAGTTCGAAAAGGAGAGCACTAGTAATGAAAATTTAGATTTTTTCCGAAAAATATTCAGTTAACATAAAAATATTTTTTATATGATTTTAATTAAAATGAATTAAAAGTATTAAATCCTTTTTTATGCTATTTTAAATTAAAAATATAACTGAATATAGAAAGATTGGTTTTATTTCATAAATATAATCATCGTTTGCGTATCATCGTATGCACCATTTTTTGTGTTATTGTTTAAAAAATGAGATAGGGCCTTTGCTCTTTTTACCTCATTACTTTTTTAAAAAACAGGAAAGTGAGCGCGTTTTCTTACTCTCATATTCAAAAATGAATACAGGATGTTTTTTCTGGTTCAAATCGCAATACCAAAATATATATATATATATTTTTAATTTTTAAAAAATGACAGAAAAATAAATTTTGTTTGAAGAAAATATAATTGTTTTTCAACTTCTAACATACTATTTATTTATTTTTTTCCTTTTTTTTACCCTTCATTTTTTTTAATTTTACTGTGACTGAACATATAGGAGAAAGAAACACCGAATTCCACGGCAGCTTTCATACAAGATTGCCCAAGTCAACTTAACAGCTAGCTGTAAACGATTGATATCTTGGTCCTTACTTGACAAAGGAACCGAACTAGGTAATAAAATTGTCCCCGTTTGACCTCCCAAGTTCTAAAAGGGGGAAAGGAAAGAAGTCTGTTGCATTTTTAAAGCGAACTTCCAAAATAAGAGTTAACGCTTTCGGAATAACTTTTCAGGAGGAAGGTATCCACTTAGAGGGTTAATATATTTGAGAAAAAAAATTAAAATGGAAAGATCAAAACGTACTCCAGTTTGGATGTTTCGAGTACGAAAATATAACTCAATCGCTCGCGGGGTGTTCTTAGAACTCCAGATAAACTTTTGAAGTTCGTTACATTCCAATCGTCCTAGTGAGATGGATTACATTAGGCCTGAAGTTTCAATGACCTAAAATGTGCAGCTACATAAAAACTCGTCGTTCGTTGCATTCTGTTTAGTTTCTCCTAAAAGACCTTTCCTGTTACTGGGATGTAGAGAACACCCCGCGCGAGTGATTGAGGGTTAACACATGCTCTGTTTATGGTAAATACCGAAAAACGGTTTTTAAACTTGTGAATACTGGTATTACAAAATTGTACAAATGGCTCAAAATACCTGTATTCTGTATCCCGGTATACCGATATTGCAATCCTTAGTACAGAGAGACGACTCAGAATCACATAAGAATACCTGGTTTCAAATGCTGTAGTTGCGAGGTATGGTACAAAAAAAAGAGAGAAAGAATAGAAACAGCAACGCATTAAAGGAACAGAAAACATATTATTGAAAAGTTGAAATGCAATAGGTGTTTGAAATTACGACTTGAAGTCGTCCAGCAGACCTGACACTGGCATTGCGTGAAATTCCTTACATTCTCTAAAATTCATAGTATTCAACGTATCCTCTAGGTCAGTGTTTCTCAAACTGTAGGGCGCGCCACCCTAGGGGGCGTCATAACCCTGCGAGGGGGGCGCGAGCCTCTTGTAAAGTCGAAAAAAAATTCTTTTAAAAATGTATTAACTTACTGAAAGTAAACAAATACATTCTGATATAATAAAAAATAAAATACTCATTTACCACACTTATAAATGTATCAGTAGGGCACAATCTATTTTATAATTAACTTAACAATGCTAAGATAAGGACAAGTTTAATAATTACCAGTGACCCTATGGATTTGTCATATATAAAATTATATGCCAACATTAACACTTATCCTGATAATTCGTACGGTTTATAATTAATCTGTTAAATGCCGATTAAAAATTATGGGATTCGCTCTCTAATGCCCCCGTTTAGCACATAGGTAAGCGCATGTGGTGTATTGAGGGGGTGCGTGGTAGAAAAGGAATAAATAATCAAATCCTGTGAAATAAGTGAATTCTATCGCAAACACTGTCAATGTCATTTAATTGCTTTCTAAAGCCTTCCGGAATAATTTTATGGATAGAAGTTCACAGAAAAGATCGTACTTCGGAAAGACGTATATACGTCTAAAGGCAATAAACACAATGGCTGAGCGAGAAGTTTATATACGTTGGCGGCTTAGGAGCTTTAAGTCGTATTGTATGCTTAACGTATTAGTATTATTGAATTTAATACATCGTTATTTTATGGAGGGGGGCGCGATGCAAATTATGATTGAATATTGGGTCGCAAACATTAGAAGTTTGAGAAGCACTGCTATAGGCCAGTAGTTGGCAAACGTATTAGCCAAAGAGCCAAATATGAACATAACACCAATTTTTTAAAAAAAATTGGGAGCCAAATCTGCTTGTATAGTAAACTTTTATTACATTAAATAAGTAGCATACTAAATAAAACTAAATTCCATACTTAATATTTATTAATGCGAACAATGTGCTTGCATCTCCTTGGAAAGTTTGAGTAAGTCAGTTTTGTATGTTGTTGTCTTTAATTTCAGGCATGTTTCCAAGTTGTCATCAATAGGACGACTTCTCAGTTTTTTCTTGATAACGTTATGCTTGAAAAATATTCTTCGCATATATATGTAGAACAGAAAAGAGAAAGAAACGCAAACGCGCGAGTTTTTTCATCTGATCGTAAGAGTCAGGAATTCTATTCCTAGCGTTGAAAATGATCATGTCGTCCTTCTCCAGGTCATTCAAAGCAGACTACTTGTGTTGTGAACTAAGATCACATCTTTTCTTCTCCAATACTTCCAGTTCAACACAAATACGTTCGAATTTACAGCGCCATATCTCCTTGTTTTTTTAATCCAGCAATTGTATTTCAAAGCTAACAATGTCAATTTCAAAAGGAGAAAATTGCAACTCGGTTATAGTAGCATTAAGAGGATTTTTGACAAATGCTAAAGTTCCTCTGCGGTTTTTAAATTCCTGAAATCTGCTGAGAAATGCTTCCCTCATATTTAAAATTATTGTTTTAAAATAGTGTTTATTAATAGAGGAAATATTTTCGTGGCGATGCTTCAGCAGGCTCGGAAAGTGAAACAATGTTTCCCTTTCAAAAACCTGAGCAAAAATGGATAATTTGTTTTCGAATGTTATTACTTTTTCTAATATCGAAAGAATTAAGTTTCCTTCCCTTGCAGTTTAAGATTAGCTGATTTAGATGAGACGTAACGTCTACAATGAAATAAAAGTTTTGGATCCACTGATCGTCTAGTTAGTTCTGAATAGTGGAGGCCCTTCTCAAGAAGAAATGCTTTAATTTCCGGAAAAAGGGAGGCGAAACGTTTTAAAACGTTCCCTCTTGATAACCAAAGTACCTTGTTATGAAGAAAAAGATCAGCGTACTCACTCTCCATTTCAAATAAAAATTATTTGAATTGCCAATGATTAACCCGTCTTCACTCCGTGGTCACTCGCATGGGGCGTTCTATACACCCCAGCAACAAGAAAAGCCTCCTACGATTCTAAAAAGATTGCGTAGAACGACGATTTTTTTCTGTAGCTGCCCATTTTAGGTCATTGAACCGTGAAACCTGATGTAATCTATCTCGCTAGGATACTTGGAATGTAACGATATTCAAAAGTTTATCTGGGGTGTTGAGAACACCCCGTGAGTGATTGAGTTATATTTTCGTACTCGAAGCATCTACGGAAGAGTACGTTTTACTCTATCTGTTTTTCAAAAATATTAATATGCACGCTTATTTTGCTTAAAATTTCAATAAATATGGTATAAAAATAATATAATTCTATAAAATAACTGTAAAATATAATTTAAAAAAAAATTCAAAAGCTTTTCCAGAAATTATGTCAAAAAACTCCATGAGAAAATGGAGAAACAGCGACTTCGTCGTCTATTAGATACTGTATCAACAGATTGTCAAGATGAACTAAGTAACTTAGAAGACTGCATAATATCGGAACCAATGTTGAAAAGATAAGACTTGAAATTGTAAATTTTTATAATACAGGCGGTGTTGATACCACTGATTAAAAATGCAGTATATATGATGTATCGCGAATATGTAACATTTGGTCATTGCGAATATTTTACCATATACTTAATACTGCAGGAATTAATAATTCCATTGTCTATCATCTGGTTCTTTCTAAAACAAATTAGACTTTCAAGATTATTAGAGGCGATTATAATGGATCTTGTGCAGCCACAGTGGGATTTGAGATCGGATCTCCCAAACCTTAACAAAACACTCAAAAGAAGCTTTACTGACACAGAATATATTAAAAAAATCATAAATCTACCAAAAACGGATAATTGCACTGTTTGTCCACGGGTAAAATATGTAAATATTATTTGTGCTTTTCTTCAATGTAAGAAAGATATGGGCTTAGAGCATATGACTACAATCTGCTCTGAATGTCTGGAAAATGAACAAAATATTTGTTTTCTACTTTTTACTACCCTTGACATCAATTGCAAAGTAAGATTTTTACTGCTATATACGTTTTACTGGTGCTTTTTGAAAAAAAATATAAAAATAAGTATTTTAAAATGAAAATATTTTAGGTTTAGTTTAAATTAATGTTAATCTCATTTGTAGGCAATGAATTTAATAATTTTATTTGTATTATACAAATACATCTTTTACTTTATAAATATGTATCATATTTGACTTAATTTTATTTTCATAAGTAATTACACGTGTTAAAAGTTTGGGGTGTTCTCTACACCCCGCGAGTAACGACGTTAGAAAAACAGGCGCGAGTGACCGCGGGTTAAGAGTTTTGGCTAAAATGGAGTTGATAATGGTAATCACTAATTCCATAACTTTACAAATCCCATCCGGAAATGTTTGCGCATAAAGCGATTCTTGGTGAAAGATACAATGGTAAACAAGTATCTCGTGACTAATTTTTTTTCAAAATGGCAACAAACCCTTTTCTTACGCCAGTCATACTTTTGGCCCCATCTGTTGAAATCGACACAATTTTATCGAAAGAATATGATGTTTATCCATACACTCAATTAAAGCATTTGCTATATCTCTCCACGCGCCTGACCTTTGAGTGGCAATAATCCTTAAAGTTCTTCTTTAGGGTCTGAATGAGACATAAATCTCACAAAAAGTGAAACTTGCGCGGTATCATTTATGTCACAAGACTAACCAACCGCTATTGACAAAACCGAAACCAATATCAGATCCTTGATATGCTGGGTGGTTATATTCCAACACATTTTAACACATTTTAATTGCTCTATCTTTAATGATATCGACAGACAATGGTAACTATTTAATTCTTTTCAGAATTTCTGCTTTGTTCTTAAAATCCTGAAACAGCTCTTCGGATGCATTTATAAAAAATTTTTTTTTATGTATTCACCGTCTGTGTACGGTTTCCCTCTCTTAGCAATCGCTTGGTTAAAAACAAAACTTACCATATTAATATTGCTGGAAGATTGCATCCAGTTATTAAACACAGAAGTGAGCGACTTATGACTCTTCTGAAGCTTCTCAACTGCTTTCTTACTTGTAACAACCGGTAGGATATTTAGTGCTAAATGACGCGTGCTTTATTGTAAAGTGTCTCTCTAAATTTGACTTCTTGTTATGCGCGAATTTCTCCTTACAAATAAGACATGTCGGAAGTCCATTCAAGTTTTGAATAAACTCAAAATTCTCGCTCCACTCAACTTTAAATTCAAGGTTTTCATCTTCCGTTTTTCTTTGTTTTTTTGTTAGCCAAGTTAATTGGTGTGCCTATAAAAATATTCCAAATATATTTTTTTCTAAAGTAAACAGTACAAAATTATTATCATCATTAAATTCATGAAAATAAAAAATTAAAAAAAATCTTTTTAAAAAATACAATTCCATTAATATATCTTTTATTTTGTAACTGCACTAAAAATGAAAAAAAAAAAAAACAATTTCTTCCATCATCAGTATAACAAAATTTATATGACCGAAAATGAAAGAAAACTTCCAACATTTGGACAAATAGAAGTTACCGAAAAATTGATTGCAAATGTTGTACCGAAAACACAAACATATATAGCAAGTGTAATAAAATCGTATAAAAATACCTGTAAGATGTGCAGTTAGATTGAAAAATACAACAACTTTTTAATAAAACAGGGCAACAGCAGCTCGGTAGATAAGATAAAACTGTTCAAACTACAACTGGTGGTCTGCGATGCTAATTTGTACCCCCACTACTTTAGAAAATACATGCGCGCTTATACTTGTGGTACCTTTGTATCACACCGGAGTACGCCGCAAACATACGAAAAATTTCAGTTGGTAGCTTGTGCATAGTTTGTGTTTACGTGTACGAAAACCAATATAATTAAACTCGATGCTCGTTGAGTATTTTTAAAACAATATAAAATTTTATTTACATATCAATTCTGAAACTTAAACAAAAAATTATACATGTCCTCGATTTATAAAAGAATTTTAATTTATCAAAATAATGTGTAATTTTTTTCTTATCAAGTTTTTTTAAATGAAAATATTATTGCGCCTTCCGTGGATATTTGTGCCACAGAGCCGCATTTAAAGAGCCAAAGAGCCACATGTGGCTCTGGAGCCTCACTTTGCGGACCACTATTCTAGGCAGCTAAAGATATTTGAGTGATTAGGTCTTAGACTGAAGGATCGTGCGTATCTTACACAAAACTATTTGTGACCCTAGAAAAAGAAATCCATTTACATTCGAACAACTGTTTCAATAAAGCTTTTCAATAAAATGTTTACGGTCCCAATAATGTGTTGTTCTTTCAGTTCTTTTTCTCTGCTTCTTTGTACTATACCTCGAAGCTACGGCATCTGCGATTCTGCATTCTATAGGATTAAAAGTAATCTCTATAACTATCTATACACTTTGCAAGTTTGTTGGTCTGGTAGGTAATTTCATTGTGTATGTTACTATATATACAATGAATACGAAATACTATTAAATAATAATTTGTGTCAATCACTTATTTTGGAGGGCTAAGTATTCAGTAGCTCAAAAAATGTATTTAATGCGTTACTTAAATAACACTATGCCTAAAAATCAATTTTTAGATACTCACTAAAAAAGGATATCATATTAGTGATATAGTTTATTTATAAAAACAATACTTATCCAGTTTATTTTAATATTTGGATGCAAATAAAAAAAAACCTCTTTACGAAATTTGTTAAAATCCTGACAGAAGGAATGGAAAATTCGCAATTTCCGGAAACATTAATAAAAATGTGAAACAATCGTGTTAGAATAAGTAATGAATTAAATGTTTACGTCAAAAAATTAATTTTGGAATAAAATTAGGAAGGGATACATAATCTTAATTAGTTTTATGTAACCTACAAAATTATTTTCAAATATCTGCTCCAATTAATTAATCAAAATCTTAGTCATAAATGTACAAGTAAAATAATATATCAAGGGAATTTCATTCAAAAATGGCAATAAGTTAAATAAATGGAAAGGAAATTAATATACATAAAAGTAATTAATGTGTAGTAATTTTATTTTTTTAAAGAAACACCACTTCCAAAGAAACATATGTTGTTCTTACTAAGACCACCTGATTGGCAAAGGCCAGATCAAGACCCATGAAATTCATTATGGCAACGGTCTAAGTGACGCCGGTCGTTAGACGTAGCTCTGAGCAGCATGTAGGTGACAGGACGTTTTAGCTCGGCTTCACCCAAATTTTGAGGGAGAACACCCTGGGGATGGTCAGGACCTCACACTTCTCTTCTCCTTCAACTAACCTCATGAGAGGACTTGCGGCTTTAACAGCTATTTAAAGTACCCCTATGCCTGAAAGTCGCTATACATTTACAAATAACCATGTCTTCTCCGGGATTCGAAACCAGATTCAACACACATCAGTCAGCGTCGCTAACCACTATACTGAATAGGCAAAAAGAAAAATCCTATTTTTAGGAAAATCAATACGCACAATCTTGCACTGTTATTATAATTCACATTATTAATAACAGTAGCATAGTCATAACATGTATACATACTCAAACTGCATATGCTTAGATTAAAAATATAGTTGTGTGTTAAACCTTTGAAGTTTTGTAATTTTATTAAACATTTTTACAATCTTTACTACTTCTTCAAAAATGTCCATGATTTTATTGTATTATATTAATTTCAAATAATCATATTTTTCCTTCATGTCAATCTCATAAAGTATGGATTTTTGTAAAAATATTCCCTAGTTCTCTAAAATTATGTGCGTATTGATATACTTTTTTACAAAGAAATGCTTGTGAATACATTTGTTTAAAGGTGTTCTTATATAAAAGAAGTAATCATGTATACACACACACACACATATATATATATATATATATATATATATATATATATATATATATATATTTTATAGACGATGAGTTATAAAGAAAAAAATACCCTAAATACAAGAAAAAAATATTTTTTTGAAAAAAAAAAGAGGTAATTTGACGAGATTTATACTTCAGAAAACACACACACAATCGTTCAATAATAGATCAGATGAATTAATGGAACCGATTTTTCTAAAATAATTCTTACCAGAAAGTACTTTGAAGTTAAAGTAAGTAAAGAAAATACTTTTATTTTCAAAAATATAGATGGCTTAAAATATTTTTTGATTGCTAAATACAAAATTTAGTTTCAGTATTCGTAGAAAAATTTCAAATTGTAATTATTTCTTCTGTTTCAATGAATAAAAAAATTTTTAATCTCAAACCATATTTTCAAATAATACACTGTAGCTAAAGCATATAGCGTGGGAGACATATAATGGTTTCTCAAAACATTTTTTCCTCTGCCTTTTTTGCAGTGGCATTTACGCAGTCAAAAAATAGTAATAAAACTAAGAAATGACATTTCTTTTATCCACCTAACATTTTTGTCCTTTTATCATTTTAAAGTTTAATAAGTATATTTTTCTTCGAATAATTGAAGAACCAATGGAATTGTTAAAAATTTATCAAATGTTAGTAGTAGTTGTAAATTAAAAAGAAAAAATTGGTACCTAAATTTATATTGCTTTTAGAGTTAAGTTTAAATTTGAAGACATATAGAAGAAAGGTGCATATAAGGTGTTACGTATTTTTTTCTTTTACTTTTCTTGTAATCCGATGTTTATACTACGGATTAATTAATAATGAATAGGCCCCCTTAAATGCAAGAATAAAAAGTTAAATTTTGAATTTTTTTAATATTTGAAAAAATTTGTGTGTGGGGGAGGGTTCGAGTTCTTTTTTAATAAAAAGAAAATTACACCAATATTCAAAACTCTTTAAGGAGACATTTTTTTTCAAATCGAAACTGTAAAACACATATACTTTTGTGACTAATTATATGTTAAAAATATCTGACATATTAGTGTGCAATACAAGATGTGTCTAAAATTTTGATGAAATAATGGGTATCTCAAAAGCGACTTGCTTGAGAAATACTCCATATAAGGCAGAACCTATGGAAGGACGCCACATACCAAGGTGCGGGAGAAATTGAAGCAGATTATTATGCCATGAGAATTCGAATGGCGTGTGTCAGAAACCTCACATCAAATTGCGATAAAGCAACGGATTAAAACGGAATCTATTACAATTTGGAAAAAAAAATCATACGCAGAAGTGCATGCAATGTGGATCATGGAATACGGAACAAACAATTTTAGAAAATGAGCTTATGACTGGTTCAAATATTTTCAGAAGGGCAAGGAAACTTTCGATAAAGACCTGGTTGGCAATGACCTTTAACGAATGTGACTACCGACAACATCTAGCAAGTACGACATACCTTGTTACAAAATGGACGACTGTTTCTTTAAAGGATATCGGAGGAATTGAAAAGTAAAATTGACAGTGTTAATACCATCATTCATAAAGATATGACAAGCTCAAGATTTGTTCTTGTTTTGTGCTAAACACATTGACTGACAAGCAGAAGAAAAACCCAAATGCACACTGCTGCTGATTTCTTAGACACGTGTAACCAAGATCCAACCGTTTTCCAAATCCTCGCCACAGGAAACAATAGCTTTTGCTACCAGTATGATGTAGAACAGTAATACTCAACCTGTGGGCCGCATGTGGCCCACTGAGTCTTTTTAAATGGCCCGGTCATGGCCCATTGCTCAAAAAAATTCACTTATTTAAGGTATTCGACAACGTTCGGAACCATGATTTCAAAAAAGCGCATAAATGGATAATTATATTGATATTTAGTGTCACTTAGATTAGAATACATGTATAAAATTGTTTTAAGGACATTTTGACAAAAAAAAATATTTCAATACAATATTTCGGAAAAAAATTAACTTAGAATAATTTTTTTTACAAAATGTCCTCATTTTGTCAAAAATGGTTCTATAATAATAATATTTTGCTTGTATATAGCGCAGAAGTCTGTACAGAGGCTCATGAGTTTTGAAAAATTCTCATTGTTTTCAGAGTTAAAACCAATCGAAATAATTATCGGCACTTTTTTCTTAACATTTCTTCCCTCTGTTGTCGTAAGACATGGATAAACCCACTTCTAAGTTATGTATCTCAAAAATTCTAGTTGAGCCTCTGTACAGAGGTCTGAGCTATATACAGGCTAAATATTATTATAATAGAATCATTTTTCACAAAAGGAGAATATTTTGAAAATGAGTCATTCTATGTTCATTTTTTGTCAAAATACTATACTTAAATAATGTTTTATTGTAATATTATTGTTAAAACAATTTTATATACATTTTTTAATCTAAGTGAAACTAAATATCATAAATATTATCTATTTATACACTTTTGCAAAATCACGGTTCAAAACGTAGTCGGATACCTTAAGAAATTAACCTTAAAATCTTGGTGGGAAATTCTCTTTTTGTCAAGAAATAAAATATATCAATTTTTCTCTTTACTGTCGGTGTCATACAGGTGCAAACTGATATTCTTATTCTGTTTGGAGAGGCTACAGTTAGTGATAACAGACAACACAGTAGAAAAGCGGCAATTTTAAGGGTGGTACTAATTTTTAACTATCTTTCGTATCTTGAAAATGAAAAATATTCGAAGAATTTATATCGTTTTCAGACGATTGGGAGGTTGACTATTTTGTAGAGAAAAACAAACATTAATGAGTAATCCTTGCATTTGTCCCAAAAGTGCTGTATTTAAACAATACCAATTAACAGGAATCATTCATAGCACTTTTTCTTTAATATCTCTTTCAAAAGGCGATAAATAGGCTTTCTTGAATAATCTTTCCAACAACAACAAAAAAGTTTTCTCACTGGTAATATCAAAGCTGTAACAAAGGCATCCTATGAAATTTGTTACATTCTTGGTAATCGTATGACACCGTTTATCGATGCTGAAATTGTGAAGAAGTGTTTCTTAAATTTTTCTAATTAAGTGTTAGTGAATTTTTTTAAATAAATGCAAACAATAATAATTAAAAAAAGCAAAACAGGAGTTATGGTATTTTGACCAATTTTCCACATTTTAAATCTCCAATGTAATCTTGATCTTAAAACATTTCTACCTCTTCCTCCTGCCTCATCCGTTTATCCTCATGTTGCGACCCGCGTGCAATAACTAACATATGTATGCGGCCCGCATGAGAAAGCTGACATATGTATGCAGTCCATCACAAAAAAAGGTTGAGTACCCCTGATTTAAAGCAGTGCTCTCCAATCTTTTTTATCGCCGAGGACTGGTTGACGTTGGATAATTTTACCTCAGCCCGCTGAGGAGGAGGACGTTGATTGCTTATATTTTTAATTATTTATTGATTTAATAATTTTATTTTAATAGTATTCAAACGTGTCTTCAGAATAATATATAGTTACATCAAAAATGAGTATAAAAGGATTTAAGAAGGAATATAAAGTGCTTTTCATAATAAAAGCAGCACAGACCCAAGAAAAATATACTGAAGTAAAAACAATGGAGATAATTTAATGTTTCTTGTGTGGACCGGGGGTTTAAGACCACTGATCTAGAGTAATAGGGGTAAAAAGATTCAATCATACTCTCCAGATTCCCGGTCCCCAAAAGAACCGCCTTCAGAAGTTCAGAATTAAGATATTCTGGATTGCGTTTTACAACAGCTATGACATAATGAAGCATAAATTTATCCCAAAATGGCAAATCGTCTTTTCCGAATTCATCGAAAATGTTTATTAGCGTTTGCTCCTGCACATCCAAAGTGTTCGCAAATGTACAGGACTAAAAAGTGGATTGAATGATAACGCTCGCCTCCATAGCGCTATCCGTTTAAATTCGAATTCTTGGCACAATACTATTAAAATGTCATTTCACATCCAGATATAAATCTCGCCAGATATGGCGTTTGCAGACTTTTTTCTCTTCTTCCCTCAAGGGGATGCTGATGGACACATATTTTGCAGACATACCGGACAACGAATGGTGCGTGACATTTTTGTTTCTGTCATTTAAAAAGAGGCATTTACTGAATTATTCAAACAACTTTATCAGCGATATCAAATATCCTTTGTGGAAAATGGATTTTAATTTGATAGAGAATAAAAGTATTTCGTTTCCTTTATTTTCTTTATTTCCGGATTCCTCGTACCTTATATAGATACACTTTGTATAAGATTAAATAATTGCTCTGTGAGAGAATGTGGTACAAACGTGTTTTCCATGACGGAAAGTTTTGTTTTTAAAAATAAAAATAAGTTCAAATTTTGTCCATAGATTTATCTGTATTATATCAATATTAAAAAAAACATATCAATAGTCTTAGAAATGTTTATTTCTAAATCAAATTTTAATTCACCTCATTTACGAAGCAATTTTTCTAAACAAATGAAAACATTGCGTAGAACGCAATTTTTTAAATTCATTGTAATTATTTGAAAAAATTATATCGGAAATTTACCTGTCTAATATTGTTTCTTTTAAATGGATTAATATAAAATTCATTATTTGAAATGAGTTGGGTATAATTTTTCCCTTGGAATAAAATATTACTAAGTATGATAACTTCTTCATATTTAACTATTGCAAATTTGTGGTTAATCTTATTTTTTCTCCCACGTAATCCTATTTTCTTAAAATATTTTATCTTCTGAAAGATAAGGAGATTTTTTTACAACAAAAAAACTGTACTAAATGTATTTTTATTTTATTTTTCTTGAGTCAGTTTGGAATGAAGAAAGTGAGATTTTTATCACTACTTTCATGAATTGTTAATTAAGTCTTTTTGAATTACTTGAGTCAGCTTAATCGGCTTTTCTGAGATTTCGGAATAAAACTTATTTCGATTTCTTAGAAAGTGAAAAGCTCAGTGAATGTAATCTAATATTATAAGCAGGTTAGTCTTTTTAAGTAAGTATTTCTTTTGATTTCAAAGAAGTGAGAAATTAATTATCATCAAAAGCTAAAAAGTATCTTTATTTGTTGCGAAATATACTTTTATAAACGAAAAAAAATATTTAAAAAAAATAGTTTTTTGTTCTAATGTAATTCATTTAATTTTTTCATACTGCTGTTTTTACTGTGTTTTATTTGTAAAATGGTTGTTTAAAGTTTAGTATTGCATTATACAGAGATTCCAATTTTAAGAACAGAGTTTCATGAACTAGTAATTAAATATCTTATATTGAACATATTTTTTGTCTAACAAGAACAGCATTACGTCAATGAAATAGCAGATGGATGGAAATTTAATTTCTTTCTGATCTTACTAAATCTAGGCATTATAACTAATGTATAATAATGCTATATTTAATAATAAAAACAAAAACGTCATAAAAGTATAAATATATAAAATGCAAAATCAAAGTTTTCCATATGAAGGTACTAGAAGAAAAGCAAAATGATCCAATCGGTATTTTTTAATTTAATTATGTATTTTAAGGAAATATTAAATGCAGGCATAATTTTTAATTTAGTTCCGAATTATTCCGACAAATATAGAAAAAACAGCATTATTGTATTGTTATTTAAATATATTACTGTAACAAATTACTTGTAGTATTAAATTATATATATTTGTGATAACAGAAAGATATACCAGTTAACAAGCTCTTACATTAAATATGATTTATTGATTGAATAATAGAATCATCAAAGGAAGATATTTATTACACATCTTTAAACATTTTAAATATGCTTTTTTTAAAAAAAAAGTTTCTGTCAAATAGAATTAAGATAATAATATAAAAACGAAATAAAAGTTTCACAATACGTAGTGATCTATCAAGATTTTTTTAATAAACTTAAAGTGATCGGACATACATCATATATCTATCAAAAACTACTTGACTTAATAACAATAATTATACGTTGTGTAGTTGAGTATGGTATTTGCAACTAGTTTAATATAAAATTAAAAGCATTGAAAAAAATTGAAACAAGCCCCACAAATTCTTGAAAGTGTTACGTAGTGGAATACCTTTCTTAACAGTGTATTAACATTTGATACCACTGTAGACGCAACAGAAGCTCAATTTTAGGTTTTAAATAGATGAAAGACTGGAATTTATAATTAATGAAATATATACTAACAAAACATTAATCTGTGACTTATAAAAAAAACTGCAGAATTAATTAATTCCTGACACAAAATTCCGAAATATTGACATAAGTGCGAAAAAAAAATCCGAAGAAATTACCAAAAATTATTATCATTAGGAATTGAGTTTTTCTACAGCAAAATGATGACTGCCAGCAAGTGTAAATCTTAGAAAAATATATTTTTGTGCATTTGGCTTTTTATTTCTATTATTTGGAAATAAACATTTTTATCTACAATATTTTCATTTTATTTCTCAAATATTTCTCAATATTCATAATTTCTCAAACTTCACAATTTCTATTATACTCATAACACAGAGTATGTCTAACAATAGAACTAATTACAAGCAGGTTGCATCTAAATATAAAGCCTTTCTTATGTTTGACATGCCTAAAACTTGAACAAATATGAAAACAGTCATCCTCAACAAATAACAAAGGAAAGCATACATTTTTAAGAAAACTAATTAATAAAGTAGGGTAGCTTAGCTTATAACTTTTTTAATTGTCTCTTATGATACACAAATTGACATCAAAAAAAGAAAAGAAACACTAACTGGACGAGAAGAAAACTATACCGTAGTAGAGAAGTGAATTAATTGGATTTTGACTATAACAATATTTTCTTATTTGCTGGTAAGAAAAATTAATGAAGCTCATGCATTTCTTAGAAGGGTTGATAGAGACAAATCCTCTGCAGCACTAAACAAAACTAAATAAATAAAAATAAATTCCTGAACTATTTTTTTTTCTTTTCTTTTCTTCTTTTTAGATTTTTTTTCTTCTTTTTTCTCCTTTTACCTCAAATGAGTGATACTACAAGAATAATAATAAAAAAAAATATTTAATATTTTATGAAAAGTTGGGGAAAACACACACATTTTTTTAAAAAAAAATTATTTTTACTTTTTTAATTTTGTTTCGAAAACAACAAAATTGCTTTTTCACGGGAGGGGAATGTTTAAGTCATCGAGTCAAAAGAGGTGGATTTAAACGTATGGTATGATTATGAAATTGAATATTTTTATGTGACAATTATACCGAAAATAAGTGCCGGTTGGGTGATGTAGTTTGTTTGTCGTTGGCCTTCTGCGCCCAAGGCCCAAGTCGGTGGATTTTCATGATGCAGAAAATCAACCACGGCTGTGTCATATGATTATACGGTATGAAAAAAATCCCTTGAGTACCTATTTGGATTAGCCACTCTCGGTAAAATTAAAATCTGTTTTCCGGTTTCTCGTCACCAGAGCTCAGTTGCCTCCCTCTGGGGAAGAACTTGGGCGTTAAAATTACTTTCAGTAATTGGTATCGCCTGTATGGTGTCTCACTAAATAGTGATACCAGCTCCTGGGGAATGTACTATGTCTCCAAAATTTAAATACCAATGCACAACCTCATTAAATAAGAAGATATTGAAATAATCGTTCTAGTTACTTCATGTGCTTTATTTACAGAAATATATATATATAAGTATCAAATTAAATAATGCTGAAACTTTTTTCATTAGTTTAGTACTTCTTACATTTAGTAAAATATCTTTCAGGGGAATTTTTATTCGACAAATTGGAATGAAAAAATTTGAAAACAATGAGAAGATAAGGTACCTCCGAAGATTTAAATAAAAAAAAAATGTGTCAAGTGAAATTAATGTTCAATTTTACTTTCAATTAAAATTCGGTTCAGCGGAGAAAATAAGAAACTATTCCACTCATTTTTTTAAATCTTATGTTACTTGTTACTTCCGATAAAATCGTGTGCTTTTTACTTTTGGTAATTAATTTCCAGTGCATCCGCTCTACGAAACTCTCTAAAAGGCTAATAAAAATCCGGAGAGTTAACAAGGAAATTAATTGAGAAACCAATTTAACGATCATTTACAATTTTTAGATTATTTAAGTTACCTTTTCCCTAGTTTCTCTGGAACAAATTATAAAGATCAGTTTGAAACATTCTTAGTCGCATAGTAAATTAGTTTGATTGCCATATACATACAAACTCAATTCTGTTTTTACACGTACCTATAAGTGATTTTGATTTAACATGAAATAGAAAAAAAGCTAACTAATTTTACATCATCAAATTTTAGTTTGTCGTAGTCGACGAAATTGAAAAAATGAAAAAAGAAAAAAAAAAAACGAATTTTTATTTTTTAATCCATGCCTCATTGGAAGCGAGAAACGCAATGCAATTTCCACTTATAAGAATACCTCGAATTTTGTAATTTTAACTTGGTAATTTGTCTGCTTTACGAATATCAAAATATCGAGCTTACAATAATATACATGATGGTTAAGATACGTGATATGATACGAAAACTAAGACAGTGTTTCTCAAATTTTTGGAGCACAACCCCCTAGAGGGGCGTGATAACCTTACGAAGGGGGCGCGAGCATATCGAAAAGTCGAAAACATAAGATCACTTAAAATAATATTAATTTACTGAATGCAAACACGCAAAACAAATTCTGAGAAAATAAAAAATAAAATAGACAGTTACGCTTAAGCAATATACTTATAAATATATCACCACTACACAATGAATTTTATAATTAATTCAACAATTCTAATTTAAAAACAAGTTGAATAATTTCCAGCAACTCCATAGACTTGTCATGTATCAAATTATAATTAAAAATTAGCACTAATCTTGATAATGTGTACGGTTTACAATTAATCCGATAAAAACGCTGATTAAAAATTATGCGATTCGCTCCCCAAAGCTAACCTTTAAAGGGGTTCACCCATGTGATAGGTTCAAAAATTCAACAATTTTTTCTTTATGAATTGCTTCCGTAACATGTCTAGAGTACGGTCGTAAAACATTTTTTTTTTTAAATTTAAAGTTGTTATTAAGAAGCAGATGTTAGAAGAGCAGCTGTTCCTTGCGCTAAGTTAACATTTCCATTGTTTTAATCTTTCATATAAACTTAAAACACGTTTTTCTCAAAACTTTTTTTTTTCAAATTTCCTCCATCGTTTCTCAAGAACGATTTGGCCGAATAACTTAATATTTATAGGGTAGACTCATTACAAAAATACGCACCGAATGAACTACGATCATTCCAACATTCAAAATACTTCTTTTTTATGATTAAAACATAAAAAAAACTATGAAATTCGAAACGTTTTCTCTTTAGAAGTCTAAGAAAAATCCATTTCGATATTTTCAATTGAGTATAATTCATTCGGTGCATTTAAGCTTAAAACTCTGTTATTTTTTTTTAATTTCAAATAAGCTAATCAGCCGAAATCGTGGAGAAAGTGAGCGTCCAGTTTTTCGAAGCGGATGTGTTCAAAGCGCCATAACTCACGTTCTATTGGATATTTTTGGCTAAAAACTTATAAACAATCTTAAGATACATATAAATAAATGATAAAACCTAAAATTATATCTTTTTACTGTTCGCCGAAAACGATTCCCAAAAAGTTCTTGAAAAACAGGCCGTCGCATAGGTGAACCCCTTAAACACGTAGTCGAATGCATGAGGTGTATTAGGGAAGTGTGTGTGTGGGGGAGAAATAAATAAGCAAATTCTCTGAAATAAGTAAATCATTCGCAAAAACTATCAAAGTAATTTTATTGCTTTCCAAAGCCTTCGGAATAATTTTATGGACAGCAGTTCATGGAAAAGATCGTCCATCTGAAAGACGTAAATATACACTGGGGGCAATTATTCCATTGTTTGAGCGAGGCGTTTATACATGTTGGTGGAACTTAAGAGGTTAATGCCGAAACGTAGGTTTAGCGTCAAAATATAGTATTATTGAATGCAATTCTTTGTCATGTTATGGCGGGGGGTGATGAAAATTGTGATTCGATATTGGGTCGCAAACACTGAAAGATTGAGAAACATTGAACTAAGAGCAATGCGCTTCGAGTAGATTATTAACTGGAGCTCGAATCTACAACTGAGTTGTGAGCAATTAGCTCTGACCAACTAGACATCTCTAACTGAATTATTAATGCTATTATCTGAAAGATTGAAAGCACATGCTTAAATGGACCAATGTTATTAATAGTGCTATAGTGGCAATAGTACATGAAAGCGTTTCACTAACTGATAAATTTAGGTATGAAACTGAACTTTTGGAATAAAACAAATAAATTACAAACCCATAGCATTCGAATCGAAAATAGAATTGCAAGCGTAAGGAACAGAAAATAAAACTTACCTGAATTAGCAACACGTGATACGATAACGGTTAATTATACTTACAATTAGAGTTATGGTTCATAGGAAAGGTTAGCGCAAAGAGCTTTCTTTTTTTAGAGAATAGTCCAGATGTCTAGTAAAGAATGGTTAACACTTAAACATAAAGACTTTAAATGTACTGGCTGAAACTTCATAATCTTACATATCACATATTTTACATATTACAAAAGTAAACACGAAAGTGATATCTTTGGATGTTAAAATTAAAATTACAGACCGCCTTGCAACCGGACAAAATACAACGTCAATGGGTAAAATCGTTTTAAATTTCAGGAGGGTACCTTAGTATGCATAAGGAAATGAAGTTAGTAAAGGGTGTTTTTTTAGAGGTATAGAACTTTAAATTGCAATAAAACAACGATGTATTATTCGATTGACATGAATATTTTTATTCGAAAGATAATCTTGTGGCATTACATTTTAAATATGATTTCTGGCATATGACTGCCACGGCTGGCTCGGATGTAGTCCAATCTGGACGTCCAATTTTCAATAAATTTTTCCAACATTTGTGGCCGTATATCGGCAATAACACGGCAAATGTTGTCTTCCAAATGGTCAAGCGTTTGTGGCTTATCTGCATAGACCAATGACTTTAAATAGCTCCACAGTAAAATAGTCTAGCGGTGTTAAATCACAAGATATTGGAGGCAAATTCACAGGTCCAAAACGTGAAATTACTCGGTCACCAAACGTGTATTTCAATAACTCGATTGTGGCATGAGTTGTGTGACATGTTGCGCCGTTTTATTGGAACCACAGCTCCTGGACATCATGATTGTTTAATTCACGAATGAAAAAAGTTAGTAATCATGGCTCTATACCGGTCACCATTGACTGTAACGTTGTGGCCTGTATCGTTTTTGAAGTACGGACCATTGATTCCACCAGCCCATAAAGCACACCAAACAGTCAGTTTTTCTGGATGTAATGGTGTTTCGACATTCACTTGTGGATTAGATTCACTCCAAATGCGGCAATTTTGTTTGTTGGCGTAGCCATTCAACCAGAAGTGCGCTTCATCGCTAAACAAAATTCGCTTTTGAAAATTCCGCACAGAACCATTATTTTCGAAATAAAATTGCGCAATTTGAAAGCATTGTTTAGGCGTGAGTCTATTCATGATGAATTGCCAAACCAAACTGAGAATAAATCACTTGACAGCTGTTAAATTGGTCGTCATCTTGGAAAGTAATGCCAACTTAAACTTCTATACCTGGAAAAAAATACTCTTTATTACATATGATGTTTTTTTTTTTTTAGTTCTGGAACATAATTAGTTGAAAAATCATTATCAAATGCAAAGTTTATGGTCAAATAGAAAATGGACAAAGTTCTTGAAATGCGGTTTGAAGAAATTTCTCAAAAATGCGCACCAGTGGACAGAAACACTTTCAGGGAAATAGTTTTACGAATGTATAGAAAATTTAAAATATGACCATAAAATATTCATTGGAGTCAAGTAAGGAAGAATGAAGTTTCAGCAAGTACACTTGGATTATTAGTCTTTTTTTTCTTCCAAAAACATGTTAATGACAACGTAAGAATTTATAGCTGAAACTACATCTGCAGATTTATTGACTGTTAAACATATTCCGTAAAAATTTGCTAATAAGGGGAGGGCTCGATTAAGGAAATTCGTTTGGGGTTGAGAATTAGTGTGTAATAGTTGTACTCCTTTAGGGTGTTCAACACTTAATGTACTTCCGCCGAATGGCTAATCAATTCGCAGAAAAAATCCTTCCAAATTCATGCTTAGCTTTTATACAATTAAATTTGAATTTCCTTTAACGATTTCGTAGCCTAGTTCATTTATCGTCTGCATAAAATGCGCGAGGTCCGGGTTCGATTCATCGATCAATTTTTTTTAATTTCACTTAACTATTATAAAAATTAAATAAACTTATTTATGAAAGGTTTATTAAATATTAAATGATACTCTATGTAATTATTTTGTAATTTATAAAAAAAAATTAAACTAATTTATTACTTAAACTATTTATTATTAAAACTATTTAAAATAATTATTAATAAAATATTAATAATTAAATTAATTAATAATTATAGTTAATTAATAAGCGTTAATATTAATAAGATTTATTATTAATAATAATTATTAATTTATTAATACTAATTAATAATTTATTATTAAACTTATTAATTTAGTATTAGATTTGTTATATTTCGTTAAAATTATTATTATTTTTTAAAAAATGTTAAAGTAAATTTTTGAAATTATTTAAATTTATTTAAAAAGAACTTATTAAATGTTTTATAAAATTATAAAATAATTAAATTAATAATATATAAAAAGACATTTTTATTACATTAATTATAAAATAATAATTTAATAATTGTTAATTTAATAAATATTATTTATATATATTATTTTAGTTATAGTATATTATATTTCACATTATAAAACTAATTGTAACTAAATTGTATTTATAATATCATTTAATATTTATTATAAATATTGTTCTCTCTCATTAATATAATAATATATTTATAAAATTTAATATAAATATTTATATAATTACATTATTTTTTTATTTATAAAATACAAAATAATTGCATAAAATATCATTTAATATCAAATAAACATTTCATAAATAAGTTTATTTATATTTTTAAAATAATTAAACGAAATGAAAAAAAAAAATTGATGGATTAATTGAACCCAGATCTCGCGCA
The DNA here is from genome assembly GCA_019973935.1 of Trichonephila clavipes. Classification (NCBI taxonomy): domain Eukaryota; kingdom Metazoa; phylum Arthropoda; class Arachnida; order Araneae; family Nephilidae; genus Trichonephila; species Trichonephila clavipes. The sequence continues at coordinate 310,087 of BMAU01016002.1, read as the reverse complement.
TAGTATGCATAGAATATATCCACCAGGCTACGAAATCTTTGGAGAAAATTGAAATCTAACTGTATAAAAGCTAAACATGAATTCCGAAGGCTTTTTTCTCCGAATTGATTCACCATTCGGTGGAATTACATTGATGGTTGACCACCCTAAATGAGTGCTATCTTTAGTCGTGCCCTCTCCTCGTAAGACTTACTGAAGTTGGCAGTTACACTCCTAACCAAATTAGATTGTAAATGATGGTAGTATTTTGGAAAAAAATACTGACAAATCTTACGTAGTCAAATACAAATGGTTGCTAAATAAGGATAATGTGACCTCGTTATTTGTCTTCATAGTATCAGGAGTTCATATGTCGAAACAATTATCCCAAGGTCACGTTCAATGCAATGTGTAAATTTCAATAAATTACCAGTTCATTAAGTAGCAACACATAAAATCTTTGATTTCCACAGATATACCAATATAACGTTACGATAAATGTTTCGAACTGAAAGTTAAACCCTGCATGAGGGTCAATGATTTGGAATTTAAATTTCTTTTATTTTCATATAAAATGCACCATCCCAGCCGACCAACAGAAAATGAATCTATTAAAAAAAACCCATCGTACATTGTGACGATGGGCTTCATTTTATTGTCTTAACCGCTTCATGGAGGTGTGCACGTTATGATAAAGGCAGGGAGTCATTGTCGTTCTCGTCTCTAGGCAATGGTTCAAAAATAGGAGATGCTTCATTAACCCGAGAGCAGGTGCACACTCGTTAACGTTATTGGTCACACGGGGTGACTGTGTCACTCTAATACTTTTTTGTAGTTATTTTTATTGTACAGGACAAAAATCATAATTATGGTGCATAATTTAGCTAAGAGAAAGTTTACTTACCTACTTTTAAGGACTTATCAATTTTTCTTCGATAATTTGAGAAAAAAATATCGATCAACCTGAACCAAGAAGTTACCAATGTGGGTGACTTTAATGAAGGATGCACTCACAATTCCCAGACACTTTTCGCTAACTAAACTGGAATAGTTATTGCAGGCAAAATTGTCCTATTTTGTTCAAGTTATTGTAGGCTTATTGTCTTTTGATGATCAACAAATGTCATGTTGAACTTTTTCTTGCTAGTATCTTTGTGTCTTGTGACGTCATATTTATTCTTAGTGGAGTTACATAGGTATCATCAGAAAAAAATCCTTATAACTCAAACGTTTTGATGTTAACCGCTTTTCTCAACTTTACCTTCGCTATCATGGCATTAATATGCATTATTTCAGCATGTCCTTCCCTTTCTTGATCAATTTCAACTTCCTTCATCAGAGATCACAAATGCACATTTCCTTTTTTTATATTTTGATCATTTACATTTATAAACCATTGTAAGTCGTCAAAACCACAATTTTGCTAACCGGGGGAAAATGTAGCATGTTCATTGAAAATATATTTTGGAACACAAGTGGTTGTGATAGGATCTCAGTAAAAAAAAGTGCATTAAGACTGTAAGAAAAAAAGTGTTCAGCTCCCAAAAAAGAGGGAGATACATGCCGAATACATTTTAGTTCACCTGAAAATATTTAAAATAGAAGGATACTGTCAAGGTCAATGGTAACAAATAAACGATTTTCTTGAATTAACGATTTTGTGTGCCTGGGAAGACTCTGTGCCCCACGCGAGCCCACGGTTGAGCAGCCCACTTAGTACTTTCAACTGGAAAAATTTTGTGAAAGCGCGGGTGTGTAAGGGTGAAGTGGTGTTTGCGCCCAAACACTCGTGAGTGAGTTACAGTGAACAAAGGCATGCGGTGTGTGCAATTTAAATTATTTCTGAGTATTTTAACACTTTCTCGTGGGCCGTCGGAAGATTACTTCCCGTTTACAAGATCATACAAAATACGCCTGTGGGAAGCGCAATTCCCATTATAATATACTGATCAAAATAATTAAAGGATATTGTGGTTTTAGGTGGATCTTGTGGCTGGGATACGTTTTAGCTGATTGAGACATGGTCGACAGACGTAGTAGGTTATATGAGAATAAATTACACAGGTTTGGCAGAAAAATAAATGCATTTTATCGCGCATTTCTGTACAAAAGGAAAACAACACAATTTGTGCATATAAGAAAAAAGGAATAAGAAAAGGTTTTTTCTTCAAAGGAAATCATTTTCAGTAAGGGGTATGGTTTTCACGGACGGCCAGCAACGTTGAGCACCTTTGAGGCATGGAGTCAATGAGGCCATTAATCACGAGTTGGGGAATTTGGTCCCACTCTTCCCGAAGAGCAATTTCATTTCTTGGAGAGTTTGTGGAGTTGGTTGCGGCCAGCAACTCTTCTTCCTAGAGCGTCCCAAACGTGCTCTATTGGATTCATGTCTGGAGAACACGCTGGCCATTCCATTCGTACGATTCCTTCCTCGAAAAGGAAATCCTCCACCAGGTTAGCACGATGTGGCCTGAAGTTATCGTCCATTAAAATGAAGTCATCTCCTATTGCTGCAGCGAAAGGGACTACAATAGGTCCGAGGAACTCATTCCTATATCGGCGAGCAGTCTGAGGTCCATCTCGAATGATGTAGAGGACTGTGCGCCCGTCAATGGAGATGCCACCATACACCAACACTCCCCACCACAAAATCTGACACTTTCGTGCACGAACGCAGGATTATTACTACTGCCAGGTCCCTCCAGATGAAAATACGCCTATAATCCAGATGAACTTATAAACGGGACTCGTCAGAAAAAAAGAAGATTGCTCCATTCATTTCTCCTCCTATTTACATGCTCTGTTGCCCACTCCCTGCGGTCGCGACCATTCGTTGATGTTAATCTAACACATACCATCGATCGGCTAGCATACAGACCTACACCATGGAGCCAGTTTCGGACAGTCTGAGTTGAAACCGTGGTGCCAGTAGCCGAGCGAAGGTGCTGTTGGAGAAGAGTAGCGTTCATATTTTGGTGTCTCCGAGCCATTAACACTAAATAACGGTCTTCATTGGACGTTGTTGCTCGTCTACGACCTTGTGCTGGTCTTCGGCCTGCACTTTCAGTCTTCAAAAAACGGTTCCAGATCCTGGAAATCACACTTTGTCACTTTCCAATGGCTTGCTCTACTTCGGCTTGAGTCTGGCCTCCTTCTAACGTACCAACAACTCTCCAAGCTTCTGAATCGGTTAAATAACTTCGCTGAGACATCGTACTCTTTGAAACAAAGCAGTCACTGAATGCCGATCATCCTTGTCTCCATTTCAGTTGAATATCAAATATCATTCGCAGCCGCTGAAGCGACGTTTTTGAAGTCGAACTCAAAATTAGAATACTCCACAGTTTGAAAATCAAAAAAATTTGCATTTGTGATTCTCTTCTTCCATTTTCGGCAAATAAAATTTTCGCTAATACCTTTATTTTATATAAAACTTGCAATATCCTTTAATTGTTTTGAGCAGTGTATATTGACACTGCTATGGAACTTCATTTCCAGCTTCAGTTTTGTGCTGACATCTAGTGTTCAATCGAATGAATGGAATTGGCGGCAATTTAGGTTTGGAATGTTTGAAAGCTTTATGTGAGATTTGTCCTACTACATCTGTTTTGATGTGACAATTGTATTGCTGAACGATTCCGCTGCAAACGTGTGTAAAGCACTGTTTTTATTGTAATAACAATTTCTTATTTCGTATATTTATGTACATTTTGTGCCAGTAGCTATCAATTATTGGCATTAGGAAATAGGAAGATCTATAAAATGGTGGCATCGTATCTTTTACTTTCTTATTGATTTTGGCATTATAAATAGTTTACTACTGTGGCAAGTGAACAAAAAAATTTAGACCAGCTATAATTCCGTACAACATTAACTCATCAGCAAATAGACGGATATTCCGCAAGAAAAAAAATGACGTCCTGCTAGCTTCCAAGCAAAAAGTTTGCAGTTCCGGATGATGTGCGCTTAACCAGTGTGGTAATCATATGTCAAATTTGGTTCCCAACTATAGACGATGCAGGAAATGTAGCACAAAAAGCAAAGTAAAGAGCATCCGCTGCACCTGTGCAGAATGTGAAGTACCCTTGTGCATTGGAACACGCTTCGCATCTTTTCATGGCAAATAATCACCATCAAATTTAATTTTCTTTATGACTGTAAATGCTACCGTGAGAAGGATACTTTCCATGAAATGCATTTACTCTAAATGCTATCGCTTAATTGTTAATAAAACAAAAAAACTGGGAGGAATTCAAAAGAAAAATAAATGGCCCACGAAAGGGTTAGTTAGCGAATAATATTAGTAAGACGTCCAACCATCCTCCTTTTATAGGTGCTGTCCTTCCTCGAAAAGTGTCCTCATTTTCAATATTTTAAAGCTGATCCATTAATCTCAATTCAGAGATGAATCAAACATGTTTCCAATATGCCAAAGAATGGTCAGAAGTAAATATCACAGGAAATAACAGTTTACAATGGTATATTTTTGACTTCGTCGCAAGTAATTTAGGTTAGATATAGAAATGTTGAGTTTTTATCGAAATAAATGTCTGATATTAAAATCAATGATAATTGCCTGTTTGAGTAAATTAGAAAACTGAATGTATTTCTAAATTCTAATAAATTGGAACATTGGGTAAATCAGCATGCTGAAATCCATAAATAATGTGTGGAAATACTTAACCATTTTAGAAAGGAACAATTTTCCTATGATAATTTAGTTATTCTTGTTGAATTAACTTTGTGCTGACCTGGAACTAATGTAGACATTGAAAGAGTTTTTTTTTCAGTTGGTACCGATTTTTGGATAGGTGAGAAATCAAGTTTGAAAGTTGATATTTTAGTTTTAGCCACTTACTTTAAAGCTCAATAAAAAGGATATTGTTTGCTCCAAAATTTCCCATGAATTAGAAAATTATACATTGACAAAAAATATTCAATGGGAAAATACTCGTTTAAGTAATTGATTAAAAGGAATGTAAGCGTAATTAGCGTACTTTTATTTAAATTAAAAAAAATGTTTCAAATATTTACGTTGAAATTTTTTCTTAAATTTTCCACTCGTGTTCTCCTTTTTATTTTGAAAAAACTGGTCATCTTAATAATAGTACACTTTAAAAAAGTATAATAAAGTCAAAAGTTTACATTTGAAAAGAATAGCGAGGAAATAAATCATTTTGAGTAGTGACTGGGCTATTTCAACCTTACCTAAGAAAATATAAACATGAAATCACTTCGTATGAGTACCGGATTCGAGTGAGACTACAACCCGAGTTTGATGTAAATGAACAACTATTTGTGATTAATAATCATCTTATCATCTTAAATCATCTTTATCTTGTAAATAATTTTTTTAAAAAATATGTGTTTAATGTATATTAATTTATTAATGGGACTCGGAAATTATACAAAAATCTTAATTCAATTCTCTACGATTCTTGAAAAATATAAAATTAACTATCAATTCAAGCAAAATGTATCCGCATCTCTTTTCTCAATATATGAATCAAAACTTTTGGAAATCACTCCTCTTCCTCTCAATATAAATGACTTTAAGGTTTTACTTATACATGACTACACACGATATTTTCCACCCATTCCTTTTAATTAGTATTCGCATTTCGCTTTTGATGTTAATTAACGATTTCTAACAGTTTCCTAACTAACTAATCAGAGCTCATGTGTGTAGCTGGTCAGATTAACTATCTTCGTTGAATCTAAATTTTTTGTTTAAACGAAAGAGAGAAAAATTCAGTTAATCTGTAAAGTTTTTAAATGTAATTGTAAAGGAAGTAATGAAAAGTGTGTGTGTGTTAGTTAAAATGTTTGCAAAGATTAAGATACGTAGATAAATCAGTAATCTGCACAGACATGGCACATTTCTTTTTGGGATATACATCACTGATTAAAATTTATGAGGATAATAGAGAAATTCGCTTTTATTCGATTTCAAATATGTTGTGGAATTTCGAGATGTATTTGATATTTAATTGTAAATCACAGATAATTTTGTTTTTTTAAAAAAAGGGTATTTGGAAGATTCAGGACTTTTTCTTATACTTATTTGAATGTTTTTTCTGCAATTTACAAAACATTTTAATACACACTATAAACAAGTATTAATCAGTTTTACATACATTTCTGTACACATAAAAATTTAATGTATATGTTACCGGCAAAGTATGAAATCCGGCACTGTATAGAATGCCTAAAACTAAACCGGCAATGTATCAAGTGATTCTTATTTCACACATTGCCTGGGCATTACATAGAATGCCTAATGGCAATCCGGCAAAGTATGATATACATATTCGATTCGTTTCGAATACTGTGTGGCAAGGCACAAGACTTTCAACGCGTACCTCAAGCTCAGAACTTATCATTTGCACACATTGTGGTTTGTTCGGGATTGTCAAAATACTCAATGTTACTTTTTCAACAAAAAATTGTGTTTTTTCCTGTGCTGCATGACAATGGAGAAGCAAGCTGTAGGGATAATGAGTAATGGTTTATAACATAGGTATGCAACCTATGGCACACAGTGCAATTATCAGTGATACTCAGAACTACTCAATACATTTGTCAATTTTTAAATGGATTGAACTTTATATATTTACAATCTTCGTTATTTGACAAACATATCCAGAATCGAATGCAATAGCTGGAGATATTTAATTGTTTCAAGAAAGAAAATAATGTATTCTGCTTTTCCACTTTTAATTATACATATTTATGGAAAAATATTTATTTGCTAATATTTATGTTATTATTATTATTATTTATGTTATTTAACTTGTTATATTTACTACACATTTATGTTGTTAGGCTCAAAATCATGTCAAAGTGAAAGTCACAAACTACACCACAATTTTTGGGGTATGGAAGTAGAGTGAAGCAAACTAGGTTCATATTAAAAATTTTATTTATCTTTTTATTTATATATAATGAAGGGAAATACTTATATTTTACATTGTTCTTTCTTATATTAATAAATATGTTTAAAAAAAACACAATAAATGTACAATTTCGTGGGTTTTTTAATTTTTTTTATTATTTTTGTTGAAGAAATTGTTATATTTCATGTTCTATTCATCATTCATTCAGATGTTTATTTTTGTGTTACGAAATATTTTTAATCGATACGAAATTAGTGTGATAAAGTTGTAAATATATATAATTGTGAACTTTTTCTTTAACTCTCATACATTATCTCGAGAATAGAATTGTTTCAAAAATGCCCTACTGTGTTGCACGCTGAATAATAATTGGTAGATTGATATTTTGACACGCCACAGCTAAAAAGTTATCAACCCCTGGTCCTTATCGTGAAACAAATATTCAAATACAACGATGAGATACACAAAATTCGGGTTAAAGCTGCAAAAAAAATTTACTGAAACCACTACTGTAAGTTAATGACTGATGTACAAAAGTCAAAATGACTACTAAAAAGGAACCCAGGGCCTATTGGTTGCTGAATAGCTATGATGTAAAGTTAGGTGAAAATATAAAAGTAAACTCATGTAACCTGTTAAAGAAGGCGTCAGTACCCTACAGAATGGTTCCTAATCACCAGTTCGTGGATTAAATGGTATCGGCTTACTCAAGGAGTATTAAATTATTTCCAGTTTATTTACTGAGTTGTATTTCTCTAGCATTTGTTTCATTTTCCATAGAAATCACTTTATATTCATGTCAAATCAATTTATATTCATTTTTGGAATAACTGAGTTTAATTCTATGAAGGCATGTTTAATACATTTAAATTATTAAATCAAAACAATTAAAAATATAAACAATGCCCACCCCCTTCCTCTGCGGACCGTGATAAAATTATTAAAAGTAGGCCAGTCCGCGGAGATAAAAATGTTGAGAAGCACTTCTATACAGTCTATACAGTATTGCGTCATGGATTCTGAGTTATTTTACGTACTGCATGAAGCTCCTTTGGCTATTGAACACGGAGGACCTGTTAGAATTATAAATGAATTTTCAATCAAATACAAACAAGTTACGCGTTATGATATTGAACTGTGCGTCCACTTTTGTGAACTTCACCAGAAAAAACAGAAACATTATATAAAAAGAGGCACTGCTGTGTGAAATTTATGATTTTTTTCCAAATGCCAATATATATTGGTCCTTGTAACCAGAGGGAAATATGTTTTATTTCGGCTTGGAACTTCTGAAGAAACTTTAATAAGAGTACACGCGGGATCACAATCTATTTTTTGGGACCTAAGAACTTGCTTAGAATTAATAATGTTCCTGACCATGAAATGTTTTCCTATTTTGTAAAATGTATGTGTGCATATGTATTTTGTTTTACAAACTAAATGTATTTGTAAAACAAAGTAGCAAAATAAGAATAGTCTTTGCGTGAAAAATGTAATAAAATGTAATTCAAAATGCATTCAAGCCTCATGTTGCAATAAGAAGGTTAATTTTAAGTTCTCACTTTTTATTTGAAAATTTTGTATTCCGTAATAAAATAAAGGCAAATTTTGCTTGGTACAATTTTCTTTTTCCTTTACGTATCTTGAATAATTTTTTAATGTCACTCTCATTATTTTGACAGAATAATTTTTTTTTTAGAATGTACGTCAATTACATCATGACTATCTCATTCTTTGCCGAAACAGTTTTGGTGATTCTATGAAATGTGTAGGCAAAGTGTGACATAATTCTTATACACTGCTGAAAACAATTAAAGGATATTGTAAGTTTTATATCAAATAAAGATATAAGCGAATTTTTTTGCCGAAAATGAAGAAGATAATTACAAATGCAAATTTTTCTGATTTTAAAACTGTGGAGTATGCTAATTTTGAGTTCGACGTCAAAAACGTCGCTTCAGCGGCAGCGAATGAAATTTGACTTTCAGCTGAAATGAAGACAAGAATGATCGGCATTCAGTGACTGCTTTGTTTCAAAGAGTACGATGTCTCAGCGAAGTTATTTAACCGATTCAGAAGCTTGGAGAGTTGTTGGTACGTTAGAAGGGGGCCAGACTCAAGCCGAAGTAGAGCAAGCCATTGGAAAGTCACAAAGTGTGATTTCCAGGATCTGGAACCGTTTTTTGGAGACTGAAGTGCAGGCCGAAGACCAGCACAAGGTCGTAGACGAGCAACAACGTCCAATGAAGATCTTTATTTAGTGTTAATGGCTCGGAGACACCAAAATATGAACGCTACTCTTCTCCAACAGCACCTTCGCTCGGCTACTGGCACCACGGTTTCAACTCAGACTGTCCGAAACTGGCTCCATGGTGTAGGTCTGTATGCTCGCCGATCGATGGTATGTGTTAGACTAACCTCAACGAATGGTCGCGACCGCAGGGAGTGGGCAACAGAGCATGTAAATAGGAGGAGAAATGAATGCAGCAATCTTCTTTTTTCTGACGAGTCCCGTTTATAAGTTCATCTGGATTATAGGCGTATTTTCATCTGGAGGGACCTGGCAGTAGTAATAATCCTAGGTTCGTGCACGAAAGTGTCAGATTTGGCGGTGGGGTAGTGTTGGTGTATAGTGGCATCTTCATTGAAGGGCGCACATACCTCTACATTATTTGATATGGACCTCTGACTGCTCGCCGATATAGGGATGAGATCCTCAGACCTATTGTAGTCTCTTTACGCTGCAGCAATCGGAGATGTCTTCATTTTAATGGACGGTAACTGCAGGCCACACCGTGCTATCCTGGTGGAGGATTTTCTTTTCGAGGAAGAAATCGTACGAATGGAATGGCCATCGTGTTCTCCTGACATGAATCCAATAGAGCACGTTTTGGACGCTCTGGGAAGACGAATTGCTGGCCGACAACCACCCCCACAAACTCTCCAAGAAATGGAAAGAGCTCTTCTGGAAGAGTGGGACAGAATACTCCAACTCGTGATTAATAGCCTCATTGACTCAATGCCTCAAAGGTGCTCAACGTTGCTGGGCGTCCGTGGAAACCATACCCCCTACTGAAAATGATTTTCTTTGAAAAAACACCTTTTCTTATTCTTTTTTTCTCATATGCACAAATTGTGTTTTTTTTTTCCTTTTGAACAGAATTGCGCATTAAATTGCTTTTTTTTTCTGCCAAACATGTGTAATTTATTTTTATATAACCTACTACGTCTGTCGACCGTGTATCAATCAGCTAAAAAGTTTCCCAGCCACAAGATCCACCTAAACCCGCAATATCCTTTAATTTTTTTGAGCAGTATATTTCATTTATTGCCAAAAAACATCCGGCATTATATAGAATGCCAGCAATTCATACTTTTCGGGTAACATATATTTTTGTACACTTATTTTATCACAATGATTCTATTGAGTGCTATCAATTATTAACAAGATTATTTTTTTCTTATTTAAGCTGTAGTATTTTCTTAGGCACCCATCCGGTATCGTGGTCAGTGACGCTGACTGTGCTCCCGTAGGGCCTGTGTTCCAATCCTGGAGAAGACACGGATGTTTATATTCTAATTCTTCATGAATTTAATCTTTTATTTACTGCAATACGATTTACTGTAGTTTTTTTCATGCAATATTTTTTAATCACTACATTGAAGATTAAGGGATATATATATATATATATATATATATATATATATATATATATATATATATATATATATATACAATAAAAATACTCAACCATAGTAAAGTTATTCCGTTAGAGCTAAGTAATTAATTAAAGATATTCCGTTGCAAAATTAATTATATACGCAGTTCACTTAAAAAAACAAATCGTTTTATAAGGTCCTCATTTACATACAAAAATAAATAAGACACTTAAATTTTGGCAGTAACTATTTTTTCGGAACAAAAATGACTTCGCAATCCGCTGAAAATGCCGTCAGCTAAAACACAATTTCTGCTACAAAACTAAACCCCCTAAAATTCTCATTATAGAGCCCGTGCTGCCATATATCTTCAAAGAGAGGATTTCAAAGAATATTCCTGCTAAGTATTGTCAGAATATTTGTAAAAAAGTGTTATTTTATGTGATTTTAAAAAGTGAGTGGTACTCATAAGTACCATCGGTAGATAAAGTGTTAAATTCCTTCTTTCTTTGTAATGTGTGCTTCATTCTTACTTCTGTAAGTCCCCGTGAGATAATTTGTGGTACACACTGATTTATAAATGTTCTCAATACAAAAACATATGTAGAATTTAATTAAACTTACTTTAATTGTTTGCATGCACCTAACAATCGAATAACTGGTTAAGCTGTTGATGTTATTAAGAAATCAATTTTGTAGTAAGAATATGTAAAAAGGGGATCAATATAAATGACTCATTTTATGGTATTCATTGTTACTTGATTATTATATGATTTATGTCTCTATTTGAACTTTTTAAAGCATTATTAATGAACTATCTTTAAAATCACATAAATATAATTAATAATTGGCTTATTCGTAATGCAAGAGTACATATATGTTTCTTTACGTATACTTGATCAAATCATTTAAAGAAAATGCTAAATGATAATTTTAAGGGGAATTGAAAACCCGCCCTCTCTCTGTGTACATTTTGACAATGTTAAATTGGCTATTTTCGATGTACCTTTTTCTCAAAATCTGTTATATGTACATGCTTGACATATTTCAAACAATTAAAAATACACCTTTCTCATTAAACTAAAATGAGCTTTTAGCTTACCTTGAATTTTTTAATAACTTATGAAATATTGTATCAAACATTGCAAAATTTAAACCATTTTTCACATAAAAAATTAGTAAATTTGTTTTTTACATTTTTCTTGAAAAGCTCATTTCAGTAGGAGAGACCGAGGCAAGATGACTATGTTCACAGTTTTTGTGGTTTATTAATTTATTTGTAAGGATAAAGAAATTATTTTTACTCGAAGTATTAGAGTAGTTCTTTGTAGCATTAAATACATTACTATTTAATTTTTCAAATAAATAAATAAAGAATAATTTTATTTTTTCAGAACCTTAACAAATTGTCGTCTTACACCAGTACTGAGGCAATATGACTTTGGCTTTGGGACGAGATGGCAACACTGAAAAAGGTTGAATAGGTTTTATCTTTTGAATATGTTACATGGTTTAACAAATGATAACTGTGTTTTTACATCTTACAAAGAATCAAACTAAGTATAATGTATTGCAACGTAATGTTGAAGTGTTTAGTTGTGTAGCTAACAATACTCACAAATTAAAATACCATTTTCATAACTGGAACATTTATCATGCTATCACTCTTGGCATTTACAGCACTCAGTCCATTTTCCTGTTGAAGGGACACAACATTCCTCTTCACAAGCAGGGCATCTTATAACACCATTCTTTGAAATTGGTGCAACTGAACTGATCTGCCTAGATTTATAGACTTAAGCCTACAGGAACCTAGTCTTTGTATTTACTCCCATTTTAGCTTCACGAGCTTCTCTTCTCTGTTTTTTTAAAGTTTTCTATTCTTCATCCTGCTTTTTCCTTTGTTCTTTAACATTTCATTGATGGGTGTGCTTTTAAGAATGCTTGGGCTCACTCTTTTGCTATTTGTTTTTATTTTCACATTGTGTTGCTTTAGACAATGGTTTGATCTGAAAAAAAACCTAGCAGACTTCTTTTATGCATCGTAATCAGTATTTATTCTGGAGGATTTTTATGTTGGTTTTCTGCTACCAAGGTCTAAGGATTAGCATTATTAATCTCAGTTGCATCACCAACAACATCATTGTTAGTAGGTTTTGCAGCAGCAAAGTCACTGATCGCTAAACACAAGATAATTATGAGGCTCGATTTTACATTCTTTAAACCCTTTTCACGGCATTTCCAACTGTTTTCTCTTTCAGAGTCTAGGGTGGGGGGGGCTTAGCCGACGGCAAAAATGTCTTCCTCTGGCTGGCCCCTTTCAAACGACGCATTCCACGTTCCGATGCACCACCCCTTAGCCCCTGAAGAAATAGAAGCGCAAAGTCGAGCGGACAAACGCGCAGACAAACAAGTGTTCACAGGATTTAATAGAATAGACAACAAAGTTGGTTTAATAAATTCCGAATCACGGATCAAGATGACAATTTCGTCATCATACCCCCATCATCATGCCACGAACTGCCAGTTTAACAATATTCGTTTCCATTTCCATGAAGAAAGTCGATTAATTGACATTTATTCTTGGTAATAAGTAGTATTTAATCTAAGTTACTCATAAATATTAAAGAAATATTATATATCTTACTTTTACCAGTAACATAGCTTATTTAATCGTGCCGAAAAGTTATATCGTGGCAGCGGTAAACAATCAAAATTCACAACTAACACAAAAATGGCTGTGTCAGCTTAGCTATACTATTGTTTAACGAACGGAAAATAGGAGAGCCCGTAGTGTTTGGTTAGTGGAAAACGGAAAAACTAAGACATTCGTTATCTTGCCCCACCCTTCATCTTGCTCCGCTATCCCCTATATATTATCCATCATTATAAATATATCATAAAAAATTTACATACCTGTGAACAGTAGGTTTTAAGGATATCTACAACGGACATCACAATTTACATTTTGATATAAATTGAATTTACTATATATATAGTGAAACATCTCTCTCTCTAATCGGCTAGGAAATAAAAAAAAAATAAAACGCTCAGTTTTACAATAAAATATACATGTTTTGGTTTATATCAGATGTACAACTTTTTAAGAAAAAACGAAGTAATTTGTTTACATGTTTCGCCATTCAAATGGGCAACAATTATTTCGAAAATATGTTTGAAGGGTTTCTTATTACCCTAGAGGTTAAAGAAGTTATTTTTAGAAAGGTTAAAATCTATAAAATTTGAAAATGTAAAAACCTCAAATTGTGAAAGAAATAAGATTTTAGCTTTCCACCACACCTTAAATGATAAACGAAACTGCCATCCTTACAAAATTTGAAATGATTATCTTCATAAAAATGTAAAACAATAGTTTTTAATAGTAGATTCATGATTTTTCATAAGTTTTTTTTTGTGTGTTCCTTATTGTATCATTTTATTTCTTAAGAGAATAAATTACATTTGATCTTTACATTGTCGATAAATACCTTATATATAACTACTATTTTGCTTTCATTGTAAATCATGGCATACCTCTTCCAATCGTTCAATCCGACTCTTGATAGTGACTTTTGTTAAACAAAAAAGAGAGAATAAAGGTTTTCATGGTATATGTTAACAAATATATCCTTTTAACGATGTTTTTACCTCTTTCCTATAAAACCTTTCTAGAAAATCCTCTTAGAAACAATGAGATAAAACCATAATCCGATAAAGGAGAGGGATTACATTCCAGATTGAAATGCGCAATTGGGTTTTTATAAAGATTTCCAATCGATGCGATTTATATCCATGTACCATACCCAACATATATTCCTTCTTTTTTTCTTTTAAATTAATCTTAATGATTTGTAACATAATTTTTTGAGGGAAGTTAGTTTCAGATGGGGTTCAAGTAGTGATGTATTCGAAGATCTAATATTCTTAATACGCTTAATCTTATTTTATGTTTTTTTGGAAGGGCATTGTAATTTGATGAGATTTTGACCGTAAGGAATTTGATAATTATGATGTTTTTCAAGTGCTTGTATACTTGCTAATATGTAATACATAAGGAAGGGAAAAAAATGTATAATCGTAATCGGATCTCAAAATCTAGAAAGTTTTCTGAGTTTATTTTCCGTTTCATAACAGTATAAATTATTAGTTATGATCTTGAGCTTTATTTCTGTTTAGTTGCTTATTTTATTCCTTATTACACTGAAGACCCGCAGTGTAGGGAAGATGATGTATCGTATATTATATTAGTAGATTTCATTCACTTGGCATTTGGGGGATAAAAAAGTGACATCCTCGTCACGGAAAGTGGAATAAAGTTACGAAATCTATTATATATATACTTTGTAGTGCTTTGAAGTGTGATGATTATAATAAATCATTTGTAGAGAAATTGTTAAACACCCTAATGCTATGATTTAGTTGTCCATTAGAGTCCCAAAAACTCGATCTTATGGGAACTGAAGGTTGTGCGAGTTTGTGAAAATGGCGCGGTATCAAGAAAGGGATTGAAAAAGAAGTAAAAGTGTTTCCTCTGAAAGTATTGCACTGTCCATGCATGTACATTTGCTTGAGAATATACTGCAGAAAATAAACTACATACATACCCTTAAACCAGCATTCCTAAAACTTTAGGGCCCATCCAATTAGGGAGGTGGGGGGACCCTACAAGGGTGGGGGAAGCTTATTGAAAAATAAAAAAATAAAATACTGTTACAAAATTGGTAATTTTTAGGAAGCAAAACAAAATATACATTCTGATATTATATATAAAAAAATACGCAGCTTTTCGTTCTTATATTTTATAACATCTATCTTTAGTGAGGCACCATATAGGCGGATACCAATTACCACATGTAATTTTGACGCCCAGTTTTCTCCCTAGAAGAGGCACCTGAGCTTTGACGATGCAAAACTGTACCAGCATCAAAGAGAAACAGACATTCTAGGGATATTTTAAATGCAGTGTAATCATACGACAAGGCTACTGTCCAATTTTCTGCATCATGAAAATTCACCAATTTGAGCCGGGGTCGAAACCACAATCTTGGGCGCATAAGGCAACTGACAAAACAACATTGCTACCCAGCTGGCAAACTTCTTATGATATATAATAAATGAGTCAGTACTGCAGAAGGTATTTGAAAATTATTTTTTCAATACAAGCAACATAATACTTATCTTATTAACTACTATATAACATAGCACTTATCATATTACTTAAAAGTAACTTTCTTAAGAGGACTTGGTACCCTAAAAATCACAAACCTATCGTTTTTTTTTTATTTTCATTTAATCTTATTCTTTGCATTATTATCTTTCGATTGATACATCACTTGTGCATGTCGGAAACTTAGAAGTTGACTAGAACATCATTTGAAAAAAAAAATTGGTAATTCAGCCACACCCCCTTTTTAGAAAAAAAAGCTAAAAAATGCTTTATGATAAAAAAAAAATCTATTTTAGAAAAGAAATAATAACAATAAAAAAGAATGTGTAGTATTAAAAGCAGAATATTTCCGAAGCAATACAATAATGTACTTTTTCTTCCTTGTGAAATATGTGTATGTAAAATTTTTAAATTAAGGCATTTTATATTAATAATTTTATATATAATTTTAGTTCTTATTCCTGATATATTTTTCATACAAATGTAATACTTTAATATTATAAGAAGAAAAACAGCTATTCTGTCGTGACAGAAAAAAATTTTCTTTTAACATTTTTCTTGAATTTTCATGGGCAATTAGTACTCTCTAAAAGTTGATCAATTATAAAAATGTGTGGGTTGAAAAAATATGAAAATGCAATTATTTTAAAGAAAAACGTATAACTAATATCTTAAAGTGGTATTTTAAGTTTAATAAAGCTTATAATAATTATTTTTTCAGAATTATAAACTTTAAACCTGTTTTTCTCGGTTTGTGTTTTTCGAAACCTTAGTGCATTCAAAATGATACTCCTTCGACAATTATTTACCAATCACTTCCATTTTTTTTCTTGCGTGTGGAAAATAAAGCATGTAATAAAATTAGGGATCCGTTTTGCTATAAACTGAATACTTTAAAAAAAAAATGTAAGACATGTTGGCTTTTTCGTTCATTTTTAGCCTGCATATCAACATTTTATTTTTTTTCTCCAAAACGAATGAAGTTATTCTAAAATAGATCCCTAAAGTTGTTTAGATAATCCATAAAAGTATTGTAAAAAAATTTCATGTCAAAAAATTAATTTGTACAAAAGGAGTAGGATTTTAAAATTTTAACAATTTTCCTCAAAAAATTAAAATTTTTAAAATTGTGTGAATAATATATGAAAATTTTCATCTGGTAACATTTTCTTGAATAGAAACATTGTATAAAATGCTAAAATATTATTTCTAAATACGTAAATAAAGAAATTTGCTCAAAGGGTGCCAAGTTCCCTTAAAATATGTATTAGTTAAAAAGTAGGGTATACAAAAATTCTACTTATCTCGATAATTAGTGTGATGTATATTTAAGGTCGTATATTATAACTTTTTAGCGTCAAAGTATATTATTACTGAATTCAGCATATTGTTATTGTATACAGATAGAAAAATTAGGATTAAAAGTTGGGTCGCAATTATATATATATATATATACGTTGCGTGTTTTTTGCAATTTGTTTCAATTAAAAAAAATTAGAATAGAAAAGCATTGGAATACTCTTTTTTTACTACTTAAAGGCAATTTACTTAACATATGTATTACTTAAAAGTAACATATGCAAAATTTAATACTTATCTTGATAATTTGAATGGTTTATAATTAAAGTCGTATGATATTTATTGCATTTAATACATTATTATTTTATGGAAAGGGATGAAGATTATGATTAAAATTTGGTCGGAAATTTCGAAAGTTTGAGAAGCACTGTGCTACGCATATTTTGGTTAGGATTGTTTTCAACGTTGCTATAAATTCTCACATTGAACTATGTACTTTGTGTTGATTCCGTGTCTGAATCTGTAAATATGTCCGTCATGTCAGTTTTATAGAAATCTGGCTTTTGTGCTCACAATTAATTTCATAGTGTATTTTACATAGAATTTACAGTTTTGAGGCTTTTTATATAAAATTCTTATTAAGGTCATAGAAAACTTTCTTCGCGTTTAATGTCGAGAGAATAATTTTGACTTGTTCATTTTTTGATTTTTTTCACCTAGATTAAAATATTCAAAATGTTTTTTTTTTTTAATTTCTAATGGAGTTGCTGATTGGTATTTTAATATTGCAGACCTTATTTATATTATCCGTTAGCTGGAAACTATTTTTATTGTGGCGCCCTATAATTGGATACACCAATTGTTGCAAATGATTTTGTTTCCATGTTTCCTTCTCATAGGGAAGCCCCAGAGCTCTGAAGATGCGAAACAGTACTAAAAATTTGAATTTTGACGAGGGCATCCAAGCCGAACATGTCGTAAAGAATATTTAACATACCGCATAATCATACGGCGGGTGAGGGTGAGGGCGAGTGTGATTTTTTTTGGCGCAAGAGCCATTTTTGGCTATACTGAGGCACACATTCGTTAATATAGTAAAATGTTAATAATATATTTAAATATATCCTTATTATGCGTGTATAAAAATGTAATTTAAATTGTCAGATTAAAAATTGTATAAAATTGAGCAAAGTATTTAAAAATGCTGAAATGTAAAATTTTATAGATGTCTAAAAAATTTTAAAATTCTTTATTTTACGGATTATAATCACATACGGTATGGACACTGCCGAAATTTTACATCATGAAAATTCACCGATTTGGGCTGGGCTTAAGCCCACAATCTTGGGCACGCAAGGCCTGCAACAAACCAACTACGCCACCCAGACGGCATATAAAAGTATATTACATTTACCATTTAAGTAAGATATCTACTTCGGCGTTTCTAAAACTGTGGGGCTCCCCCCTTTGGGGGGCGAGGTAACTCTACGAGGGAGGCGCGAGTATATTGAAAAGTCGAAAAAAATACTATTTTAAAAATTACTGATTTATAATGGAAGCAAACAAAATACTTTCTCATATATTAAAATATAAAATACGCATTTACGCTGATATAATACACTTATAAATGTATCAATACTGTACAATATGTTTTGTTATAAATTTAACCATACTAAGTTAAGAAGAAATTTGATAACTACCATTGACCGCATGGGCTTGTATTAACACTTATCTTAATAATTTGTGTACGGTTTATAATTAATTCTTTATCTGCCGATTTAAAGTTACGCAATTTGCTCCGCAGTGCCACCGTTTTCCACTTATATTTTAAAGTGGTTTTTTGGGGGTAGAGAGGAGGATAAAAAGAGAAAGCAAATCCTCTGAACTATGTAAATCCGTCCTAAACTCTGTCAGGGTCCTTTTATTGCATTTCAAAGCCTTCGGAATACTTTTATGGATAGCAATGCACAAAAAATATCATACTTCGGAAAAACGTATATATACGTCCACAAAATTAAAGCTTTGATTGAGTGAGACATTTACATATGTCGGCTGTACATATGAGGTTAAAGCAGTGGTTCTCAAACTTTCACTACTGGCGACCCAATTTTCAATCACAATTTTCATCGCGCCCCCTAAAAGTAATAATATATTGAATGCAATAATAATGCACTTTGGCGCTAAAGCTACAATACGATCAGAATTATAAACCGTACAAAGTAACAAGATAAGTATTAAATTTTGTATAAGTTACTTTTAAGTAATATTTTTTTTTTTTTTACTTTTTAGTTCGATTCACTATAAAAGCGCGTTTTTTGTTTGTTTCAAAACTATAATTTGTTTTATAAATATTTTTACTATACACGATAATAATCAGAATTCTAGTGAATAATTTAATTAAGAGAAAATATACTTACCTACTTTCAAGAACTTTTCAATTTTTCTTTGAAAATTTGAGACAAAATCCAATAAAACTAAGGAAAATGTTTCAAATGTGCGTGTCCTCAATAAAAGATGTAAATCACAGACACTTTTCGCTAACACAGGAACGTTATTTTCCACAGCAAAACTATCATATTTTGTTCACTTTTTTGTAGTTTTCTGCAGTTTGATGATCTACAAATAGCATTTTGAACTTTTCTTCTTTGTGTCTTTTTGACAAGGTGAAGTGCTACATTATGGCTTCATAGTTTTCTTCATATAGATCTTTAAGCAGCATTTGAAAATTTCAAATCAACTCAAACGTTTCATGTCTAACGCTTTTCTGATATTTACTTTCGCTATATCTTGATTAATATGCATTATTTCAGTAGGTTCTTCAATAGCTTGATCAGTTTCAACTTTTTTCAATAGGAATCACAGATGCCCATTTTTTTTAATATTCTGCTCATTTACATTTATAAACCATAATAAGTCACACAAAACTGCAATCAAAACCACAAAATTGTTCATGGGGAAAGTGTAGCATGTGTTCTAAGCAATAATTTTGTAAAGCGTTTTTCATTATGCATTATATGTTTCAAATTATTCAAAAATAAATCTTGGCCAAATAATTCTTCAAAGTGCTCAATATGCTTATCCATATATCATATAACTCTTTCACATGGAAGAAGGCGAAACAGAAATATATTATTTACAACTTCCCTAAAAAAACGACGGAGATAACCATACCTGTAAGTTCGAAGGTCAGCTAAAGTAATATTTTAGGTTAAAAGAGACGTAATAAAAAATCTCTCATCGTGGGATTACAACAAAGCAAACAAAATATTTTTTTTAATTTGGTTATAGGATCAAAGATGGCTAATGAGCGTTTGAAGTGGAATCTTTTATTTTTGATGATCCTCAGATGATAAAAATAAATTATATCAGTGTAAATGTGTATTTTTTATTATGTCAGAGAGCATTTTGTTTTACTTCATTCCAAAAAATTATTATTTAATCCTTTTATTTTCAATACGCTCGCGCCCCCTCGCAGGGTTACCGCGCCCCCCCAGGGGGCGCGCCCCACAGTTTGAGAAACACTGGGTTAAAGTCATATATTGTAGCTTTAGTGTCGAAGTATAGCATTATTGAATTCAGTACATTGTTATTGTACGGAGAGAGGCACAATGAAAATGATAATTGAATATTGGGTCACGAATATACTAAAAGTTTGAGAAGCACTGATCTACTTGAATATTGATGTGATATATACTAATGTTGATAATGTCGCTGGTTTCAGTATTACGTTATGATATTAATACGGTTTAACAATAATAATATTTATTTTAATATAACTGGGGGGGCACCTCCTGTCCGCAAAATCGTGAACCAACCCCCAACATATTAAAAAAAAATATTTCATACTCATTGCTCAAAATGTAAAACTGTAATTTGCATGCATTATGTAGTTCTTGCAAAATTTGTTCTTGACCAGGTCTAATGTACTATCCCTACAGTCTTGGCAAGATTATATGAAACAAAGCACAAGGGTGCAAATTCAGGGGCAAAATAAGGGTTGCTAACTTGGCGAGTTTTCTTGCAAGTTGGCGGTGTTGCGATAATACGAAACAACTTTATTACGCACTACGATTTTTTTTATATAAAAACAGAGAGATAATGGTTGAGGGCAGCTTAATTTTACTAAACTTAACTATTTTAATGATAAAGGAATATATAGTAACATTGATGTGATCTTTAATTCTATCTACTACTTTTGATAACATTCATTTTAAGTGTAGCTAATCGCAATTCTTATGATGTCTATTATATTTATTTAGTGATGCCGATATTATTAGAATTATTAACAGTATTCTTTTCATTTATTTTGTAGACATTACCTTTATAAGGCTCAACTGGAATCAATAGCTTGGGAAAAAAATGGGAAGAAATCGTTCACAGTATGAGAGCTGGATTGAAAATAAGCCTCGCCTGAGTGTGTTGCTAAAATATTAGTTGGTTCACACACCCACACAACGAATGTTATTTTAACCACTTATACAAACTCCGCGTGTATATATGTACCTTTCTAATAGTGGGAGTAAGAGTTACATTTATGCTGCACTATAAAGCAATACAAGGGCAATTTGAGACGTATCTTGTAGTTTTGATCCTCGTGTATTTTTATCCACGCCTGAGCTGGCACCTCTTTGTCTTAATTTCCACAACGGGAAGACATTGAGTCTTTATAGATTTAACGTGTTTCGGCCTCTTTTCCCTAGCAGGTCTTCAGCGGCACTGTGCTGGATATGCCAGGCGCGAATCCGTGGTACGCCTTTCCGAAGTACGAGCCTTTGCTCTGCGCTGCTATAATTTAAACTATTCCGAAGGCCTTGGACGAAATAAAACAACCTTGCCAATTCGTATATGTGTGTATGAATTACTTATTTCACCGATAAATTTACTTATTTGTGTCTTTTCTTTTCCTCCAATTCTCTGAATGTTAGTGTGGAAAACGGTGCCGCTGGGGAGAGGATCGTGTAATTGTTCTCGACAGCGAATTGGTTTTCTAATGATGAACCATTTTTAACCATTTAGCTTAAAACACGATGGTCAAATGAAGGTTCTGGGAAGCCAGCTCAGATGTCGTCCACGTCGCTTGACCATGGCTCAAAATTACGTGGTCCGTCGACAAAAGCCATCGTGTAGCAGAACAGAGTGACGTTAATTTTCACTCACTCACATGATGTGTTTGCATTGAATTCAAAACTGACATTAGACATGTGCTTGTTGTAAAATTCAGAAAATATTTTAAACTTGATGGTTAAATAAGAATGTTCAAGTTTTGAAATTCTTCAATATTTTTTCAAAAATTTCCCCCCAAAATTCTTGCTAGTCTTTTGAATCAAATGCATTTTTTACACTTATGTATACTATTATTATAGACAAATATGTAATTTTTAATAGAAAGTTTCTGCAAAAAGCAAAAGTTGGCAGCAACAAAGCGTATGAGCTTAATGATTGGGAACATGTGATTGCATCCATCATATGACTATGAAATTACATGAACTTTTGAATTGATTGGATGGAACTACTTGATTGTAGTTGTCATATAACATGTGAAGTGACATGAAGTGAAACCATTAATTGATTTCATAAGACTAATTCTGAAAATATGTATACTAGCTTTGGAAAAATATTAATAGTTTCATCCAGGCCTTATATACATATACAAACGGTTATTAAAATATATTTGCAAGTAATATAATATTGTAATATTACTAATAAAGATAAATCCTATTATAGACATATTCAATTATAAGTATTATAAGTATATATCATAATTGGACATCTTCCAGTATTGGAGATGACAAATATGTTACTCCAGATTTCAGAAAGAATAAAATGTAAATAATATCAGTCTTAAACAATAAGAATAAAAAAAAATTGCATTTTTATTCGAAAATTGCTTATACATATTTATTAATCAATTTATACGAAGAAAAATGACTCACTCAGTTATTCATTAACTTACTCCCTCACTCATCATGATATCTCCCGAACTGTTAAGCCAATGGACTTGAGATTCAGCAGTGATGCTTCTTTCATGAAATAGAGATTCGTTAAGCATCGGGTTGGAGAATATCGACACCCAAGGCGATGTTGCTAGGGATTATAGGTAGAGAAAAATTTCCATGTTTCAATGCTATTTGTCCAACAAATTTGAAATTTGATAGGAATATCCCTTTGACATGGAGTAGAGTTCCGCTATAAAAGAAATTTTTACAAAAATTGACCCCCAATTGCGTTACGAGGTTTGAAAGCGGCGTTATATATAAATATCCCCGTTTCCGAACAATTAGATCTACATATTGAAATTTTGTCAAACATGTTCCTGTCATGGAGTAGAGATCCACTATAAAATATATTTTACAAAGGTTTGTAAGATATATTTTATGGAAAAGGGGTTTGCAGAAAAAAAGGGGCGTTATACATTAATAAATATTCTCGTTCTTGAACTGTTAAGCCAACAGATTTCAAATGTAGCATGCGTTATCCTTTCATAGAGTAGAGATCCATTACGAAAGAGGTTTTACAAAAATCTACCTCATAGGGTGTTTTACGAGAGTGTTTTATATTATAAAAAAAAACTTATATTTTATGAATTACTAAATCTACAGGTTTGAAATTAAAAAAAAAAAAACATTTTAATTTTGCTGAGCAGAGATAATCTAAAAAGGGAGTTATCAAAAGTCAGCCGGTGAGGAGGTTACGGGGGTGTTATAGGTAAAAAAAATCCTTTTTATTCAACTATTAGACCTTTAAATATGATTTTATGTTATGCAGATATATAATAGAGCCTTTTTTTTTGTTAATTTGCAATTCACTTAAAAATAATTCATTAAAAATTTATTTATCCTTCATTTTCTATTGTGTCACTTTCTAATTCACCCGTGCAAATATCAGGTGTACCAGCTGGTATTTTTATGTAAGACATGAATTATTCCAAAATAGTCTGCGCAAACATTTGCTAGAATTAAATTAAATGTTTTCGCTTCTGATTCACTATGATCTAAATAGAAAACACACACACATCAAGTATCCTTTCTTACGTATTTATTGCGGCGACTGCTGCATTAGTTAGTATAAATTGTTTTAATTTATTAACATACAGTATTTTTAGAATATAAAAATTACAATGGCCAAAATCAGAGTTACTCAAACTTTAAATTACGCCCCCCGCTAGGGAAGTGTCAGTGGAGAATATTAGGGCCCACCCTTTAAAGTCAGGTTTCAGGCCTAAAGGCCGGATCTTACAAAATATGCGTAAGTTTCATCAGTCAAGGTTTGTGTCCCTTAGAATCCTGGAGCCCCCTCCCTCCCCGCGGTACGTGGGTTCCAGGGGTGTATGTTACAATATTGGGAAGTGTATTAACTCAACGTAGGGGACTCGAGCATATCAAAAATTGAAGAATAGAGAATATCATTTAAAATATTATTAATTTACACTGAAATGTAGCAAAACAATATTCATTTTGACATAATAAAAATAAAATACACATTTATACTAATATAATTTACTTATAAATGTATATACATGAATTGCATTACCAAGAGAATTATTACCAAGTATATATTTAATCAATTAGATAAATTTTTATAAATGGTGATTTTCAAATTTACTAATTTTTAATAACTGTTTACTAGTAATAAGTGAAAGAAATTTCAAACTTTAACACTTACATACATAATAGTTGCTATTTTGTTTATTCTCTAAATCTTACTGGTTTTTTTATCTTTCTGCCACAGCTGGTAGTAGATTGTTCATCAGGCAATGGGGAAAGTTCTTTCCAATTTGAAATCTCATTTTTTTTTCCAAAACTAGTTTGTTCTTTTTGATTGTCCACTGCTAACAAATAGGCAGGTTTCAGTCTATCTACAGAGATATTAACTGCTTTATCTTTGATTAAGATTGTGAAATACTTATCATACTTTTTTTGTACAGTATATGGTCCTTCATATGGTGGTTCTAATGCTTTTTTAACTCTGTCGATACGAAGAAACACATGGGAACAGGATTTCAAATCTTTACGCACAAAGATATTTTGCTTCCTGTTGCTAGGAGACTTCAGTGGCTTTAGCTCTGCCATGTGCTGCTGTAATTTGGCAACAAAATTCTGTGGATCCATGTTAATAGTAGGGGGATCAAAAAATTCACCAGGTAATTTAATGGAAGTACCATAGACCATCTGTGCAATTGTGTAACTAATGTCAGGTCTTATGGCAGCTCTTAAACCTAACAACACAGTGGGTAATGACTCTGTCCACCTAATATTGTTGTGAGCTTTTAGAGCACCTTTAAAGGTCCTATGTAAACGTTCAACTTTCCCATTACATTGAGGGTGGTAAGATGATGTGTGGGCTACTTTAGCACCACATATTGCAGCTATGCTTCTAAATAGTTCTGCCTCAAACTGTCGACATTGGTCTGTGACTAATTTGGCAGGTACTCCAAACCTGCAAATCCATTTCTCATAAAATGCTCTCCCAACTATTTCAGCTGTTATTTCAGGTATAGGAATTGCTTCCATCCAGCAAGAGAATCGGTAAATGCAGTTTAAGCAATACTGCATCCCTTCTGAAGGTGGTAGTTTTCCAATGAGATCTATATGAACTACACTAAACCTTTCACCTGGTTGTTCGAATTCTCCTAATTTGGATTTTGTATGCCTGCTGACTTTACATTTTTGGCATCTAATGCAAGCTTTTGCCCATTCTCTGACTTGCTTTTTAATATCTGACCAGACATATTTTTCAGTCATCAGTTTTACTGTAGATTTAATACCAGGGTGCGCTAAGCCATGAATTAGTTGGAATATTTGAAACCTGAATTTTTGTGGAATGTAAGGTCTAATTTTTCGTGTTGAGATGTCACACCAAAGTTTTTTTCTAGATGGCAATGTCGAAGGTTTAAATTTTAGAAAATTGCTGTGCAATAATTTTTGCAACTCTTCGTCAGTAGTTTGCTCTACTGCAATTTCCTCAAAGTTCATTTCAGAAATTAAATCAATTCTGGATGAGGCATCTGCAACAACATTATCTTTACCTAATACATGTTGAATGTTACAACTAAATTCTGAAATGTATTGAAGTTGTCGTTGTTGTCTTGGTGATGCTTTTTCATTTTTTTGCTTAAATGCAGAAGTTAGAGGCTTGTGGTCAGTATATATAACAAATTCATTCCCTTCCAGCAGGTGTTTGAAATGTTTCACTGAAAGGTATATTCCCAATAGTTCTCGGTCATAGGTACTATACCTTGTTTGTGTTTCATTTAGTTTCTTTGAGTAAAAAGCTATTGGCTTCCAACTCTCGTTTTCTAATTGCTGGAGTACTGCCCCCACAGCAAAATCTGATGCATCTGTGCAAAGTGATAGGGGTAGTCCAGATTTTGGAAATGATAAAAGAGCAGCTTCGGCAAAGTCAGTTCTGCATTTTTCGAAGCTTCTCCTGGTGTCATCAGTCCAATGCACTTTTCTGCGGTCTTTCTTCTTCACGCCTCTTAACAGTTCATGTAGAGGTGCTTGAGTCTTAGCAGCATCCTTTAGGTATCTTCGGTAAAAATTTATCATGCCCAGAAACGTTCGCAGGTCATGAATAGTTTCTGGTAGTTTGTAGCTTAAGATAGCTTGAACTTTTTCTGGCAATGGCCGAGAACCTTCTGCTGTGATCAGAAATCCCAAATATTCAACTTGGGCAGCTCCCATCACTGATTTGGAGACATTTATTCGAAGTCCATATTGCTGGAATCTTTCAAATACCATTTTTAGGGGTGTTCACTGTGTTCCTCTTCAGTAGATGAGGCAACAAGTACATCATCAAGAAACGGGAAAACAAAGTCGAGCCCATACAGTACTTCAGTAATGAAACGTTGGAAGGTTGAAGGAGTATTCCTCAGTCCAAAACTCATAGTATTGAACTCGTACAAGCCAAATGGGGTGGTGATGGCAGTTTTTTCTTTGTCTTCCTCAGCAATAGGTATCTAATAATATGCCTTTACAAGATCTATCTTGGAAAATATTTTTTTATCCTTCAGAATTTGATTAAAGTCCTCAATTCTAGGAATTGGATATCGATCTGGTATTGTCTGTGCGTTGAGTCGCCTGTAATCGCCACATGGTCTTAATGTGTCATCCTTTTTATTAACCAAATGCAATGGACTTGCCCATTGAGATTTTGAGGGTCTAATAATGTCGTTGTCCAGCATAAACTGGAACTCTTGCTTCGCCAGCTTCAACTTATCAGGGGCTAGTTGTCTTGCCTTCGAATAAACCGGTTGGCCAGTTGTTAGGATGTGGTGCTTTACTCCATGTTTGACAACTCTGTTAACCAAGTTTGGCTTGGTTAAATCAGGATACGACTTAAGCAGGTTGAAATACTTGGAGGCTCTATTGACTGTGCTGAGATCATTATTTTCTTAGATGGTAGCAACTTCTCCTTTAATTGAAAGATTTGTTACTCCATCGATTAATTTCCTGTTGTGCAGATCTATCAGCAACTGGAATTTTTGAAGGAAATCAGCACCTATGATTCCTCGCTTAACTTTGGCAATAATAAACGGCCACTGAAATGGGCGTCTTAGGTCTAGATCCAGCGTGAGAATTTTTAGACCATATCTTGGAATTTCAGTGCCATTAGCAGCATACAGTTTATATTGAGAGGCTTGGCACTCACCTTTCGTTTTTGTCCAAGGGAGGATCGAGACGTCTGCTCCGCTATCCACAAGGAATTGACATCCGGTTTCTCTGTCCTTGACAAATAACCGGAATTTGCGGCCTAAAATTTCGGCAGCAGGACTCGCCGCGGCGTCTACTGCTGGGATTCGTTTCCCGGCTTATTGAAACTGCACGGCTGTACGCATTTACCAGGGAGACACTTCTTCCCGAATCGGAAATGGTAATAGCAATATCTTCCCTGAGGATTGTAGCGGCGCCTTGATTTGCTGCGACTTCTACTCCTTTGATGGTGATGAGGTCTAGAGCTCTGGAAATTTCGTTGTAGCTTCAAAGAGGCAAGTTGTTCTTCAAGACTTACTAATTTAGACAGGAGTTCATCCACTCTTAAGGAATTTTTCTGAACCACTGCAGCATCAATTGTTCTTGGCGCCATCTCCACGATCTTGTTAGCCAATGCGCTATTTTGTCATTTTCCAGTAAATACAATCCAGGGTCACCAGTTATTAGGTGCTTGTTTCATAGCACTCTAATAAATACTCAAGTGTGTTGAGTTTTCATTAATTCATTCTTCAGACTTAATCAATATCTACTGGAATTTTATTCTGCGTGTTCGTACTACAACGGCGGCAAAGCTAGATCTACAAGTTGCACACACACACACACACAGAAATGCCACGTTTTTCAGTATTTTATACAGTTATGTTGCAGTTAAGCATAATATAATCGATATGACTACACAAGTAACAAATAACAAAACAGAAATATAAATTATGAAGGTCATTTTAAAAATTAACAGAAATTAAATGCATTTATATAAAATAAGTTTAACAATTATTATTTAAGTTTAACATTTATTTGAATAGAATTAATTTCTATCTTGTCCATACCATGTTTAGCGGATTCGAAAAACAGTTGACAGATGCAGCCATCTAGCGAGAGAAAATCTCTACAAAAACTGTCCTTTGCACACTCTTACAATTTTTAGAATCGTGATTACTGAATATAGAATTTATTTATTAGAAATAAAAATGCATTATATAAACTGAAAATTCCTAGAAAATCAAGTGAAAACTTCAAAATACTAGTAGGAACAAAAGCTAATTACACACAGACAATATGTAAATAAAATATTTCGAATAGAAAATAAACCCTATTTACTTTTCATCTCGTCTACTAAAATGTTTCTTGTGGGTGTATTTTCCATAATAATAACAGTAAAGTGGTATTTTAAGGTTTATAATGTAGAGAAATGTTTGTTTCGGTGAGAAGGGCTCTGGAATTCATACTCTGCCATTCAGAAAAACACTTTCAAAAATGTATTAAAATTACTTCTACTGCAAGTAGAAAGATAATTTTGATTTTATAACAATCGTAATAGTTCATAATTTACAAAAAATTAAAGAAATGAAATATGTGTTCGTGATTGAAATTTGTAAGCATAGCCACAAAAATGATTTTATATATATTTCTTAATTCTCAAAACGCATCTTAATGAAATAAATATTTTTATAGTTTTGCAGCTTATAAAATTAATGTTGCATAAAGTTATTACTTTAATGATTATCTGACTACTGATCCCTTAAGGCAAGTGTGGCCAACTACTGTGGCACGAAGAATGTGTGTGCCACACATTAGTGGAACACTTCAATTGTGGTACTAATTGTGGAAGTGGATGATACCGGAGGGCTGGACAGTTTTAAAACAATTGCATCGATTGATTAACAGTGCATCTCAGAAAAGCTATACATTGTATCACAAAATCAATAAATGTTTTAAATAAAATTTTGGTAGTTTTATATAATTTCTATACTTAACTAATTTCTGCAGCTAAAAGTACATTTAATTTTAGAATTAGTTTAATCAGATAAATATACTTCTCACCAAACTACTCTAAAGTTTTTTAAAGTAATTAATGAGATTGCTTAGTCAAATCCTCATCACCACCTACAAGTTTTAATGTCAGCTACCTTGTACTTATATATTTGTTCTTATTGCTCTTCATTCAAGAAACATTACTCACAAACTGTTAACCCAAATATAAAGTAAACTTTTTTTATCTATTACATTTTGGGTTGTCTAGGGGGATCGCAAAAATATTTTTATGGGACGCATAGGGCCCACACGCCGTTATTTAATCGCCCCCTTTTTAAGCAATAATAAAAAAAATATAACGAAAGCATATTTAAAATGAAATTTTTTTCAATTCCTACTATTAGCTCACAATCCCCCTACATATATGTATATCTTGTTCAAATTTTCAATCGTTAATAAAACACATTTTAATGCACTCACATAAGCTGGAATTTTATATACACTATTATATTGGACGACATTATGGTGATTTAATTATAATTAATAAAACTTAATTGATTAAAATTAAATATTCAGAGAATTACAGACAGAGCCTTGTTGGCATCCTTTTTGCCGACTTAGCGACCATTTCTGCGATTTGTGTCAAAACTTAAAAATGTTTTTTTCTCACATTCTGAGCACTCATTTAATCTTAAATTTTCTGTACACAATTGTTTTGGTTCAGAATACGATACTTTAACTATAATTAACTAAAAATAATTGACAGAAACTCTGATTATTTAAAAAATAAATATACACTCAGGTTAGCTTCATTTTTAGCTACTTGGGTCAAACCTTTAAATATTTTTTCCCTTGAGTTGTAAAGCATTCAGTTGAACTGAAACTTTATATACCCGAGTGTTTTAGATGACAATACGATACTTTAATTATTAATTAATAAAAATTAATTACCACTTAATATTGTGATTTTGTCATATGTATATACGTATTTATATTAATTGCAATTATTTTATTAAAAGTATCTAAAGTAAAGTTTTTCTTTCTTGATCTAAATAGGAATTGACTTTAAAATATATATATATATATATATATATATATATAACTTGATAAATACTGCAGCAACATTAGGTTTAAGGTTGACAAAAAAAATTGTAAGAAAAAGAAAAACCTAATTTTAACTTTAAGTCCGAGTTTGTTCCTTGTTTACAAACATGTATATCATTTTACTTACCATAAAAAAACACAATACGGGTGAAGTTATATATTTCTAGAAAGGTTAGCAATGTCACCTCCTTTTTTCAAATTTTTAAAACCGTTTTATGGGATTGCTGATCTATTTTATCGATTTCCTTTTTTAAGGGATTTTAATTCAAGGAAGTCAGAAAAAGAAAGGATATAAAAGGAAACGGTTTTTTTTAACTTTTCTGTCGAAAAGGAGTAAGAGTGTAGAGAAAGAGATAAAAGGGGAATTTGGATGTGTAACACTGTCTGAAATGACGAAGATATATCAAATACTTTTTGAGTGGCATTTATGCCTTATTTTTGAATGGAGTACCAGATAAAGGATAAAGAAATTTTTTCGATGTATGTTGGAAAAGTCACAATATATTAATTTACTCTTTTTTGTAAAACTAAATGTACGTAAAGTGTATGTTAACCAGAATGCATTTAATAAATGTGAACATGTTCTTTAAAAAAATTGAAATGAGCTATAATTTGAATTTGCTAGATTAGTTTAGAATGTTTGTAATAACTTCCGTTTTCCAAAACGTATTTACGAAACAGAAAATCACCATCTCCTATTTTTCCGACGTTAACGGATAACCCTTAACCAGATAATTATTTTTTGATGTAATTAGGAAAAAATATTATTCATTATAATGGAAATTTAATGCAGTTTTACAGCTGTTTATTCATGCAAAGCTTTCATGTTGCTCTCAGAAAAAAACCCAAATCTCCATTCTATCAGCAAGTATTTTAATTTCAATTACAGGTTGTTCAATAAACGTTCATCTGTGATCATAATATTTTAAATTTTCTTTAGAGAGCTCTAATTTCCGAGTCAAAATCATCAAAATTCTCACGTATTAGATAGTAAGTGGATATAAACTCATCCGAGTATTTTATATTTTAATCATCCTACGCTATCTGCATTTAAATTATCTTCCTTAACATTGGTATCAACTAGCCCATAAATTATATATATATATATATATATATAGAGAGAGAGAGAGAGAGAGAGAGAATCAAAATGATTTCATTATTTCATTACATGTCTTAATACAAAAATCTCTTCCAATATTTAAAGGTTTAAACAATTTTTTAGCAGTAATAAAAATAATACGCATTTTTTTTATTGTGAGTTTCTTCTTCAAAATTCCAATCGTAATTTTTCTCAACATAACAGAAAATCGTCACGGTAAAATATATACAGATAATTTAATGTAATATATATAAAAATATAAATTGTGTAATTAATTGGACTTACCATATAAAAATAGAAATTGTATATTAAAGTAATACTTCATTAATATACATAGTGGTTTGTGTGTGAACTTATCAAATGCATTAGTCTTTTATTATCAGTGCATGTATATTTGCAAACCATAATTTGTATTTTATGTGTCAAAATTCTATTAAACAGTCGTGCTCAAATTTCATAAGATAATATTCATAATTTAATATACACATGGTGTACCAAAAGGAGCACTCGAAGTCAGCTCAACTAGATTCCTCGTTGGGAGTACATAAAAAAATTCCCGAATAACTGTACCAGTACGATGAATAGCTTAGAAGAAAAGTACGATCAAGGTAATGGATAAATGTTTATGCATGCGATTCATGATGTTTTTCCAGTGAAATTATCTGCTCCTGTGAGTGATTTGATTGACGAGACAAATTTTGCAGATTGAAAAAAAGATTGGAGTTTGCAGCAACTGTTTTAATGACATCATTCACACATGTCCTGTATTCATGCGGTCGATTTTCACATAACTGATAAAGCCAGTTGCTAGTACTACGTCATTTAAATAACAAGTGCAACTGCAATCTGAAAAAAATGCACTAATGTAAAACCAAACTGTGGAGCAGTATGAATTTTCTAATGAGACTTGAGAAGTCACCCAAGAAAGCATTTCTAATGTTAATCAAGGCTTATGGAGAGGAAACATTTTCTCTTGTCCGTGTATTAGAATGGCATAAGCAGTTTTCAGGAGGAATGGGCAGTGTGAAAGATGATGAACGTGCTGGACGCCTAAGATTCTGATTACAGACCAAAACATGGCAAAGTTCGTTATGGGATCCGGGTGATTCAAGATTAAGTTTTTGCGTATTGCTGAAGTTTGTTAACTCAAACGAGGAAGCTGTTTGATACATTTCTACTGGCAATTGACTCTTGGGGAAAATTTGTGCGAAGGTTGTTCCAAACGTTCTATTTGATGACCAAAAACAGTGTCGCAAAGACGTGCATGTAAACATTATATTTAGAAAGCATTGCTAATGACAAATTTGTTGGAATCTGCTATAACATGTTATGAGACATGGAATTTTACCTATGTCCAAAACAGTAAGGACCAATCAATGCTATGAAAATCTCCACGATCCACAAGACACCCCCCTCTCCAAAAACACACATTGCAGAACCAAAAACCACAACAAAACTAATTGTATTCTTCAATATTAATGCAATTGTAATGATTGAGTGGGTTCCCAATTATTAGACTGTTAATCAACATTACTACAAAAGATTTCGTGAAAAATTTGGAATAAAGCCACAGTTGTATAGTGAAGGATGTTTGTTGCACCAACACAATGCGTCTACTCATTCAATCCTATCTGCCAAACAGTTTTGGACCAGCAAAAAATTTACTGTAATAGGCATCCTCCATATTCACCTGATTTTCCTCCATGTATTTTTTATTACCTACTGTTTAATTTTGCTTAAAGAGAGCCAATTTTACCTCAGTTGAAGGGATTCGGGCAAAAACGCCTGAAGGACCTTCGAAAAGCCTTGTTCCAGAACAGTACCAGCACTTTCAGCACTGAATGCATGAGTTTGTGAAGGTTAAATGGAACTATTTTGAAAGTGATAATGCCCTGGAGAATTGATTCGGTAAGTACGATGATTTT
Source organism: Trichonephila clavipes (assembly GCA_019973935.1). Lineage (NCBI taxonomy): Eukaryota > Metazoa > Arthropoda > Arachnida > Araneae > Nephilidae > Trichonephila > Trichonephila clavipes. Next base: position 276,494 of record BMAU01016002.1, on the reverse strand, counting down.
TTCCCCGCCACATCTTGCATATAGGCTTCTTAATTTAAAGGACCTCTTTTGCTTTTATCTCATGAACAGTTATTGCAGAATCACAATCTCAGTTTTGCATCAACCCTTCAACACAACAAAACATCAATGGGAATCAGATCTGTGAACATGACCACTCGAAAACCATAGCCACCATAGGGTGAACTGTTTATTCAAAAGGATAAAATGTAATTACAGCTTTTTAAATGTTAAATGTATTCAACTCAAAACAACTTTTAACAACAGATAGAAAATAACAATGAGAATTACCATTTTAATAGTATAATTAATTTTCTGTATTATCTAAACCAGTGTTTCTCAAACTGAGGAGCGCGCCCCCCTGGAGGCGTGATAACCCTAAAAGGGGGGCACGAGCATATCGAAAACAAATGGTTTAAAAATTATTTTGCTAGAACGAAGAAAACAAAATACTTTCTGACACATAAAAAATACACATTTACATTGATGTAATTTTTATCAGTTGGCGATAAAGTTTCCACTTCGATACATTCATTAACTATCTGATCGGCAAACTAAATTAAAAATTATTAACATTTTGTTTGATTTACTGTAATCGCATGCTGATAGATTTTATTACGTTTTTTTTTAAATCTAAAATACTAATCTTTCAGATAAAAAAAATCAGGCTCAGAGAAAAATTCTAGGAAGATAAAAAATTCGTCACTCTAAATATTATTGAAATGCAGCTAGTTGTAGAAAGAAAAGGAAGACATATTCAGAAAGCAGATTTTACGTCAGCCATCATCGTTTTCATTGTTTCACCTTAGAACTTATTGGTATGATTTGTTATATTCCTTCTAATATGTTTTTTTTTTCATTTCGGGAGTTTGTAAATAATTTTTTTTACAACTTTTGCACTCTTTTCCATGTTAAATATTTATGGGATACTTGGAAAAGCACAGAGATAACTTTGAAGGATTATTTCACTATGATTTATTTTTATGGGTATTCTGAAACATATAAATCATGATGAAATACGCATTATACTCAATTATTTATTTAGAACTAACACCCATAGTATTATTAACCACTTGAAACACGAGAGCGTTCGCGTAAGGCTCAAAGTCAAAGAACAGCAAAACTACAATGATTCGAATAAAATATCACTGTTTTGCTTGCAAATATCATTCCTGTAATGTTAGTGAAAAGTGTCTGTGATTTGTGATCTTTATTAAACTTACCTTCCTTTGAAATATTTTAGTTCAGTTTTAATGGATTTGAAAGTAGGTAAGCATATTTTCTCTTGGTTACATTTTCCACTTGAATCGTGATTTTTATCGAGTGTAATAAAAAAAATAGTAAAAAAAAAACATTGGGGTGAGACTCAATCTCTTCGTGCGACTATGAATTTAGTATCAATTGCGCGCCTGCTCTCTGAGGTTAAAACATTCTGAATTATTCTCACTAAATATTAATGCCAAATGTAATGGATATGTTAGACAGCAACACACACTACAGTCTTTTTTTGATGACATGTATACTCTTAGAAATGAATGATGGAGGAAATAAATCTTTATTTTAATATCATTTCACAATAGAGTAAAGAAAAATAACAATAATTATCATATTGCTTAAAAGTAATTTGCTTAAAATTAATATCGCTTAAAAGTAACAAATGCAAAATTTAATACTATCTTGTTAATGAGTACGGTTTATAATTAACAACGTATTTTAGCTTTTACACCCCAAAAAGCGTATTATTATTGTATAAGGGGGTCGCAATAAAAATTATGATTGAAAATTGGGTCAGCAATAGTGAAAGTTTGAGAAACACTGAATTCAACTGAAATGCCTTAATTTCAGATTTTAAATGTATGCAATTCTATTATCGCAGAAATCGTGCAATTGTTTCTAACATCCACAAGAACATTACATAAATAAGTATTTTAACTAAGTTAATAAGCAGTTTCAATAAACATACTAATTTAGAATTTACTTCACAAGTTGGTTAAAAAGCTACAAAATTATTTAAAGCAATCGATAAAACAGAAAATAAGAGATCTCATTGCCAGTGAGAAACAGAGAATACAATAAAGCCTATTTTTGTGCGGTAGAAAGGGACAAGATAGGAAAAACACAAATGAAAATATTCGAAAATTTCAAAAGTACTTACATGTGGTAGATTTTCTTTAATGCGGTGGGAAGGGAACGCGTAAAAAAAGTCGTACTTAAAATTACTTCAATTTTTGCGAAACATTCGTGAAAGTACTTTCAAACAAATTAAATATTTAAATTACAAATGGAAACATTTCTAAAACCTTTAACCCTCCTGGTGGTTCGCTTTCTCCTGAAAAGTTATTCCGAAAGTGTTTACTCTTATTTTGCTGTTCGCTTTAAAAATGCAACAGACTTCTTTCATTTTCCTCCTTTTAAAGCTTGGGATGTCAAACGGGGACAATTTTATGATTTAGTTCGGTCTCTTTGTCAATTGTTTACAGCTAGCTGTAAAGTTACATTGGTGAATCTTGTATGAAAGATGTAGAGCAAATCGGTCGTTTTCCCTATATGTTCAGTAACAGTAAAATTAAAACAAAATGAAGGGAAAAAAATGAAAAAAAAAATGGTGTGTTAGAAGTTCAACAATAATTATATTTTCTTCAAAAAAATTCATTTTTCTGTCATTTTTTTAAATTAAAAAAAATATATATTTTGGTATTGCGATTTGAAACAGAAAAAAGCATCCTGTATTCATTTTTGAATATCAGAGTAAGAAAACGTGCTCACTTTCCTGTTTTTTAAAAAAGTAATGAGGTAAAAAGAGTAGAGGCCCTATCTCTTTTTTTAAACAATAAGACAATAAATGGTGTATACGGTGATTTGCGTACAAAGATTATATTTATGAAATAAAACCGATCTTTCTCTATTCAATTATATTTTTAATATATAATTACATAAAAAATGATTTCAATACTTTTAAATTATTTTAATTAATATCATATAAAAGGTATTTTTATGCTAACTGAATTTTTTTCGAAGAAAATGTAAATTTTCAATCCTAGTGTTCTCCTTTTCGATCCTCTTGTATTAAATAAAAATTTCTTTTATAAATCGGCATTTGTGATGGACATAACACACATTCAGTCAATAATTTTTAATTTTAATTGGGGATATACTTCTTCAAATGCGCGTGACAGTACTTCTAACCATTTTCTACTCAAAATTTATTTTTTATCTTTCTGTTTCTTTTACTACAAGGAAAAATGTCACACATCGATAACTACATTTTTACAAAATTCAGTCATTACAAATTATATTGTGAGAAAAGTTCTCCCTAATTAATTTTGTCTTTCAAAACAGTACACTTAAAACAATTTTGTTCAGTGAAGTTAACCGACAGTTCCACAATGTATCCATACCAAATGTTAAAAACAATTTCAACATTTGGAAATGTATCCTGTATTACATATTTTGTGAATACACAAATATTTCCTGCTTTAGAGAAGACATAGTATGAGATGTGGTGTGTGGTTTTGAAAGAATATTTTCGTAATTGTAGACTATTTTTGAAAATTTTAATACTACTGAAGCTGATCATATAACTGAAAATGAGCCTTATTTTAATGTGTGCAGGCATCAAAATAAAACACTTTACTATTAAACAGCCTATGAGTTTATATTCAATATCAAACTATTCACAAAATGGCTTACAACTTCTATTCAAATTGTAAAGAAACTGAAATATAAATATATCTTACGGCAGTGAAATATATTTATAATATGTAAGTAGCCTATTCCTACACTTATTTCAGTACATTTTATAAACTGTAGTTGAAAGCAATTTTTTATATTTATAAACGATGCATAAAAGCTCACACAGTTATAAAAATGTCTTTATTATTTTTAAATATACTGCTATAAAACGTATATGCATTGTAAGATCAGTTCTAAAATCCTAAAAGCTTTTAGAGGAGCAAAAAACATGTACTTTTGGATGGATCAAAATTTTAATATTATACACAAATATGCATGTTATTAAGCAAATACATTTGAAAAATCAAAGTTACTTCTGAAATAAACGTAATTAAAAGAAAAATGTTTAATTGCAAATGAGTGGAAATACATGTTTATCTAAGGGGTATCCCCAAAGTGAGACAATCCTTAAACTTAAGACTCAAACTCAGTGGCACAACAATCCATGAGGGCCAGGAAGTAATATGACCATCCCAATATACATGACCAATGGGTACTGAGGTGCATGGACAGATGTCCTGATTTGGTGGTTTGTCTGAAGAGAGACCTTCAGTGCTTAAGACCCCAAGCGAGCTTGGTACTCATTTATCGACCCAATGTAGAGCGAATGAAAGGCAGAGTCGACCTTGCCCAACCCGTGAAAAGAACCCCAGACCTGTGTTGTCGAAGCACGATACACTACCACTCGAACCTATTCGGTGAAAAATAAAACTTAATGTTGGAATCTTATATAATTCCCTAATGATGAGGGAGTCTAAATTTTTTTTCATGCAAACTTTTTAGACGGAAATGGTTAATTATGAACATTTCACAAGTTGCATAAATTAAAATTAACCATTATAGTTTACATAAATTTTTAAGGGTGCAAAAGGTGTATTTGGCTGCACGAATTAATTTTAAAATGAATACGGTAACGAAAAAGTAGTACGAATCTATCTAAAGTAGGGTTGGTTACCTTACATATTGTCAAAAACAACAATGTATCGGAAGCCAATTCCACAATTCGTTGTTATAAAAATGTATGGAAAATTAAAAGACTTTTTTTTGCATTTGTAATTTATATGTATTTTTTTTCCTGAGAATTTTAAAAGCTAGAGTGTCATCCATCAAAACCGCGGGTCTCCCTCTGTTTTCCCAGATCATCCCCTGACTAAGCCGGCTCTGCCATAGTAAGTGAAAATGCCGTATTTTGTTTGTCAAGATCATTTTATAGCAGACTGCATTTTCATGAATTTTAGATGGTCGTTTTATATTTTCTACATCAATATCATAATGTGTGAATTTAAAATTACATAAAATTCTTGACATTCGCATCAATGGCCATTATAATTTTTATTAGTATATGAATGGGTCATCAAACGATTACAGGACTAATATTAACATATTATTTTAACCATTTTATTAATATTAAGTATAACATAACGCACACAAATTTTCTGAGATTTAAAATAAATATTTCGAAAACTACTTTAGATATACTCAAAATTTTTCATTCCTACGCTTTAGCTTCTCAGTTTTGCTTCTATGTAAAACTTTATTGTATATTCATCAATTTTTTAGTATATTTTTTGCTCTTAACATGCAGTTTTCAACCGAATTGTATTAATTTTTCGAAATATATTAATAAATACAAAAGAAGGTATATATTAACATTTGAAATTTATATTATGCTCAAAGAATTGCTAGAACTTATGGTAAAAAATTTTGAAGCGCGCGATACATTTTTTTCCAAATTTTAAATGGAATTTCTAACATAAAATTTCTAGCTTTATACGGTCGAGATTTTAAAAAATATCCAGATTTTAATTACTTATTCAGTTAGCCTTTAAAAAAGATAAATGTTGAGGTATTTTGTATAAATATATATTTTTGAACAATAATTCGAATGTTTTTGAATAGCTCGAATTTAAAATTGATTTTTATGTTTATTTAATGCATAAATGTCTACTGTAAATATTTCCGTATATTTTTGATTACCATTTATTCAAACATTCAAGTTATTAAAAAAAATGTGGGAAAATCATGATTCATGTTGTCTTTGATTTAAACTGAAATTCAAGCACTTAAAATTCAAATATAATGCGGTGTATTTTAACAATAAAGGCACACACACACTACACACACACACACACTGTACGTAAACTTCCCTCAACACTTAGGCTTTGAAATCTAAAAAAAAAAAAAAAAACTAATAGATCTTACGGTGTTTTTTTTTTTTTTGCTCGTTATTATTTTTATCAAAGTGTAAGAAAATGTTTCAAATTATTTGATGAAGGTTAAATTTATTCATTTTTATTGGTTGGAGTGTTTGGTGTTTTATTAATTTTTTACGCATCTTATAATGAGATAATCATGTATCAAAAACTGAAAGCATTGATCAAGATAAGAAAAATGAAGCGAAAGAATATACTTAAAAAGGTATAATTTGTCTAACTATATAAAATAGCAGGTTGCCCTGACACGCCCCAACTTGTTACAGTTTTAAATTAAAATGAAACCAAAAGGGAATTGTAACATATTTTACTTATGTGTTCGGTCCTTTCAAAACTTTTAAAATACATGCTAACAAACAATCACTTCCTGGGGTCTAAGGAAATTCTTCCCCGATTTTTAAAGATTGCTCCAGGGTCAAAACACGGGGTTCCCTGCGAGCCATAGAACTTCGTATCAGTGTCCTGCTGTGGATTCCCCACCGTCCCTAATTTTCTTTCAAGATGTTATCCCTCTAACTGGATAGCACGGCAAATTCCGTCAGTCTAAAGATGCTTCGAAAATGAACTGCACGGGTTTTTCTGCCTTCAAGTAACGTTTTCAAAAGCGGATTAGCTGCACTTTTCTGAAATCCTTTCCCCCTTTTAAGGTTTAACATTTTGAAAGATAATGTTGGACGGAGGAAGTAACACAGCAGGACACTGATAGGAAGTTTTAAGGCTCGCAGGGAACCCCGTGTTTTGACCCTGGAGCTATCGTAAAAAATCGGGGGAAATTTCTTTAGAACCCAAGAAGTGTTTGTTTGGTAGCTTGTATTTTAAAACTTTTCAAAAGTCTCAACGCATAAGTAAAATATGTTACAATTCCCTTTTGGTTTCATATTAATTTCCAACTGTAACAAGTTGGGGCGTGTCAGGGCAATCTGCTATTTTACATAGTTAGACAAATTATCTTTTTTTAAAGTATATTCGTTCGCTTCATTTTTCTAACCCTAATCAATGCTTTCACTTTTTGAAACATGATTATTTCATTATAAAATGCAAAAAAAAAATAATAAAACACCAAACACTTTAAAATTTGAAATCTGTTCAACTTTTCAACCACTAAAAATGAATAAATTTAAACTTGATCAAATAATTTGAAACATTTTCTTACACTTTGATAAAAATAATAACAAAAAAAACTAATTAAGATCTATTAATTTTTTTTTTGATTTCAAAGCCCAAGTGTTCAGGGAAGTTTACGTACAGTGTGTGCCTAGTTATATATTGTTAAAATACACCGAATTAAATTTGAATTTTAAGTGCTTGAACTTCAGTTTACATCAAAGACAACATGAATGAAGATTTTCACACATTTTTTTTCTAACTTGCATGTTTGAATAAATGGTAATCAAAAATATACGGAAACATTTACAGTGGACATTTATGCATATAATAAACATAAAAAACAATAAAATTCGAGCTATTCCAAAAAATTCGAATTATTATTCAAAAATATCTATTTATGCAAAATACCTCAACATTTATCTTTTTTTAAAGGCTAACTGAATAAGTAAATAAAATCTGGATATTTTTGAAATCTCGACCGCATAAAGCTAGAAATTTTGTGTTAGAAATTCCATTTGAAATTTCGAAAAAAAAATGTATCGCAAAGTAAAAAAATTATTTACCATAAGTTCTAGCAACTCTTTGAGTATAATATTAAATTCAAATTTTATTATATAGCTTCTTTGGTATTTTTTAATATATTTCGAAGATTTCATACAATTCAGATGAAAAATGCATGCTAAGATCAAAAAATATACTAAAAAAACTGACGAATATACAATAAAGTTTTACATAGAAGCAAACCTGAGAAGCTAAAGCGTAGGAATGAAAAATTTTGAGTATATCTGAAGTAGTTTTCGAAATATTTATTTTAAAGTTCAGAAAATTTGTGTGCGTTATATTATACTTAATATTAATTAAATGGTTAAAATAATAAGTTAATTGCAGTCATGTAATCGTGTGATGACACATTCATATACTAATAAAAATTGTAATGGTCATTGATTCGAATGTCAAGAATTTTAAGTAATTTTATATTCAGACATTAAGATATTGATGTAAAAAATATAAAATGACCATCTAAAATACATGAAAAGTGCAGTCTGCTATAAAATGATCTTGACAAACAAAATCCGGTATTTTCACTTACTATGGCAGAGCCGGCTTTGTCAGGGGCGATCTGGAAAAACAGAGAGAGAACCGCGGTTTTGATGTTCCCAGGAAAAATTATATATATATAAATTACAAATGCAAAAATAAATCTTGTAATTTTCCATACATTTTTATAACAACGAATTGTGGAATTGGCTTCCAATAAATTGTTGTGTTTGACAATATGTAAGGTAACCATCCCTACTTTAGATAGTTTTGTACTACATTTTCGTAACCGTATTCCTTTTAAAATTAATTCGTGCAGCCGAAATACAACTTTTGCACCCTTAAAAAGTTATGTAAACTATAACGGTTACTTTTAATTTATGCAACTTGTGAAATGTTCATAATTAACCATTTCCGTCTAAATAGTTTACATGGAAATAAAGTTTGGACTCCCTCATTCATTAGGGATTTATATAAGATTCTAACATTAAATTTTATTTTTCACCGAATAGGATCGAGTGGTAGTGTATATGGCTTCCACACCACAGGTATGGGGTTCTATTTACGGGCGGCGCAAGGTCGACTCTGCCTTTCATCCCCGCTACATTGGGTTTGATAAATGAGTACCAAGCTTGTTTTGGGTCTTAAACCCTGGAGATTTATCTTCAGACAGATCACCAAATCGGGACATCTGTTCATGCACCTCAGCGTCCAATGGTCACGTGTATTATGATGGGCACAGCAGTTCCTGGCCTTCATGGATTGTTGTGCTACAGAGTTTGAGTTTTAAGTTTGAGGATTACCTCACTTCGGGGATACCCCTTACATAAACATGTATTTCCACTCATTTGCAATAAAACATTTTTCTTTCAATTACGTTTATTTCAGAAGGAAGTTAGATTTTTCAAATGTATTTGCTTAATAACATGTATATTTGTTTATTATATTAAAAATTTGATCAATCCAAAATTACATGTTTTTAGCTCCTCTAAAAGATTTCGAATTTTACAACTCATTTTACAATCCATATACGTTTTATAGTAGTATATTTAAAAATGATAAAGACATTTTTACGACTGTGTGAGCTGTTATGCCTCGTTTATAAATATAAAAAATTGCATTCAGCTACAGTTTTTAAAATGTACAGAAATAAGTGGAGAAATAGGATACTTACATATCATGAATATTTTTGACTGCAGTAAGATATATTTATATTTCAGTTTCTTTACAATTTGAATATAAGTTGTAAGCCATTTTTCGAATAGTTTGATATTGAGTATAAACCCATAGGCTGTTTAATATTGTAAAGTGTTTTACTTTGATACCAGCACACATTAAAATAAGGCTCATTTACTGTTATATGATCAGCTTCAGCTTTAAATTTTCAAAAATAGTCTACACGTACGAAAACATTCTTTCACAACCGCACACCACATCTCATACTATATCTTCCCTACAGCAGGAAATATTTGTGTATACTGAAAAATAAGGTATCCGACTACGTTGAAAACGTCATTTTCGGTCAAAAATCACATTTTCTTTTTATTTGATATTTTTAAAATCAAACAATTATCTTTCTAAATCTGCCTTTTTGTTTTGTCTGTGCGATAATTAGAAAAAAAAGTTGCAGGTGTTTAAAATATTATTACAGCGGTGAAATTGAAACCGGAAGAGGTGAAATCGAAACCGGAAGTTGACTGCTTCACATGCTTTTTACCCATAATTTTTGCAATTTCAACCCATTATAATTTTAAAAACAATTTCTGGCATTTTTTTAAACTATTTTATTGATAGGCAACAATTTCAATCTTTTAATTGGACTTTGCGATTGGCAACATCTGTTTCTTCTGACCTCATATGTTTTTGTTTTGATTTGAATCTTTCGAATGTTGCTCTCAAATTTCTTCGAAAACCTTATTTTTTTATTGCTTTAATTGCACAATTTTTAATTGTTAATTGTTTCTGAACATTCTGCTTTTGATATTATCAAAAATGAATCAAATTAACCTCTTGAAAACGCAACACTATGCTGGTGAGACATTTACAAAAACAGTGGAAATGTTGACTTGTAATGTTTTTGACTTGAAGTGCTCAAATTTGTAATGAACGAAAACTGGGATAAGTAAAGGTATTTTTACAGAACAAAGAATGTTTTAGTGGAACATTAAGAGGTAATAGAATATTTTATTTAAATTGGGAAGTGTGTTTTCAAGTTTGTGTTTCTCAATTGTTTTGAGAACAATCTGTACCTGAATGAAGATTACATGTTTGGACTGACTTCTAATGTGACTTGAAAAATGCTCCGATTAAAGTTTTATCGTCCTTTTTCAGCTACTGAAAAGCTAAAAAGCAAAGTGTTATTAATTTTGCAACCTATTTTTAGAAGGTGAGTGATTGAAAGATGATATTTACCTGTGAAAAAGCTATGTTCTGAGCTGAACTGGCCTTGTATGACAAAGGAGCATTTAGACTTTGTGAAAGAAAGTCTTGTCTGTGCTGCTACACCAACGGCTAAAGATGCCATGAACGACACTGCTTTTTTAAGCGAAAAGCATTATAAAATGTTTCAAAATGTCAGTTGAAGAATGTGGAATATCCGTTGACGGCAGAGAGACACATGGACATTCATCGCTAAATGTGGTTTCTATAGAAACTTTATACATTGACACTGGGAAATTCTAGATTTAGAAATGTTATCAAAGTTATTTAGAATTCTATAAGTCCAGTCATACATGCGTGTTCCTGCAATCATCTGGGATTTACTTCAAACAAAGTGCGTACAAAATCTTTGTATGGTTTTGCACTACGAAATCTTAAAAATATGTATTTCTTTTGTGATGGTGATTCCAAGGATACTTTTCTGTTAAAGATGTGTATGGTGTCAGCAACGTCATCATATGAGTGCATAAAATACTTCTAAGAAAGATTGAGTAGTCGGAAAAGAAATTTTTAAAAAAGGCGAGAAAGAAAAACTTATCAATGTTATGTTTAATAAAATTCTTCACTGTTTTAGCACTAACACCAATCACGCCAAAGCTATGCTAAGTGCTACAATAGCAGTATTTTTTCACTGTTGCTCCAACAGGGAGAAACCCATATATGGGCCGTGCCCGATTTGAGCTGAGAATTGGTGTGACTATCAACGAGGAAACGACACCAGAAAACAATAAACAGAAAAAATTGTATGTATTTCTGCGAAACTTTAAAATATTGTTCAACCTGTGTACACAAAGCAGAGTGATAAGCAGTTATTATAAAATTGCTTCCACGGTAAGACACAAATAAAAATGTATCATTTAACGCCTGTTTGTGGCAAATCATTTTGAAAGAAACTTTTATCGAGCTAAAACCATTTTCTTTGGGTACCCATATATTACCGTCATTATTTTTAAAAAAGCTTTCATTGATGTGTTAGGTATTTTGAAAGCATTTGGCATAAATGCAGGGAATTATATACTGCGTGATGAGAGATTTGTTGACATTTTTCGAGTAGGTGACTCGAAACAACATTCTTTGCCTTTTTTAAAATCAACCAGAAAAAAAAAGGAGGCCCAAAGAAAGAAAAAAATTAACAAACTTCCAAAGACTGGGAGTGTTAATTATAAATCAGGAGAGTTTTAGTAATATACTTGTCATATTTTGTTTTGAAATTGATTTTATAAAGTTTAAATGCATTTTCTCAAAACCATTTTTTTTGTAAATTTCATGATATTTCAAACATGATATCTAAAAACTATTAGAGATACTTGTATGAAATTTTACACAAATGTTATTATTGGTATTATCTAGAGAATGACCTACAAGCTAAGAAATTGAACAATTTTTAGTTATTTTATAGTTGTATTTCTTTCTGAAAGTTACGATAATTTGATTGAATTTCCTAGTTCGCAAGCTCGACTGGCCATAACTTTTGATTCAAAAGAAGTAATTTAACACTTGTAGGTCATTCTCTAGAAATGTGTTTTTTAAAAATGTATTACAGCAATATTTTATGGAAAATATAAAATATTTTAAAAAATAGAGTGTTTGAAAAATTCCAAAATTTGATTAAAATTTCTTTAAAAATTTTAATTTTTGCAACTTTTTATGTACATATATTATTTCTAACTGTACTTTTTATTATTGTGTATAAAAGTGAAACTGAAAATGTAAAAATATTAGGGATTTTTTGAAAACTTAAAAAAAAAGTCTCCGAACGTAGTCGGATACCATACAGAATACATTTCCAAGTGTTAAATTTGTTTTTAAAATTTGGTATGAATACATTGTGGAATTGTCGGTTAACTTCACTGAACAAAATTGTTTTAAGTGTACTGTTTTGAAAGACAAAATTAATTAGGGAGAACTTTTCTCACAATAGAATTTGTAATGACTGAATTGTGTGTAAATGTAGTTATCGATGTGTGACCTTTTCCTTGTAATAAAAGAAACAGAAAGATAAGGAATTTTACTTGAAGAGGAAATGGTTAAAAGTACTGTCTTGCGCATTTGAAGAAGTATATCCCCCATTAAAATTAAAAATTATTGACTGAATGTGTGTTATGTCCATCACAAATGCCGATGTAGAAAAGGAATTTTTTTTTTAATACAAGGAGTTCGAAACGGAGAGCACTAGGAATGGAAATTTATATTTTTTCCGAAAAATATTCAGTTAACATAAAAATATCATTTATATGATTTTAATTTAAATAAATTAAAAGAATTGAAATCATTTTTTATGTTATTCTAAATTAAAAATATAATTGAATAGAGAAAGATCTGTTTTGTTTCATAAATATGCACCATTTATTATCTTATTGTTTAAAAAAAAAGATAGGGCCTTTACTCTTTTTACCTCATAACTTTTTTTTAAAAACAGGAAAGTGAGCGCGTTTTCTTACTCTCATATTCAAAAATGAATACAAGATGCTTTTTTTGGTTCAAATCGCAATACCAAAATATTTTTTTTTAATTTTTAAACAATGACAGAAAAATAAATTTTATTTGAAGAAAATATAACTATTTTTCAACTTTTAACACGCCATTTATTTCATGTTTTTTTTACTCTGCATTTTGTTTTAATTTTACTGTGACTGAATCTATGGGGAAAACGACAGAGTAGAACTACAGTTTTCATACAAGATTGCCCAAGGCAATTTAACAGCTAGCAGTAAACGATTGCTATCCTGGTTCTCACTGAACAAAGACGCCGAACCAATTCATGAAATTGTCCCCTTTTGTCCTCCCAAGTTTTAAAAGGGGGAAAGAATTGAAGTCTGTTGCATTTTTGAAGGGAATAGCAAAATAAGAGTAAAACGCTTTCGGAATAATTTTCAGGAGGAAGGTATCCACTTAGATGGTTAAACCTTTAATAGGAGGAAATGTTTTCAGAAAAGTACGTCTCAACCGCTTTTGAGAATGTTACTTGAAGGCAAAAAAACCTGTGCAGTGCATTTTCGAAGCATCTTTACAATGACGGAATTTTCCGTGTGGAACGCTTGGAGTGATAATTAATCATTGTATACATGAAGAAGTTTTCAAATTGCACATAGATAATTCGCTGCCACACATTGTAATCCAAAGTGTGCATCTTACTGTGATGAAATATTTTAAAAATTTTCATCACTTGAACATACTATATCATTTCATCTGTTTTAAGGTACAATAAAGTAAATGATAAGCCTTTGCGACAACTGTCGGTCGGCCAGTTGCTTGTTAACGTCAAAATAACCAGATATGCATGACCAAATATATTTTTGGAATTTTAAATTCCTTTCGGAATTGATATCAATTTTAAGAAAATGATTTTCCAATTTGTTGGAAAGCTGAACCCCAGCATATACTTTATTCGCTTTCAAAGAATCTGGTTCTTCTTGTCCGTCTTCGTTATCTATAAAATTATTAACAATGTCACTGTCATTGAAAGTTTCGTTTTCAAACAAGCATGTGCTGCTAGTGCATTGGAGAAAATAATTTAACGTGAATTGTTCAAAGATTGTTTATAACCAATGAACAGAGCGCGTTGAAGTGCATATATGCGTATTGTTAGATAATATTACAGATGCTCCAAAACCATTGAAATTCTTATACCACATAAGGAAACATCGCACAAAAATAAAACCGCATAAAGCAAATCGCACAAAAAAGGACCGCTCAAAAACAGGTTGTAATCTATTTATGACAGAAGCTTAGGAATTATTTTCTAAAAATCTTCCAGTATGTTTTAGCACTTCAAATAACTTGAAATATAAACAATGAGACTTTTTGTTCCCCACAAGAGTGCTAATAAATGTGACAGCAAAGTAGAGTAGAGAAGATAACTCCCATTCCATTAAAGGCTTTTTAAGCTTGATAGCCACATTTTCCCGATATCATTCGAGACTGATTTCAAGTAGCATGTAACAGTCCTTCTCTCTATCCTCCGTTAAGGATCGTCGATTTCAATCTAGAGCTTTTGTACGTCAAGGAGACCATCATCAATAAAATATGATATCTGGTCATGTTGATATTGCGAACACGTTCGAATAAGTCCTATGATTTTCGATTTTCTATTTCATGCACTGGCTTTTGGTACAAAATGAGTCAGTATATTACCCGTAAGCTCAAAAATCAACAAAAAGAAGTAATAGGAATAAAATCCTATTTCAGAAGGGGGAAACGGAAAAAGAGGAAGTTCTTCATAGTTTTTTACGTGAGAAGAAATGTTTAAATCTTTAGAAATATAACAATTATTTGACAAAAAATTGTACATTCATAGCATGTGTTGAAAACAGAAACAACTTCCCTCTTTCTATTTAAACTTATCTATTACTTTTTTTGCACTAAAATCTTCAAAATATTTGTATTCTTGGAAATCGTCTAATTAATTACCATGTTTTTGAACGCAATAAAAATATATTAAAATACACTCACTTAAAATGGGAGATTGAGCAATAATGAAATTTCTAAGGTAATTAAATATTTATACTTTAAGACATTTTAATAGTATTTTTTTTTCTTTTTATTTGCAGTTTGGTTGAAATAAAAGCATGTAACATGTAAAACATCGTAAAAACTGTGTACACTATTAACTCAAAAAAGTAAGATCAAAACTTAACAGTACACGGTATACGTGAGGTATAAAAATGATAACTACAAACATTAAAGAGAGAGAGAGAAAAAAATAATCAAAAATAATCTGCATAAAGAAAAAAATCGACCTCCACATACATGGGAATACTTTTTATTTAAAAGAAATGGGATGCCTAATGAGCTTAACGAATTGTACCAGTAGTTCTATAAGCAGAAATATTTATTTTTTTCAAAAGCCTGAGATAATACCTCGAAAACATGACTTCATAACATAAGATCACTGTGCACCTACATTCCAGGTTCCTTCGTAAAAAAGGGGGTTGCGTGTTATATGTTGAACATATATATATAAAAAAAATGTAGCTTGACTGCATAGATGCGCATTATAGGCCGGATTTTACTGCAATACATTAATGTAAAATTTACTAAATTTCCCTTACAACAAAGGTTTCTAATCAAATTAATAAACTTTTTTTAAACTGTTTAAATTTTTTTCATGGACACTTTAGAAGAACATTTTGCCTGACTGTGGTGCTGTAGGGCCCGGTTTCAAATCCCGGATAAGGCATGTATGTGTATAGTGCCTTCGCGGCATGGGAGTACTTTAAATAGCCGTATAGCCGCAAGTCCTCTCGTGAGGTTGGTGGGAGGGGAATAGAAGTGGGAGGCCCCACGCCAACACAAGGGCTTTCTCCTTCAAAATTGGGGTGGAACCGAGCAAAATCGTACTGTCACCTTTATGGTTCTCAAAGCTACGGCTAACGACAGGCGTTAAAATCTAGCCCTTTGCCAAGATGAATTGTGTGGACATTGATGATATTTTACTTTCTATCATGTGGAATAAGTAACAACAACAACAGCATATTTTGCTAATCTAATCAAAAGATTAAATTAAATAACTTCTTTTCAGAACATGTAATTGGTACTGGTAAAATATTAGTTCAAAGTCATATAATGTGAAATCACTAGCAGAAATTAATTATTAAGTTATTATTATAAATATCAAGTAATTGTGTATTTGGAAAAAAGAATGGGCTAAAGGAGCAAAAATTATTTTATTAAATTATTTACAATATGGCTTTGATGAATGAGAATTTTTAAATGCAGTTTCATATAAATATTAAAATATTGTTGTTGTTTTAAAATGCAGATATTGAAAGATTTAAATTTCGAGTAACTGAAATGAATCTTTTAAATAAATGGATACACTATCTACTTATTAGGAAAAAGCATAAATGCATTAAAAATTAACTAACAATTTTTACATCATTATGCATTTATGAAATAAATGTATCTTTAACTATTATTTCCTCTACATATGCAATTTTGTAAGGATTTTCAGCAATTTAATCCAAAAATATTTATATTAATGAAACAAAAATAATGCAAATCATCCCAAAACACCACATATGTATCATTGGTATTTAAAAATTAAGTAAATCAAACAAAATAAGATGGAATAAATTATAAATATGACAAAAGTTACAACACAAATTTAATAACAAAATTCATCAAATAAGTTATATATATACACACATATAAACAAATACATTACAAAATAAAACAATTAAGAAGCAAAACTAAGATAATGAAGTAATACTAGCAAATAAATGAAGTTATAAACTCAAAGCAATGAAAAAATAATGCAATCAAGTCAATGGGGTTATAAAGCAACGCGAACGAATCTTTTCTTGAAACAAGCTCAAAAGATTGGGGGACCCTCTGATTTTGTGAGCATGCAGTTTTACCTTTAAATGAAATTATTCTTAAGAAATAAGTTTCTAAGAAGAATAAAATCATTTTTGTGTTTTATAATTCCTTATTTTGAAAATATTGTCAATCTCGAAAAAGGCTTACTTCGCAGGCTTGGGATATATTAAATTTATAATTAAGAAACAACTTTTTTCAACGCAAAACATCAATCATGTTTTTATTATTCTAGAAGAGAAACGATACTCCTTTGTTTTAATAAGTAACATTCACAATATACCTCTGTCTTTAAAATAACCTTTTCTGTGATTATTCAGGTAGAAATAAAGCAATGTTTATCCTTCTTATTGCTGTCAAATATTAAGTCACAAATCAACAAATTTACTTAGTTATTTAAGTAACTAATAACGATGCACCAAGAATTAATAACATGGATGAAACAAAATTGGGCATTTATATGCTCAACGATAGAATATGTGATAATCAACTTTGTCGTACATTGACTGCCTAACGGAAACTCCTGAGCATTAGAATGAAACATCGTGACGTGATGATGAACATGAATGTTATTCCGTTGGCCAAAGTGAACTGGAATAAAAGTTCATGAACAACGTGAAAAAACGTCCCCATTCGGAAAGTATGAAGCAGGGTACTCAAATCAGAAGACTGATCTGCAATTGGCTAGAAGTGATGCAACCCAATGACGATGCTGACAGAAATGGAAGAATCATTCATATACAGAACGTAGAGAATTCAACGGTTGACCTAGACCAGTGGTCGGCAAACTTATTAGCCAAAGAGCCAAATATGAACATTACAACAATTTTAAAAAAATTGGGAGCCATATATGCTTATCTAGTAAACTTTTATTACACGAAATAAGTAATTCACTAAAAACTAAATTTCATATTTATTAAACATTTATTAATGCGAAAAATGCGCTTGCATCTCCTTGGAATGTTTGAGTAAGTCAGGTTTGTATGTTGTTGGTTTTAATTTTAGGAATGATCCCAAGTTCTCATCAATATGACGACTTCTCAGTTTACTCATGATAATGTCCGTGCTTGAAAAAGATTGTTTGCATATATATGTAGAACCAAAAAGAGAAAGAACAGCAAACGCAAGTTTTTTCATCTGATCGCAAGAGTCAGGAATACTATTCCAAGCGTTGAAAATGATCATGTCTTCCTTCTCCAAGTCATTCAAAACAGACCACATGTGTTATGAACTAAGATCACAATTTTTTTTTCCAATATTTCCAGTTTAACAGAAATACGTTCGAATTTAGAGCGTCATAGCTCGTTGTTTTTTTAAATCCAGCAATTGTATTTCAAAGCTACATCTGTCAATTTCAAAAGGAGAAAATTTCAACTCGATTTTTGTAGCATTTAGAGAAATTTTGACAAATACTAAAATTGTTCTGCTGTTTTTAAATTACTGAAACCTGTTGAGAAATGCTTCCCTCATATATAAAATTATTGCTTTAAAATGGTGTTTATTAATAGAGGAATTATTTTCTTGGTGATGCTTCAGCAGGCTCGGAAAGTGAAACAATGTTTCCATTTCAAATTCCTGAGCAAAAATGGATAATTTGTTTTCAAATGTTATTACTTCTTCTAATATCGAAAAAATTAAGTTTCCTTCACCTTTTAGTTTACTTTTAAACGCAATGTTCAAGAAGAAATGCTTTAATTTCCGGAACAGGGACGCAAAACGTTTTAAAAACTTTTCTCTTGATAACTAATGTAACTTATTATGAAGCAGAAGATAAGCGTACTCACCCTCCATTTCAAATAAAAATCCTTTGAATTGACAATGATTAAGAGATTTAGCTAAAATTGAGTTGAAAATGGTAATCACTAATTCCATAACTTTACAAATTTCATCCAGAAGTGTTTGCGCACATAGCGCTTCTTGGTGAATAATACAATGGTAAACAAGTATCTCGTTATTTATTTTTTCTTTCAAAATAGCGACAAACCCTTTTCTTACGCTGGTCATACTTTTGGCCCCATCTGTTAAAATCGACACAACTTTATCGAGGGGAATATGATGTTTATCCATACACTCAATTACAGCATTTACGATATCTTCTCCACGCGTCTGACCTTTGAGTGGCGATAATCCTAAAAGTTCTTCTTTGGGACCTGAATGAGACATAAATCTTACAAAAAGTGAAACTTGCGCTGTATCATATATGTCACAAGACTCGTCAACTGCTATTGACAAAGCCGAAACCAGATTCAGTTCTTCGATATGCTGGATGGTTAGTTTCGAACACATTTTACTTGTTCTGTTTTTAATGGTTTTGGCAGACAATGGTATAACTCTAATTCTCCTTAGAATATCTGCTTTGTTCTTAAAATCCTGAAATAGCTCTTCGGATGCATTTATAAAACAATTTTTTATGTATTTGCCCTCCGCGTACGGTTTCCCTCTCTTAGCAATCTCTTGTCTAGAAAAAAAAACTTACCATATTGATATTGCTGGAAGATTGCATCCAGTTAAACACAGAAGTTGTCGACTCTTTTGACTCTTCTGAAGTTTCTCAACTGCTTTCTTCCTTACATCAGCAGTAGGATACTTACTGCTAAAGAATATGTTTTTTCTTTTCCTCTTACTGCTTTCTTGTAAAGTGTCTCTCTAAATTTGACTTCTTGTTATGATCGAATTTCTCTTTACAAATAAGACAAGTCGGTAGTCCATTCAAGTTTTGAATAAACGCTAAATTCTCGGTCCACTCAAAAATGAATTCGTGGTTTCCACCTTCCGTTTTTCTTTGCTTTTTTTGGTATATAGCAATATATATAGCAGGTGTAATAAACTCGTATAAAATACCTGTAATATATGCTGCTAGATTGAAAAATACAACAACTTTTTAATAAGACAGGGAAACGGCAGACAAGGTAGATAAAACAAAACTGTTCACACTGTTACTGCTGGTCTGTGATGCCAATTTGTACCCCCACTGCTTAAGAAAAAGTGTGCGCACGCATGCTTGTGGTACCTTTGTATCACACCGGAGTACACCGAAAACATACGAACAATTTTAGCCGGTAGCTTGTACATGGCTTGTGTTTACGTTTACGAAAACCAATAAAATTATACTCGATGTTCGTTACGTATTTTTACAACAATATAAAATTTTAATTACCTATCTATCTTTTAACTTAAACTAAATGAATTATACATGCTCTCGATTTATAAAAGATTTTGAATTTTAATTTTATCAAAATAAAATGTAATTTTTTTTTCTTACAAAGTGTTTTTTAACGAAAATATTGTTGCGCCTTGCGTGGATATCTGTGCCATAGCCGCAATTAAGGAGCCAAAGAACCGCACTTTGCCAACCACTGACCTAGACCAACCACAGAACGCGAGGACAGAGCAATCCCTTAATTAGCACTTACAGTCCCTGATGAGTACTTAAAAGCGACTCTACCGAATGAAGAAACTAGTGATTCACAATGACCTTCAAAAGTCAACTCAGCGATCACGGTTAAGGTCATACAATCCAATCGGACGACTGTATATAATATACTGAAGTATAATTATTTTCAGGGATGAATTCTTCTTTGAAATGAACAACGAAATAATGGCCAGGAAGACGGGTTTGGAGAAGGTCAGAATAATTGGAATATGCTGATGTTATTCCATACACAATCTTATTCCATATCATATATTAATTGCACAATGTTATAGTGCTAAGTCATTTAAAAAATACAGATAAGTAAGTAAATATATTGTCAGAGAGGAAGTCTAATTATCCGACTATTATGAATTCTATAACTATGTATTTTAAAATACAAAGAGAAAGTTTTTTTAAGTTTAAAGAAGAGGAACGTATATATTTTTGTTGTGTTTTAAAACTTTTTCTTAAAAAAAACATGCTGTGTATGGTTTAATAAGAATACATCTTTTGGTTCACACGACAAACGAAATCTTTACAAAACCTGGTTAAATAAGTTGTGCAAGAGAGATTTGTTTTGAACAGTGAAAAGAGTAAAAATATGGTTTCTTTCAAGTTATGCAAAAAACGTATATGAAAAGATACAATTAATTTACTCTGGAAAATCAGTTAAAAGTCAAAAAAATACTCATTTGGAACCAGTTGCAAATTATTTAGCCTTTTATCTACAGACGGTACTTACAAGTACCATTTTCGCGGACCTTGATCTGGCTTCGTCAGGCTGGTAGAATTAGTCACATCATACTTTAAACACTTATAATAACACTTTAAAATTACACAAAATAACCATTTTTTACGAAGACTGATGATTCGTAGCAGGAATATTCTTATAAATCAACTCTTCCAAGATATATGGCAGCATGGGTTCCAGGATGAGTATTTTAGTGGGGAAGGCGAATAGTTTTATAGCAAAAGTTGCGTTTTCATCTGGCCTTTTGATCGGATTGCGAAGATTGTCATTTTTGCTCCGAAAATGTAGTTAATGTCAAAAGGTAAGTTTCATTTTTTTGCATGCTATGAAGACCTTACAAAATGATTTGACTATATATTTTAAGTGAACAATGTATGCAATTAATTTTATAATTGAACTACTTTTCTTTAGTTATAAGTACTGGCAGCACTCTGGGTGTTGGAGCAAGAAATTAGTCTTTTTCGACCGTGTGGCTTATTGTTTTTGTTGTGTTCGAATGTCATTGCAATAGTGCAAAAGACGTGCACATTTTTTGGTATTTCTTTTTAGCTTAACTTATTTATTTTGCTTCTTTATTGCTTTATTTGAACGCTTAAAAATTGAACTTTGAATTAAATCTTGCCTTTCGATTCCCCCACACAATTAAATACAATATATATTCTTATTTCAAAAATTAACAGAATTTTTATTTATTTAGGTGTAACTGAGATTTAACAATAATAGGAGATTTTCAAGGTGCTATTATTATTATTATTATTATTATTATTATTATTATTATTATTATTTCTTTTTCTTAGAATGTCAGGAAAAAAGAAACTCAGTCTTCAAGAGGCTTAGGATTTATTACAGAGCATACCGTTTGAAATCAATGATGTACTAACAGTTGATTTTTCAGGTAAGGAAGTTCCAGCAAATAATTTGCTATACTTTTCAATAGATTCTTAAGATGCCGATCAAAAGATTGAACAAGACTCAAGGTGCAGTAGTTCATGTTAAGGAAATAAAGCATTTATCACCCCAGGATGGAGTCCTATAAAAATACATCCAATCGAAACCTCACTTCTAATGAATTTGTGTGTATTTATGAAAAGAAAAACTGGGCTTTTCTTACTATTTAATCAAATAAAGTTTATGTGTAAAAGCGTTTTTTATTTGTAAAAAAAGTTTTTTTTTAAAAATAATATTTACAAATAAATATTTTGTGCTGTAAAATATTAGTGTTCTCTGGTTTTTTAGCATTTGTTAAGACTTAAAACTGCGTTAAAAAAGTCATTCGGTCTTTTCGTATTATGATAATATTTTCACTTTAACTGACGGTACTTAAGAGGACCAATTTAGATAATTAGCTCTAATGGATTAAATTTCCCAAAGTTGAGTATTTTATTTATGCATATCCCTTAAATTTCAATGTAGAGATTCAAAAAAAAAATATTGCATGAAAATTTGCATTAAATCATAATGTTGTAGATAAATTGTTTAACATATATATTTAAAGAAATACGCCAAATTTTATACAATATTATGCAATTTTAATAAATTAATCACTTCCACTTATTAATAATGAACGCGTTTACTTACACTTACTGCGACACGACCTAAAACCACTATCCTCTCTTAAAATCTCTCATTCACCTTTCTTCAAATAAATGAATATTATCAACACAAATGATGTTCAGGTAAAATGAACTATTTTATTCTATTGCTTTAATTTTTCATGTTCTCTTCACAATTCTTGCCAACTAGATTCAAGTCTTTTTGAAATTTGATGACACATTATGTGTTTGAAACAATGGTTAAACATGATTTTCTTAGACATGCATTAAATTTATACTCTTTAGATTTTGAACTAGTATTTAGTTGATGAACAACATTCTCCATTTACGTAACTATCGCATATCTTATCTTTTTAGAATAATTCTACTGCTTAAAGTACAGATTTATTTTAAGAATGTGATAGGAATACAATGTACAAAACACATATGTCAACACTCTTGTTAAAACATTGAGGGTGTGTTTAGAAAATTAATTCAAGTTGGTACTATATAGTGGTGGCCAAAATTGTGCACACTTTTGGAAAATCTCACGTTTATTTAAAATTTTTATGTTTATAGAAAATGCTCCATTTCACAAAATACAGAGTAGTATGTATCACTTTAAAGATAATTTTATAATGGATTCAATAAAAAAATCAAATATTTGCTACGCAAAAAAAGTAAAGGTGCATTCATTATCAATATGCATTAGATAATGATGATAGCAGTAGGTTATCAGTTCTTAAAGCAATTATTCTTTATTGAAGCATCACATCGATGTAGTCTTAAGCAATGTTTTTCAAAATGACAGGGAACAATTATATCCTTAATCAGTTCCATTTTATTTCTTGGGTACCTCATTCAGACAAGAATTTTCATAAAGTGCAGTTGGTGTTCAAAAAGATTGATTCACGACAACAATAACATCTTATTAAGAAGTAATAACATCAAATAAAAGAGAATATTGGGCACCTAGAAAGAGATGCATGATATGAAATAGATCTTCCCCCTGCTAAAATTGTAAGATAGGTGGGAGGTTCAGTGACTAGATTTAAAATCTAAAATATTTGCTAACGACTCCAGGTAAAGAAAAATGCTAAAAAGGAAGCGCCTCCTTTGTTGATTACAGAACAAAAATACTATGTCTCCAAAAGATAAAAGAATATCATCAATGGCCATCTGAAGTTATCTAAATAATGCTATTGTTTCTGTCAGTTGAAGTACAATCAGAAGAAAATGAGAAGATGTTAGACTAAAAGGTAGAATTCCACAAACAAAACCTTATCTGAATTTACTGCAGCACTAAAAAGACTACAATGGACAAAATAATACATTAATTGGACATGTGCTCAATGATCAAAAGTTATATGTAGCAATGAAACAAAGATATATTAATTCGAGAGTGATGACTGAAAATGATTGAGAAGTAACTAGTAGAAAAAGAAGCATCATGACTCCATATGCGCAAATGGAAAGAACCAACAAAGTGTTTTTCATTTGATCAAATATTTCAGCATATGGTATTGGTCACTTTGTGCGTCATCGACGGGACACTAACTGCCAGAAAATTCATAGACAATCTACTTAAACTTAAACTTCTACCTTCCATCAAATATATATATATCCCAAGAATACTTCATTTACACTCATGTCCATAAATTAAGAATAATGAAGTTCAGGCAAAGAGAGAGACAGAAGCAAAACAAATTTGACTTATTTGTAAAGTCTATTTATTAAAAAATGGTAAAGAGCAAGAAATATGCTATATGTTTGACATAATTAATAAAAATTACGATTTTTACACTTCCTGGAGCAAATTTCAAAAAAGAACCTATTTACAAAAAACAGTACAACATGGTTAGTATGATGGTTAATACGGAGTATATCTCCCGGACGATGCAATACAGGCCTTACAACGCCTAAGCATGCTGAGTATCATATTATCGATCTGATCTTGGGGAATATTACACCAACCATCAAGAAATGGTCTTTTAAGTTTCGGTAGACAAGTGGGAGGGGGTTGACGGGCTGCTATTCGTCGTCCAAGCATATCCCACACACGCACTATTGGATTCAAGTCCGGTGAGAATATTGACCAATACATATTGGTGATATCCTCCGATTGAAGGCATTCGTCTACAATGTTTGCACGGTGAGGACGGGCGTTGTCATCCATAAATAGAAATTCACTACCCATGGCGCCCCGAAACAAACGTACATGTTGTTCCAGAATGACATCCTGATAGATGTGGCCTGTCATCGTTAAACTCTGAAAATGCAGGTCAGTTCTGGAACCAAGAATAATTCCTCCCCAAACCAGCCATCCTGCACCAACGTAACGGTTTCGTTCAATGGTGCTCTCTTGGTGGTAACAGGTACCTAGTGCTCTGAATATTAAAGTCCGGCGAGAATCAGACTGCAAACTAAACCTGGACTCGTCGGAAAACATCACACAAGACCACTGTTGTGGTGTCCACAATGCATGCTCTCTACTCCAGGTTAATCCCAATCAACAGTGAGTTGCGGTAAGTGGAACACATCTGACAGGCCTACGATCATATAGGCCAACGGCATCAAAGCGTATGTACACGGTGTGCCTTGAAACTGACGTATCGGTATCTGAAGAGAGCTGACGTGACAGGTCTGATGCTATGCTCCTCCTGTGTCTTCTGGCAGTAACTGCCAAATATACCGGTCCTCATTCGGCGTTGTAACTCGGAAGCGAGCTGTGCTGCAACATCTACTCACATTAGCATCATCTTGGAATCGTTGCTAAAGCCTGCAGATGGCACTCTATGTGATTCGAAGTTCCAGCTGGGTACGTCCACATTCCAGTCGTCCATTAATTCTACCACGTAAAAGAACATCCAAATACTTTCTTTGTGCCTTAACTATGCTGTTATTTCACTGAAAGGCTTTTAAAGCGCTTGTGAACAATTTTACTTCTTTGACACCATTCCTTATATACCCCTCTCTTACTCCCTCGTCATTGTGATGTACTATCTTAGCCATCTGGTGGTTTCCTGTAATTTGTATATTCTTTTACAAGATGTGTGTGATTATTCTACAGGTGAAATTTTTATTTTAGTGTTTAATTTCTGTCTGATTCTGAATTATCCCTATTTTATAGACATGAGTGTATTTTTCTGTTGGATTCTGTTCCTGACCATACAGTAAAATTATAGAGAGATTTTGTACGAAGAGCACTTATTTGTTGCCCTGGTTAGGAAATAGTCCTGATCTCAATACTTTAAAACAATCGTATTCTTGTTTAACTCTCCGTTAGGCGCGTAAAATCTCTCAGATGAATAATAAAAATAATTTTGGTGTCGTTCTCACAGGATGAGCAGGAACGCACCCTGTCTTTTATGACTAACACTAAAGTAGAGAACTAAGGACGTGGTCAATCACTATATATTTTGGGTGGCAGGAGCCCAGGAATCTGATATAGATGCCGCAAACCCAACTACCGAATATATAATACATTTTAAATTTTTTTTCGTTAATTTTCTAGCTTTTTTTAAATATAGAGCATAATTGTATGTTTTGTACTAAGTAACTCGAAACAAGAATTTTGAAACTTCTTTAAGATGTTTTTTTCTGCTAGAAATTGGGATGCATCTTAGAGATGCCTCGCGAAAGTGGCCTGAGAGTAACATCCACATACCTTGTTCATTACAATACAGGATTGTTGAATTATTTGATGTAGAGTGCTATATTCAAAATGAAAAAAAATAGAGTAGAAAGTTGTTTTCCATTTTTCAGGACATCAAAAAAGAAAGACTATCAAAATTGTATTGATTAATATAAAAAAATGCATGTGCCTTGAATATTTTAAGATTATTTGTGATGCATACAAGAAAGAATCTTAAAATGTATATAGGTAGTGGTGACACTGAGAGAGAGATAACTGACCAATACCATTGTAATGTGTTTTTTGTTTCAATCAAAATTTCTGATTATATCTTAAATATCATATTATGACGTGTATGATTTTAGCATATACTCAATGGGATTAAGTTTCTTCCAGAATAATTTACGACAAAATCCTTTCAGCATTAAGTATATTTATTAATATTTTTATAAACGTAATTAGTTTTCTTCATTGATATGGTTATCAAAGAGGGTTTCAATTTTCTTCTGTTTATTTTTTAAATTTTTTGATAAATAAATTCATACGGGAACTTAATTTTTTTAACTTTTTGGGGCTAGATTTCTTTTTTGTTCCCTAACTTTCTCTTTAAAACCTCCTAGCCTATTTGCTTTGTATCATTTAATGCATTAGAATCAGCGAATTCTTGAATGATACAGGTACATAGTTATTTCTATCTTTATCTATTACTTCAGTAACAGTTCATTTCTTTAATAGGTAGGTAATACTATAGATTACACAGAAATTATGATATTCAGAAACAAACATTGCACCATAAGGCAATCTTTTACGTATATTTACGATTTGATGTCAAATATCCCTAATAAAATGATAAAATACTCCTTAAACATCAGTATGAGGTGATGCATCTGAAAGGTACCTTGCGCCTATGGATGCAACTTCTTGAAGGGTGCCTAACGGATGGTTAAAAAATCTTGTCCGAATGAGCTACCTATGAAATAAAAGGGAACTAATTGAATGTCTAATATATTTCTGGTATCACATAATAACGAAGGAAGAACTTAAAACTAACATCAGCTCAATGAAAGATCAATGTGAAGCTGTAATGAAAAAATAAAGGCTAACTTACCATTTGAAAAACCATTATTTCCCTTAGAATCTAAAGTATATAGATAGTTATCACACCTTAACTTTTTTTTTTTGCATTCCAATCTTTTGAATTTTGGTTTTTTAACGAATTCAGTATTAAATATCCTTTAAAATTATGTGTTCGACCTTGTATTGTGTGAAGGTAGCATATTATAAAAGCTTACAAACCTAAATAAACATAAGAATTCCGAAAAGTGTCCACAATTTTGCCCAACGCTGTAATAATGGAAAATCTAAATGAGAGAAACCATTTAATTTAATTAAAATTTTAAAAAAAGACACTAAAACCAAATAACGCCAATCATTTAAAGAAATACTTAATTTTTTGAAGAGTATAGCAACATATATTTTACAAATTATTAATATAATGTTTGAATCGATTTGACAGTTTATTTTTTCTTGTCTGAGTTGGTATGAGATTACCAGTTATGCTCGAACCGCTTCAAACTGGTTATACAGAGTGTTTTTTTCCCTGGTATAGAAGTTTAAGTTGGCATTACTTTCCAAGATGGTGACAGATTTAACAGTTATCAAGTGATTTATTCTCAGTTTGGTTTGGCAATTCATCATGAATAGACTCAGGCCTGAACAACGCTTCAAAATTGTGCAATTTTATTTCGAAAATAATGGTCGATTTTCATAAGCGAATTTTGTTTATCGATGAAGCGCACTTCTGGTTGAATGACTACGTCAGCAAACAAAACTGCCGCATTTGGAGTGAAGCTAATCTTCAAGTGTATGTCGAAACACCGTTACATCCAGAAAAACTGACTGTTTGGTGCGCTTTATGGGCTGGTGGAATCCTTCAAAAACGATGAAGGCCACAACGTTACAGTCAATGGTGATCGGTATTGAGCCACATGATTACTAACTTTTTCATTCCTGAATTGAACAATCATGATGTCCAGAAGCTGTGGTTCCAACAAGACGGCGCGACATGTCACACAGCTCATGCCACAATCGATTTATTGAAAGACACGTTTGGTGACCGCCTATTTTCACGTTTTGGACCTGTGAATTGGCCTCCAAGATCTTGTGATTTAACACCACTAGACTATTTTTTGTGGGGCTATGTAAAGTCATTGGTCTATGCGGATAAGCCACAAACGCTTGACCATTTGAAAGACACCATTCGCCGTGTTATTGCCGATATACGGCCACAAATGTTGGAAAAGTCATCGAAAATAGGACGTCCAGATTGGACTACATCCGAGCCACAGCCGTGGCAGTCCTATGCCAGAAATCATACTTAAAATGTAATGCCACAAGATTATCTTTCGAATATAAAAAAATTCATATCAATCGAATAATACATCGTTGTTTTATTGCAATTTAAAGTTCTATACCTCTAAAAAACACCCTTTATCTGCTCAAATGTAATGTGTTGCATTTTGACTTTGACTAGACTATAACTTAGTACACGTTTGATGGATTTTAGTACATTAGTGATTCAGTTGTGAGTATTTAAGTGAGGTAGCGGGTGGTTATATAATTTTGCGTTCCACGTAACACTTTACTTTTGCCTGTTCAGAGATGGATATTACTCCGAGGAAGCGTTCTAAAATAATCGCTCTTAAGGAACACACTTCTATGATTGTGAGAGATATAGCTATGGTAGTTGTGTGTGTTGTGCGGGCAAATCAAGTGTTTCAAGAACTTTTAGGACATTTAAAAATTCCTGATCATCGTCTCTAAAGGGAAAAGAAAATGTGAGCTAAGACGAAAAATTGCTCCAAGAACTGATAAAATTCTAATAAGAAATATTAAAACAAATAAAAGTAAGACAAGCACATTTCTTCGAAGGGATTTAGTGTTGAAGTAATGGTATTGACGCGAGTACCTCAACATAACAGAACAGGGTTCTGGTAATTAGCCGTAAGACATCAAGATCGAGGAAAAGGCAATTTCTAAGAAAGCGATGAAAAAACGTTTAGCATGGGCAAAATTACCTATCCTGAACTGTAAACGACTAGAAGCTAGGGAATTTTCTGCAATGAAACTCAATTATTTGTCGAGAGATATAAATAAAGTGTAGTTAGACGAAGTGAAGTTGAAACTCTACTGCCAGATCACATATTCAACAGCTTGAAAGACATCCTTTTAAACCAGCGTTTCTCAAACTGTGAGGCACGCCTCTCTAGGGGGGCGTGATTTTCCTACAAGTATATCAAAAAGTTAAAAATAAAGGATTTTAAAAAAAGTAATAATTTACTGAAATGAAGCAAATATATATTAATACACTGATATAATATACTTATAAGTGTATCGGTGCTGCACAATGTATTTCACCATTAATTCCTCAATACTAAGTTAAAAACAAATTTTAACTCTTATTAGTGACCCCATGAGCTAGACATTTAGAAAAACTATGTACAAAATTTAATACTTATCTGGATAATTTGTACTTTTTTATAATTAAAGTCGTATAGCAGCCTTAGCACGAAAGTACATTATTGTTGTATTTAATACATTGTTATTGTATGGAGGGGGGTGTGATCAAAGTTATGATTGAAAATTTGGTCGCAAATATTGAAAGTTTGAGAAACACTGTTCTAAGCAGATGTTTTGGTGTTTTTTCACAATAAATGGCAAGAAGCTTAGTTCATTTTAAAGACATGCCTAATTATGTCAAAAACATAGAAATATTTCGCAATAGAGTAGTTTCACCCATGAAAGCATTTGACGAAACACCCCAACATGATTTGGCTTCTTCGATAGTAGTTCAGACTTTTACGCGACAAAATAAAATAAAAGTTCACAATTGGCCTGGTAATTAACCAGACCTAAATCTTATTAAAAATTTGTGACATATTCCGAAGAACAGCTTAGCTAAGATGAGTTGAGCGACAACAGAAAAAATGATGAAATGTGCTTAACAAGTGTTGTTACGCAGTAAGGAAGTTACGAAAATGTGTGCTGCACTAGTGCAGTCCAACATGAGTTGAAGAGGTCATTTCTGCTAGAAGATGACATATACTTCGCATTATTATAGAGTTGTTTTTTTTTGTCTACTTAAGGCAGTGTTTCTCAAACAGTTGGGCGTGCCCCCTCTGAGGGGCGCGATCATATCAAAACTAAAAGATTTAAAAAAAAAATATTTACTAGAATGAAGTGAAACAAAATACTTTCTGGCACAAAAAAATACACATTTACACTGATATAATTTATATATATCATCTGCAATATTACGAAATCAGAAATAAAAGTTTCTACTTCAAAACCTCATTAGCTATCTTGCATACTATAACCAAATAAAAAACTTTTTATTTGATTTCCTGTAATCAAATGAGAGAGATTTTTTTATTACTTTTTCTTATCAGGGGGAAAAAATCCGGACCCATATTCAAAAAAAATTTAGGAAGATAAAAAATTATGCACTGCTATATATTATTGCCATCAGCTGTAGGCAGCAGAATTTATTTGCTGCGGTTTGACCTTCGAACTTACTTGTACGGTTAGTTACGTCCCTGATCTTATGTATTTGTTTTTTCATTTAGGGAAGCTGTAAATAAACTATTTCTAATGCGCTTTTTTCCTTGTAAAATATTTTTATGATTTTTGGAAATGCACAGAGAGCCCTTT
This sequence comes from Trichonephila clavipes, assembly GCA_019973935.1. Lineage (NCBI taxonomy): Eukaryota > Metazoa > Arthropoda > Arachnida > Araneae > Nephilidae > Trichonephila > Trichonephila clavipes. Next base: position 245,611 of record BMAU01016002.1, on the reverse strand, counting down.
GAAGGATTACTAAGACAAGATTTATTTTTATGAGTAATCCCAAATATATAAAGCAGAATGAAAAACGTTTTACATAATTTCTTTTATAACATCCATATTGTAATAAATACACTTTTAATCCGGGAGCGGTCACGCCGAGCACCAAGTGCACGAAATCGGTAATTCAGGCAAAACTGTTAAATTGTTACATTGGCCCAGACACTTTCCTTCTGTTTGTCAGTTTTAACGTGAACTGAAATATATTTGTCACATATCTCAATCTTTTTCGGGAGTGAAAAACTTTTTTTTACAGTCTTAAGGTACTTGTTTTGACTGAGTTCCCGGTGGGATAACTTTTTTTCCGAAATATTTTCTGTGTCCTTGAAAGTAGGTGAGTATATTTTCTCTTACTTAAATTATTCACTGAAATTACGACTTGTATTGTGTACTATAAAAATAAATATGAAAAAAGGATTAGGGTGACTCATAATAACCCCGCTCGACCATTAGTATCGAGAGCGCGCCCGCTCCAGGGCTAAAACATGTTGAAGTCTTTTCGCTTTAAATATTAAAAATAATACAATTATTCTTCATCATAATTTTTTTTATTGTTCATTATTCAACATCAATTCTAAATGCTAATTCTGTGAGGCCTAAAATTACAGTTCGTTTAAAACTAATTATAATTTGAGCAATCATTTAAAAAAAATCATTTTGCAATTTTGTAAACATTGTTGCGCACTTGGCCTTACTCTCCTTACAATTCAGCAATTATATCAATAATGTTTTATTTTCTTATAAATAAACTCGTGAAAAGAGCGGGTACTTCAGCCGGTATACTTTTAATGTATCAGTGCTGCACAGAGTATATTATAACTAATTAATTAATACTAAATTAATAACAAGTTTAATAAGTATTTTCAACTTCCAAGGGCTTGTCTTACAGAGCAAAGTTTTTCAAAGGAATGCTTATGATTAGAAATTGACCCTCTGAGTTCTTTTTCTACATTTAGCTGATATCTATACACCGCATTTTGCAATGAGTTCCAATTTAAAAATTAGAAGAAAAATAACATAATTATCCTACTACTTAATTTTTTTTTGCTTAAAAGAAACATATACACATGTTAATACTTATGTCATGAATTTGTATGGTTAATAATAAAGATTGTTGCTTTAGCGCCAAAGTGCAGTATTATTGCATTCAGTACATTATTTATGTATAAGGGGGAGGCGATAAAAATTGTGATTGAAATGGGAGGCGCCAGTATTAAAAGTTTGAGAAGCACTGACTTAAGGTGTGTAATTATTAAAAGTTAGAGTTTAAAAAAGATATCTTTTACCCTTTGTTCCAATTAATTCGAACAGCGTAATACTTTTGTGTGATTAATAAAACAAAATTTGAGATTTTCTTTTAAAATGTAGCTTCGGAAATGAAATTTCTGCGATCAAAGATTAATATTTTAAATCAGAATTATAAATTAACCATTATTTATGTGTGTAATTATTTTTTAGATAAACAATATAGATATTATTTTATTATTTTTTATTATTTGTTATTTTTACTGAATAATATTTTTCTTTATTCATTTACGTACTTGTAATACAATGGCTTATACTGTTTGAAAATCAAGTAACATTTACATCTTTTTGGTTGTACAGAATTTATTTTACTTATTATTAATGTATTTTAACATTAACTTCTTTTACTTGAGATATAGTTAACTAATATAAAAAGAAAGATGGAAGGCTGTCTGTAAACATATTTCAGAATTATATGCAAGATAAATATGTTTTTAAATGTACTTAAAATGTAGTATCATATGTCGTTCATGATTAACCATGCATAAATATATTGAATTCATTTTGTGAATTAAATTTATATCTTCAGTGCACAAGCGGCATTTTATATAGATATTTATAGCATGCGTCCTTCAGAAGTCTAGAGAGGAGAATTAATTGGTTATTATTAAATAGTATACATTTGCTAGATTCTCTAATCCAACTAGATTACATAACTTTGTATATGTTTCTACGATGAATATAGAAGTTGTAAAGAGTGTTTAACGTTAGTCTTCCAGAGACAAGAGTATGCTTATAAGTATCCGTGAAAGAGACATATATGTTTGAATTAGAGAACAAATATTCTTGTCTTGATTCAAAAAGAATAAATTGAATGTTGGATATTAAATGATAATGTTCGTTAGCATACGTATTGTATTGTCCAATTTTTTTATAAAGAGGCTGACAATTGCACAGCCAATTTTATATTATCCTGTACATAATTTTCATTTACATTAAATATCTTCGGGAACCTAATTCATTCATTTCAATAAATAAATCCCTATACTCCCCTTTATTGCATGTTTAAGACACACAACGAGCAATTATATTAAATAGTTTTTGTGGTTTCATTTCCCTGATTACAAGAGTAAAAATATAAATGGAAGATATTTTAAGCCCATGTCTTTCTTTATATTTATTACATTTAATGTTTTTATATGAGCAAAGTTTTCACAATGTTTATATTATAAGAATCATAATACCACTAGAATAAAAAAATATTGAAAATATCTAAAAAAATTCGAATATTTGACTTATTTTTTTATATTCGAATCTGTTTTTAACGAGATGAATTACAATTTACCAAAGTGTGACCAGAATTTACTTAAAACACGGTAGCACTTTATTTATATTACTTTTAGACACATTAAAACAAATTAGGTGATTTTTATCATACCTGGAATTAAATATAATTTTTGAGCAATCACTCTTAAATATAGTTGTAGCCTAGAATTTGCTTTGATAAAAAAACAGTTTGAATAACAAATGCTGCGACTATATCATCAAAATACAGAATTACCTCAATGTTCCAACGATGCAGATATATATAGATATATATATAAATATATATATATATATATATATATATATATATATATATATATATATATATATATATATATATATATATATATATATATATATATATATATATATATATATATATATATTTTAACAAAAGACTGAATATTCATCTAAATAGTATTAAATATCCAAGTATTTTTTTAACACCAAAATTTCATAAAAGCCCTATAAAATTCCGTATTATCACTAATGGATACAATACATATATCACGAAGTCTGGGAAGATCTTACAATTTCTTCTTCAAAATCTAATTGATAATTTACAAAACACGGCAATTATTAAAAATAGCTTAGAGATTGCTAGAGTTACTAAGGATATGATGATTTTTTCTATGCATGGTTTTGATTTCGAGGGGACCTTTTTAATTCTATAGATATTGACGATATGATTAAGGTTCTACAGTTAATTTATGATAAATATGAATTATATACTTCAATGAAAAAAGAAAAAATTGATATTCTTGATAACCTCGTATTAAAAGAAAATTTCATTACATTTGATCAGAATCTTTATAAACAGATCAAAGGATTACCTCAGGGTGGTCCAGCTATTAATTGTTTAGCGAACCTATATTTACATTTTTTTGAAATAGATCATGTTGTAAATGATTCTTACTTAATTTATCGTTATATAGATGATATAATAATTTTTGGTAAAAATAGTGAATACAAACCAAATATTACATTCTACCCTGATTATCTCAAGCTCCTTAAAACTAACTTCAACTCTAATAGGGTGGAATTCTTGGATTTAGACTTGCATCTTATTAACAATATTGTAGTCAGTAACATTTTTGACACAAAAGAGATTCGTTTAAGTTCCATGTAATTAAAATTCCCGTATGGAACAGTAATTTACATATATCAATTTACAGAAATATCATTTTGAATTTTTTATTTAGAAATGATAACTTAACTACCCACAAAATAGATAAATACAATAATATAAAAAATTTTTTCCAATGTTGTTTAGATCATGAATACCCTCTTAATTTCTTGAGATCTTATATTCATCACAAATACATTAACCGGCTTGCTACTTCGAATTCCAAATCCACCACACAACAATAGGTTTTCAAAATCAGCATGTTAGTGGTCTTGCTGTGAAGATTATATCATAACACTCATATCACAGTTTACATTTTTTCCACACACATCTTGAACATCTTACACATTGTTGACAACCAACCAAATTATAGCCTAGCAAATTTACATTGTTGACAATCAACCAATTCAAATTTTACCATATTTGATTGTCGTCATTTTATACTTGTGTTTTCTGGCTGGTATAAAAGTCAGCTCAAAAGATATGGTTATGTATTTTCGAATTTTTTAACTTAGTGAATAATTGACTTTCATTAATGGCAAGACGCTTGTTTCTCTTCGTAAAAGCTTTGTGAGTAAAGAAATTTTGTTAAATTAATTTTTGAATGAAACTTTTCTTATGTAATTGTTTTAGCATTTTTCTACTTTTCTTACATAATTATTTTGTGATTTTGTGATTTGTTCTGCATTAAGAGTTTTGGGAGAGTTTGTTACATAATAGTAGTGATTGGTTTTATCATGCTCTCTGAGTTATCCATACTCTGAAGTTTTGTTTATTTTATTTTATTTGGTTTTCCTACCGAGTTGCAAAGGGGGAAGGTTGGTGCCTTTAAACTAGTTTAACCCCACTTATTCGGTCCTAAGTCCGAAATTGCTTTCTGACTCGCTAGGTTCTGCTTTTTTGTAGTTATTTTATTTCTCTATAATTTTGTTCTTCATGTTCAGCTTTTATATTTTTATTATGCTATTTCTTGTTATGTTCTTTATCTATTATTTCTTGTTTTTGATAAATAATACATATTTCTTATATATATATATATATATATATATATATATATATGCACATGATTGTATTTGCACGTTATCATATCCTCCATGCATTTCCCGTAGACGTAATGCCAAGAGAGCGCGATATAGCTGACAAGGTGTTTCGAGAATAACACAGGAATCAGGAACCAATACATATATAGGTTTGAACAAGAAAACAAATATGCAATTAGTTTGTCTTGATTCAAAGTGTATAAACTGAATGTTAGATATTAAATCACAATGTATTCGTTAGCATAAGTAATGTATACAGTTTAATGTTTTTAAAACATGGTGACAATTACACAACCAATTTTATTTGAACTTTCAGATCGGGAACATAATTTAGAGGGGCATTAAATATCTTCGAATACCTAGTGTGCTCATTTCCATCAGTAAATCATTATACAACACTTCATAACATTTTTAAGATACACAAAACTGAGTTATATAAACTATGTTTTTGCGGTTTCATTTCTCTTAAAACAGAGTAAAAGTATAAAGGGAATTTAAGTTCATGTCTCACATCAAACTTATTACATTAAAATTTATGATATAAGCAAGGGATTAATAATGTTTATACTTTAAGATGCATACCACATAAAGTTTTTCAAGCAGTATTCAGAATTTACTTAGATCATTTCATCACTTTATATTACTTCTAGACAGATTAAAGCAAATTAAATGATTTTTGTTATAGATCGAACTAAATATAACTTTTGAATAATCATTAATCATTTAAATGTAGTTGTAGCCTAAAAATTTGATTTATAAAAAAATAAGAGTTTGAAAATCAAATGTTACCGTATCATAAAAATACATAATTTCTTAAATGTTCCAATGATGCAGAAATTTATACAAGTATACAAAATACCTTAATGTTGTTTCAAAAATTGTTTTACCCTTCCAAAGAGAAATAGGTTCAACTGAAAATTGCGGAGTTTTAAAATATTCACTTTGGCGTAGTGTAGATGAGTGGAATATGGTTTGCTTGCTTAGATATATCGCTCTTATCCTTAAATAGAAACTAAATATTATGAAATATCTCACCTACACGCCTAAAAAGTTATTATATATATATATATATATATATATATATATATATATATATATATATATATATATATATATATATGTCAGGTTTGAAAAGTTTAGGTTCAAAATTAAGGAAGTAATAAATGAAAATAGAGCGAACTCTTTACCATCGCGTAAGGATTTATGAGTAAATAAGCCTGTTAAAAGGAGCAACGAGCGCTGACGAAGGCGAACGCATACTAGAAAGGACTTGGCTGGTGTCTCCTCGCTGAGAGGTTGTTTTTTATACCACCCTGTTGCGCGGCAAAAGGTCCGCCATGTTAGATTATATATGATGAAAGCGTAATAAAGGAATATTGTGAAGATGATGCCCTTCTCATTTTACCAGCAGGCCTGGGGCCTGTCAAGAGCCGGCAGGATAATTTAAAGTACCGAAAAATATGCCACGAAACCAAACGAATTGACTTCAAAAAATATTTTTTTCGAACGAGCGACTGCATTGAAAACGATACTACCATGGAGGACGACTCTTTCCGGCAGGAGTCACCAGTCAACACATCCAAAGAACCCTTCTTTTTTCCTGAATTTGATCTTAATAAGTTTAGTAGTTGTAAAAGTTTTATTGACTGTTTTGATCAACAATGTTTGGAATATCAAAAAGACGAGCAATGGAAGAAACAAAATATTCCTAGATATCTCACGGGAGTTTATCTTAAATTTTGGTACGAAAACCATTTATTTGAAAAATCTTACCAAGAAAGGAAAGAATTATTAATGACGGTGTTCGATGCGACGAAGCAAGAGGAAATCATGGACAGCCACATCAATCGCACATGATGAGATTCAGTGGAAGGCAACAGTTCAACAGTCAACCTAGGCAGTTTGTACAACAGAATAGACATAATCTTTACTCGCCCAGAAACGAAAATAACCAGAGGCAAGGATGACAACTAATTATTGAGTCAATGGTATGTTCCAAGTACTTTTGTACTCTAGTTGACACAGGAAGCAATGTGTCATTAATTCCAATAAATTTATCTAATCAATTAAAAAAAAACATTAAAATTATAAAAAATAGTAATGTAAAAATAAATCAAGCTTGTGGAACTATTCAACCCAAAGATATAATTAAAGTTTATATGAATATATTGGATGTATATCTAAGCAAATAGATTTGTTTGTAATTGATACTAAATTGCCTTATATTATTTTAGGACTTGAATATTTTCATTTATTTAAGCTTGACATTAGTATTCGTAACATGTGTATTTTTCAATGTGGTAAAAATTTAAGTAATATTAAATTTGTAAATAAGTGTATTGATGAGTTGAGAACATATCATGGGACATATTGTAAAACTCTTAATAATGATCAAGATATGAACTACTATAATGCCAATAATGAAGATAATATTAACGTTAAGAATAATAAAGGTTTATATAGATCAAGTACCAGACAGCCCTGAAGCTGATCTGAAAAGATTGTTTAACCCAGCCATAGTTGTTGAGGACACAGTACCAAGACAAACTAGTGAGCAATGGGGAGATTTAACCCAACTTCTTGACAAATTTCAAACCATATTTTCACAAAATAAGTATGATATAGGTTGTATCAATTTAGAGCCACAAAGAATTCATTTAATTTCAGACCTTCCTATAAGTTTACGCCCTTATAGAAACAGTCAACAAGAATCTAAAGAAATACAAACACATATAGAAGAATTGTTAAAAGCAGGTTTTATTAGACCCTCCCATAGCCCATATGCTGCCCCTGTAACTTTAGCATACAAAAAGGATGAAGGGAAAAGATCAAGATTATGTATCAATTATAGAAAACTAAATGAAATCACACGAAAAAATTCCACCCCTGTACCTCTGATAGACTTTGTAATTGATAATTTAACTCATGCTAATTTTTTCTCTACGCTCGACTTAACAAGTGGTTATTGGCACATTAAAATTCATGAAAAAGACGCAGAGAAACTGGCTTTCACAACTAATTTTGGACTCTATGAATGGTTAAGACTTCCATTTGGCTGGAAAAATTCCCCAGCTGTTTTCCAAAGAACTATAAGACAAATTTTACAAAAATATCAGTTAACTTTTGCTTTAAACTATTTTGATGATATAATAATTTTCTCACAATCTTGGGAAGAGCATTTAACTCATTTAGATACAATATTTCAAATTTGTAAAAAAGAAAACATTAAACTTAAAAAATCAAAATGTCAGTTTGCGCAGGAAAAAATAAAATTTTTAGGATATGAAATAACACAAGGTCATTATTCTCCAAGTAATCCAAATATTGAGACAATAAGAAAATTAGCACCACCTAAAGATGTGAAAGAACTCCAAAGATTTCTTGGTTCCATCAATGTTTATCAAAAATTTATTAAAGATTATGCAAAACTTAGAGTACCATTAAATAAATTACTTAAAAAAGATGCAATTTGGAATTGGTCACATGAATGTCAAGAAGCTTATCAAAAGTTAAAGAATTGTTTAATATCAAAACCTATACTTAAATTATACAACTCACAATATCCATGTCATGTGTTTTGTGACGCAAGTCAGGAATCAATAGGCGTAGTCTTGAAACAACAACACCCAGATGGAACACTCGATGGCTTATCACTCGAGACAATTACTTAAACATGAAAAAAATTATACAATTTCAGAAAAAGAGTGTTTAGCAATTATAGATGCCTTAGATAAATTCCCCTGTTACCTACATGGATCCAAATTCACAATACATACTGATCATGCTGCTTTACAATGGCTTAAAAGTGTAAAACATTTAACTGGACGTTTATTTCGGTGGAGTTTAAAACTTTCTCAGTATGAATATTCGATAGTTTATATAAAAGGTAAATTAAATGTTGAAGCAGACATGTTGTCAAGGAACCCTGTATGCCATTATATATCACCCATTTGTCATATTTTAAACACTGATGAAATTATTAAAAACCAAAATTCAGAGAACATTAATGATCCAAAATATATAAATATTAATGATGTATTAACAGTTAAGAAAAAGAATTTAATTAAAATTGTAGTACCGTTATCTTTGAGAGAAAAATTAATTACAACTGCACATGAACAATTTGGTCACCCAGGTGTAAAAAAGATGTTAAAATTAATTTCCCCAATTTACTACTGGAAAGACATTATATTAGACATTTCAAGTTTTGTTAAATGTTGTGAAACATGTCAAATGAATAAAAAGTCTACACAAAAAAAGTATGGATTATTGCAAGAAGTTCCTGTAGCAGAAGAACCATTTGAAATGATTTCACTAGACACTGTAGGAGGATTTAATTGTCATAATTCACAAAAGAAATACCTGCATATTGTTCTGGATCATGCTACCAGATATGCTTGGACATTTCCATCCAAAAGTGTCACTTCTGAAACTTATACAAATTGCTTAAAACAAATTTTTTCAATTCAATGCACAAAACAACTTTTAAGTGATAGAAATGCTGCATTCACTTCATCTAAATTTAAGAAATTCTTAAAACATCATAATATTAGACAATTACTAACTTCAGCAAATAGACCACAATGCAATGGAAAAAATGAAAGAGTTAATCAGACATTAGTAGCAAAATTAAGATGTAAAGTTAATTCAACTACAAAAACTCCTTGGACAAAATTATTAGAACAAGTTACATATGAATACAATAACTCGCCACATGATGTTACTGGCTTTCCACCTGCATATTTAATGTTTGGAACTTTGCCATATGATTCGCCATTACCTAATCAAGTAAAATTAAACTATCCACCTATACAACAAGCTAGAAAAATTGAAGTAAACAGAACAATTAAGCATCATAAGATAAATAAACAACGGTATGATAAACATTATGTTGATGCAAAATTTAAAGTTGGAGATTTAGTATTATATCAAAATTTCTCATACCCTAATTCGAGTAAACTTCAATCTCCTTATAATGATCCTTTTAAAGTTGTCAGAAAACTCTCAAATGTTACTTATGAAATAGATAAACCAAATCAATATACAGGAAAATTAACAGATATTGTTCATTCTACAAGATTAAAACCTTTTCATTCAAAATCCAATTTCCAATTATGCTAAATTCTTATTTATATTTGTTATAGAGTTTGTTTTCTCAAACATTTGGGGGGGGGAGAAGAAGTGCATTGTAATTTTAAAAGAAGTGCATTGTTATTTAAAAAAAATAATAATAATAAAAGTTGTGTTTAAAATTTGAATTTAAGACTTGTTTACATTATGAAAATCAAAATTTAATGTAATTCAATTTGTATTGTATCTTTATTCATAATGAACACATTATTGAAGACTATTTTTTAAAAAAATAACTGAATTATGGACTGTATGAAAACATTGGGATGAGGTCATTTTACGATACATTGTGTTATAATAATTTCATTGTGATTATTTGTGATAAGTATATTCTGAAAGTTAAAATATAGTATGTAATGTTATGAAGATTTTAGTATCGTTGTATGTTTTTGAAATGAGTTGATTGAGTAGAGATTCTAATAATAAACAAAAGAACTGTGAGATAAACAATAATTGGATGATGAACATTGAACTATGATTTTTCCAACACAGGACTGTATGAAACATTACATTACATTGATTGAACTTTTACCTGTACTTGATATATCTGAAATATACCCTTATTTTTCTTTGCATTTTATATTTCTAGTGATATTTTGATATAATGTTGATGTTGTGTTTATTTTGATAAATTTCTGTGTTATAGTTATGTAATCTTTTCTTTTTTTGGGAGCTCCTAAACTCATTTTGCTATTACTTATTTTATATTTATTCTTTGTATGTACTTACTTTACCATTTTTCCTAAAATCATGTTGCTGTAAGTTACTCCATGTAAGTCTTTTTTTTATGTATTTACTTTACCAATATTCCTAAATTCATTTTGCTGTTACTTATTTTATATCTCTTCTTTTCATGTATTTACTTTACCATTATTCCTAAAATCATGTTATTTATTCTATACCTATTCTATGTATTTATGTACTCATTATTCCAACATTCAATACCATTTTGAAGTACTTGTAACTTTTCAACATTTATCACTTTATTAACATTGTTTACTATTGTTGCACATTTAGTAAGAATTTCACTTGATCTTATGTTATGTTGTTTAGCGCTACTATATTTTTGAATGTCTAATGTGAACTATTTTTATCTTATGTTGTTTTTTATTAACCTCATTATTATTATAGTCATAGTGGAAGTATTAGATGTGTGATATTTTTCAGAAAACAATTCTATGTAACACAAAGTTTTATACCAAATTTTTGATACTTTGTTATTCATTATTGCTATTTTTTTGTACATCTTAGGATTCACCAGCCCACTCTTTTACACAATTATTATATCTTCTAGATTTTTATTTCATTTGGGGAATTTGATAAAATTGAAATATTTTTTTCCCTGGGGACTTGCCAGTCAGAATTGGCCAATCTGGCTGTGCCAGACTTCAGCGGAGGGGGAGAAATTTGTCAGGTTTGAAAAGTTTAGGTTCAAAATTAAGGAAGTAATAAATGAAAATAGAGCGAACTCTTTACCATCGCGTAAGGATTTATGAGTAAATAAGCCTGTTAAAAGGAGCAACGAGCACTGACGAAGGCGAACGCTTACTAGAAAGGACTTGGCTGGTGTCTCCTCGCTGAGAGGTTGTTTCTTATACCACCCGGTTGCGCGGCAAAAGGTCCGCCATGTTAGATTATATATGATGAAAGCGTAATAAAGGAATATTGTGAAGATGATGCCCTTCTCATTTTACCAGCAGGCCTGTGTCCTGTCATATATATATATATATATATATATATATATATATATATATATATATATATATATATATATATATATATATATATATATGCACTGCTCAAAAAATTAAAGGATATTGTAAGTTTTATATAAAATAAAGATATAAGCGGAAATTCTTTTTGACGAAAATGGAAGAAGAGAATCACAAATGCAATTTTTTCTGATTTTCAAACTGTGGAGTATGCTAATTTTGAGTTCGATGTCAAAAACGTCGCTTCAGCGGCCGCGAATGAAATTTGACTTTCAACTGAAATGAAGACAAGAATAATCGGCATTCAGTGACTGCTTTGTTTCGATGAGTACGATGTCTCAGCGAAGTCATTTAACATATTCAGAAGCTTGGAGAGTTGTTGGTAGATTAGAAGGGGGCCAAACTCAAGCCGAATTAACGCAAGCCATTGGAGTGTCACAAAGTGTGATTTCCAGGATCTGGAACCGTTTTTTGGAGACTGAAAATGCAGGCCGAAGACCAGAACAAGGTCGTAGACGGGCAAAAACGGCAAATGAAGATTGTTATTTAGTGTTAACGGCTCCAAGATACCGAAATATGAACGCTACTCTTCTCCAACAACATCTTCGCTCGGCTACTGGCACCACGGTTTTAACTCATACTGTCTGAAACTGGCTCCATGGTGTAGGTCTGTATGCTCGCCTATCGATGGTATGTGTTAGACTAACATCAAGGCGTCGTCGCGACTGCAGAGAGTGGGCAACAAGGCATGTGAACTGGAGGAGAATTGAATGGAGCAATGTTCTTTTTTCTGACGAGTCCCGTTTTTCTGTTCGTCCGGATAATAGGCTTATTTTCATCAAGAGGGAGCGTGACAGTAGGAATAATCCTGCGTTCGTGCACGAAAGTGTAAGATTTGGCGGTGGGGGAGTGTTGGTGTATGGTGGCATCTCCATTGACGGGCGCACACACAGACCACTACATCATTCGAGATGAACCTCTGACTGCTCGTCGATACAGGGATGAGATCCTCAGACCTATTGTAGTCCCTTACGCTGCAGCAATCGGAGATGACTTCATTTTAATGGATTATAACTGCAGGCCACATCGAATTAACCTGGTGGAAAATTTCCTTTTTTAGGCAGGAATCGTACGAATGGAATGGTCAGTGTGTTCTCCAGACATGAATCCAATAGAGCCCGTTTGGGACGCTCTAAGAAGACGAGTTGCTGACCGGCAACCACCCCCACAAACTCTCCAAGAACGGGAAAGAGCCCTTCTGGAAGAGTGGGACAGAATATCCCAACTAGTGATTAAGAGCCTCATTGACCCCATGCCTCAAAGATGCTCAAAGTTGCTGGTCGTCCGTAGAAACCATACCCTCTACAGAAAATGATTTCCTTTGAAGAGAACACCTTTTCTTATTCTTTTTTTCTCATACGCACAAATTGTGTTTTTTTTTTTTTTTGAACACAAATGCGCAATAAAATGTATTTTTTTCTGCCAAACATATGTAATTTATTCTCATACAACCTACTGCGTCATTCGACTATGTATCAAACAATTAAAAAGTTTCCCAGCCACAAGATCCACATAAAACCGCAATATCCTTTAATTTTTTGAGCAGTACATATATATATATATATATATATATATATATATATATATATATATATATATAAATATATATATATATACATATATATATATTATATATATATATATATATATAAATATATATATATATATATATATATATATATATATATATTATATATATATATATATAATATATATATATATATATATATATATATATATATATATATATATATATATATATATATATATATATATATATATATATATATATATATATATATATATATATATATTTAGAGGGAGAGAGAGATAGTAGATGTAAGACATGTATTTAGTTAAATATGGATCAATATGATTGTGATTCTATATTTAACCTTTGTAAAACCTTTAATTGTATTTATCTTTTAATTTGTAAAATATGTCAATATAATTACATTGGACAGACCTCCAATACTATTTACTTAAGTATTAATCAGGAAAGACATAATGTTAAATTCTTTAAAAATTCAAATAATTCTAATAAAATTGAACTTAGACACTTTTCATATGCCTGATTTCAAAAATGTTGAACTGTCTATCATTAAAATTTCTCCAATTACTAAGCACAGATTATGGTGGGAAAATCACTTTATTAGGAGTTTTAATACAATCTATCCATATGGCCTTAATGTTTTGTATTTTGCTTATAAATAATTTGCAAATAATATTACAGAATAAAAATAAAGATTTTTTTTCTAATGCCAATAAATTTAACAATAATTCTAAAAGAAAATCTAGAAGTACTAGAACTAAAAGGAAAAAATAGAGATGCAAATTCATTAAATGACAATATTAGAGTTCTTATTGATGACTTTGAAAAAACTTTAATATCAAGAAGATCAAATACTTCATGTTGGTCTTAATAAACATGAAATTGCATTGTTATATGAAACCTTAAATAATGATTTCTTAAAGGTTTGTCATGCAGTACACATTATTAAAGACATCCTTAACAATCGAGTTAATAAATTCAATATTAATCTTGAGAAAATTAATGAACCTAGTACAGAGTACTGCACTTTATTATTCATGAATAAAACTTTTGACAAAATTAACTTTTCTAATGAATTTAATAGACCTTTGTCACTTTTTCCTGTTAGATAGGTGGTTGTAAAGAAAGCTTTTAAATATAACAAAACGATGGACAGATTTATCTTTAATTACAACAATAGTTCGCCCTCTATTAATATAGAAGATTGTTTATGTAAAAACTATAATAACTTTATTGATGGTCATCATAAACATATAGTTACTGGCAGCTTAGACATAATCACTGATAATATTTTAAAAGATATAATAAATAAATGCACTAGTTTTAGATTAAATGTTTCTAATAACAACAATACTGTTAAAAAACAAATTATTAAAGATATAGATAATTTTATTACATAATCTACAATTAAATTTGGACTACCTATTGAGGCATTTGATGAGTATAAGTACAATATTTTTAAAGACCTTATGAATTTTAGTTACCATTCCCAATATGAAACTACTTTTAAAAATATAAAACATAAAATTTATGAATTACAAAATAATTTTATCATAGTTTACTTTGATAAAGTACCTGGTAATTATGCAGTGATTTTTGTCAGTATTTATATTATAATATTCTTTATGATCACTTTCTATATAAATAATGGTTCTTTTAAAAAATTAGATTTGTTACATAATGAAATTAGTAATCGTATTATTGCTATTTATAAAAAACTAGGTTTTTGTATTCCTAAAATTAAGTACCCATATATTTTTTTAACTCCAAAATTCCATTAAAGTCGGGTTAAATTTAGAACTGTGACAAATGGTTTTAGAACATGTATTACTACTGCAGGCAAATTACTTCATAATATTATACAAAATTTTACTAATCAGCAATGTAATAAAGCTATAATTAAAAATATTAAAGATATAGATTTTTTTAATAATAGAAATATTTATTCAGTTCATAGTTATGACTTTGAAGATCTTTTCAATTCCATTGATATATATGATATTATTAAAGTAATTTTAGAAAAAGTCAGTATATATAACCTTAAAATTAATTTTAACAAATTTAAAACTCTCATAGATTTGGTCTTAAAAGAAAATTACATGAATTTTTTAATGGTTCTTTATATAAACACAAGATTAAGGATTCCCACAAGGGGGCCCAGCTAGTAACAGTTTGACTAATCTTTCTTTACATTTTTATGAATATGATTATGTTAATAATAATGACTACTACATTTTTAGATATATTGATGATTTAATTACTTTTGGTAAAAATAATATTTTAAATCCCATTATTAATTTTTATCCGTCTTACTTAAACTTAGTTAAAATTAATAATAATCCAATCAAAACAAATTACCTAGATGTAACACTGTATATTAAGGATTTGAAACTGCATAGTAATATTTATGATAAAAGAGATGCCTTTAGTTTTAATATCATCAAAGTGCCTTGCTGGAATTCTAATTTATCAATATCTATATATAGAAATATTATTTTTAACTGTATTTATCGCAATAATGTATTAGTTAGCGATAAAGCTAATAATTTTTTAAATCTTAAAAAAATTATAATCACTGTATTGAGCATGGTTATCCTGCTGACTTGCTTTGTAATTATATTTATAATGGTTTTTTATCATACAATTTGTATTACTGTAATTATTTACTGTTATTATGTTTTGTAATGATTTTTTTAAATTTAGACAATATCTAATTTATTCTACAATTACTAAATAGATGGCGCCACATGCTTATTAATTTTTTTAAATATATTTTTGAGTTTCTTTTATATTTTACACTAATTTTTATATGTTTAATTTTTTTATGATTTTTATAGGTATATATATATATATATATATATATATATATATTAATATCGTTTCGCAATTAATTTTATGCGGTTCTGCTCTTACCCCTCGTATTTGGCGGGAACACGTTACTGCACTCTTGCCCATCGTTTACACTCCGAATTAGTAGGTTATGTTTTTGTTCCTATGTTTTTAGTTTAATGATTTTTTAATATTTAAATTCTACATATATAAGCATTTCCTTTCCTCTTGGTACATAGTATGAGAAATTACAGGTGAAGGTTGGCTGGCCGCAAAACTTGTTTAAACCTGCAATCCTGGTTCCTAAGGCCAGGAGTTTTTCATTATACTATGTGCCTTCTTTCTTATTTTAGTTATCTTAGGTATATAACTATATGTTTATTTTTATATCTTGTTTATAAATATATTTGTGTATATGTATATATATGTATAAATTTATATATATGTGTATGTATATGTATATAATTATATATTGAATTTTTTATACTGGACTATATATATATATATATATATATATATATATATATATATATATTATTTTCCTTTTTTCTATTTTTTTTTAAATTTCTAGTACTTTGAATACGATATTCTTCTTTAGTCCACATAAATCTTCTTTTGATTAAAACTCATTTATATAATTAATTGAACATTTTAATCCAAAGTTTGTGTTCCTATTTTTTGGTTGAGTTTTATTATATTTTTAATTTATTTTTAATTTTTTATTTTCCAGTTGTTCTATTCAAGCACATTTTTTTTATTTTCAAATTATTTATACTGCATATCTGTGATCCCTACTCTTTCAAAATATTTTGTGATTGGTGTATGATGTTTTTAACGTCATGTTAATAATATAAT
The DNA here is from genome assembly GCA_019973935.1 of Trichonephila clavipes. Taxonomy (NCBI): domain Eukaryota; kingdom Metazoa; phylum Arthropoda; class Arachnida; order Araneae; family Nephilidae; genus Trichonephila; species Trichonephila clavipes. The sequence goes on along the minus strand of BMAU01016002.1, from coordinate 228,700 downwards.
GTGAAGAAACTGAATAGTTCAAATGAATCAATTTCTATTTAATATTTTCTGAATGAAGAATATATGTAACTCCTATTAAATAACTACTTAAAGAAACAATATGTTTACTCTACAAATGTTCAGTACGGTGGTGTTAATTTACTGGAAACCCCCGATTTGCAGCTCTTAGCCCCTTTGAACGAGGTTTATCCCTTGGGGATTCCACCTACTTGCTTAGAATAGCTTGCTAGCTCAAAGTTAATAAACACTTAAGCAACTAACTTTAAAATGGTTTGATATAAAATATTTTTATTTCAGACACCGGACCACTAGTCATTACAATCCGATAAATTTATATATTTCGCTGTTTTAGATCAACATTATAGATATTTTTCATTGAAAAATATGTAATATTGTGTACAAGGCTTTATTACAGCAAAAGTTTCAACAAGCATCTTATAAGATGTCGGTAATAAGCTATAATACCCTAAATAACTTTGGGGTTCTGTTTTGGGAGCATGTAAGATCTAATTATTCACCATCTGTATCCGTTTCTGGGACTTCAAAGTCAATTCTTGAGAAAACAATTTCCTTACACCTTAGCAGCTTAAATGAGACAGAGGACTCGCATCTAATGGAATGTACACACGCAGTTCATTAGCCCCCCGGCATGAAAGAGAGTCTCGTGACGTGTTTAATAAGTAACCGAAGCTGAGCACAAAAGCTTGTCTTGCATTCAATTCCACCCAGCGGAATTTACACAGACAGCACGTTTGTCGCTGTGTTATCAGAGCCACCGATTTGATCAAGTAACGCGTGTTGAGTTTCTTATGAGTTAATCACGTTTTTCTGCTTTGAATTATTGTAGATTCATGTCTTGGGATAATATTGAGGCTCAGAATAGTTTGAGAATTAAAGAAAAAATACAACTCTTTTTTTTAAGAATCACAAAATGTGGTGAGAAGGAACAATTAAGAGTACTATACAAAATAGCCGTCTGGACAATATATGCCTACTTTTATAATACATATTCATTCAAGTCACGGTATAATTACTATTAGAATTTAATATTTAATTATTAAAATTAATATTTAAGTCCAAGCTGATTAATGTGTACATGTTATGTATTAAAATAGCTTTAATGTGTTTTTTATATTGTATTACACATAATTATTCTTCATCAACGCTGCAATAATCTTGCTCAAAACTGTTGATATTTTTTACGCATGTTTAAATTGGTAGCACTCTTGTTGTTAGGTCTCTCATTTCAGTGCTTTATCTTCCCACTTATTTTACTTACGTGTGAATGTGTAGTGTGTGTGTTTTAGAGATGTTTTTCCATTTTTAAAAGTGTTAGTCTCTTGTCCTTGAGAGTCAATACTGACGGAATTCTTATCTAATACACATTTAGATAAACAATTATTTCTCTTAAACGTATTTTTGCTTCAACATAATTAGAAATAAGAACTATAGTCCCCTTTCAGAAAGTCATATAATACAAAATATATGAGCATAAAAGAGTTTCGATTCTGATTTCCTTCATATTATGGAGAATATACAAAAACGTTTACTGTCTCATATATTCAATTTTAATAGGGAAAATAATAAATTTACTAAGACACAAACATATGTATATGTAGAGTTTAATTAAATAACTTTTTTTCAGAGAATTATTTAATGTGGTATTGAATGTGAGAATTTTTATTATTATTAATTTTTGTGTTTAATTTTTTTTTATTTTATCATTTTCTTTCTATATACACTGTGTGTATTTAAAACTACTAAAAGCTCAAATGATAAAAAATAAATTTTTTTGCAAAAAAATTTTCCGATTTTATAAACTACAATTACTGCATTTTTCACCAGAAAATTGAAAACATATTTCATTTCTTTTAAATAAATTAATTGCTTTAATTGTTATTTTTTATGCAGAAAATAATTTTGGCAATTCTTAAAAATGCATTTTCCTTACAAATACTGTAAAGCTGACATCAAACATTTATAAAAATATAATTCCCTAAAGAAAACAACCCCTTGAATTACATATATGTATGATATGTTTCCAAGTTAAAACCAAGCTTTCTTAAAAATCGTTTTTATTCAGCGAGTCATCTACATGTTCTGTCGCTGAGAGAAAACGACGCCCAGTGAAAATATAAATGACATTACCACTTTAGCCCAGATGTGTGAAACATCTCTTATCTTATGAGTTGTACTTGAAAGTTAATGCTGTGACTTAGGGACTATAAAAAATATTGACCAGGATTTAGAAGTTGGGTGTTTAATTTAATACTTTAGGTGAAATGAAAAATAAAAGTTAAGTTTTATATGTATGGAATTTAATTTTAAATCTGAATAACCTTACATACATTTATTTCTTAAATTATTCAAATAAATTTAATCTGCAATAGATTTATAATGTATGAATTTAAAATAATTTAACTAAGAATGTAATATAATAAACTAAAAATTAAAAAAAATAACTAAATATGTAAATAATAATTTAACTAATTCTCTAACTTGATATTCATATTCTATATAATTTTTCTCTCTTCGTAGGTACATTTTAAATTTTACTATATATATATATATATATATATATATATATATACATATTGAATATGTTAAAAATATTACACGTGATATACATTGCTTAGTTTTCTGGAGAATACTGCTGAAAACGAAATGTGATCTTCCCGGGTGAGTATTATTTATCTAGGCTGCCTTGCACCGCTCTATTTTTGTCAATGATTGACAACACCTGGGTGTTTGTACAATGGGAGCAATATAACGTGATCTAAGGGAAAAAGCGAAAATTGTAAACACTTCTCACGTGAACAAAAGACAGTTTGGTGAGGTGATTGATGTTTATGGGTATTGCCAAAATACATGGTGTGTAGAGAAAACGGTAAGAATGGAGGGAAGAATGAAGCCCATTTTATAGAACACTGTTCTTTAAATAAAATTATCGACTTTCCTTCCTGTAAAGACTAAGGTTTGACACGAATGTTTCTGTTTTCGGTATCGGTGCATTCTGATAATTTCGATGATTTTCTTTTTATTGATATCTTGCATAATTTTACGAGACTTATGAAGTCAAAGGAAGTATATACGTAAGCTGATCTCCAAATTAATTATATATGATACATAGTTATCTGATTCTAAAATTTAAAGGAAATGAGCCCTTTTGAGAGGATGTCCAAACAAAGACAATGGGCTGAATTCATGTGTCGCCATAGTCACATGGCTAATACAATCACATATAAGCACTTGATCAGCTACACTGTACTTCACTATACTTCCAAATTTTCTTTTTTGAAAACTTTCTTTAAAAAGTACATATTTGTTAACACTAAAAACGCAAATAGGATAAAAAAATTCACTTTATTTAGAGAATGTCTATAAATAGACGTATGTATTTTAATTCTGAGTATACTTTTAAGGAATACCAGTACATAAATATATTCGCTTTATTATCAAATCTGAAATGTTATCTAAATTTTACAAGTAGAATAACATTTACAAGTCTAATGCCTGTTTGTTTTGATTTCAATGAATACGCGTGATTGCATTTACCATATGGCCGCCACGAATTTAACCCATATTGCTGATACAACCAATTCCACTTTTATTTTTGGCGACCATGTTGGCGAATAATGCGGTGACTTGGCAACCGGAATAAATTTATTACAGCATCTTGCAAAACTTTTTTGAACAAATAAAGATGAGAAAACGTCCTGCCGTTGTTTTAGGTGGGATGTATTTATTATTCATTTTGCAAAAATTCCATATACATTTAATACAAGTAATTAAAAACATAGAACTTTTATTTCTAAAAACATGAAATTACATTATTTTACTTTCTTATAACATCGTCTTTCATTTACATTTGCAGTATATTTAAATTAGTTCACTATTTGAAGAAAATGGCATGGTTACGGTAACAAAATGTGCAAAATGTTATTACGTTAGAGAGAATTAATTTTTAAGATGAACTGAAAAATCTACAGGAAAAAACTCATGTACTTTATTTCAGAAAGTTATCGGAAAGTAGCATGTCACTTCATTAAATCGCTTTAGAGATTAAAGTAAGGTTTATTATTAAATTATTTAGTCGAACAATAAATTTCTTTTAACCTGCCACCATAAAAATTGCTAGTCACTGTCTGGCTTGCAGTAGAAACAATACGGGCTCCAAACCATTAAACCGGCATTTAACGGTCAATAAATTAAGATAGAAGTTTTAGATAGCAGTTTGAAAAGCTCTCGCTAATTTTGTAGGCTCAAGCTGAAGGTAATGTTACATAAGACAATATGGTAAAATTCAGTTAAAATACTTTTATATAATACATGAAGTCAGATTTCTTGTTCATTAAAAATTTAATTAAAAAAACAGAATTAAATTTATGATCTTAAATATTTTACATGTATGCTTTAAAATATTTTAATCTGTTAAATATAACAAATATATAAAGTAAACTTTTAAGGTGGCGAGTTTGAAAAACTGAGATATATCTTAGTGGATTCGTACTAATTAATAATGAATAACATTTTTAAATGTATGACGCTTTCAAGAATTCATGTGAGCATCTTTTTTTAATAAGAGTATTTTATTAATTTAAAAAACACATTTATATTGCATTTTTTATTTGAATATTTAAGGTGAAAAAAATGAAGTCTGCAAACAATTAAACATATAATTAATAGATAAAAATGCCAATTTATCTTTTTTTTTTAATTATGAGAAATTATTGACTTTTTTCGCGCTTGTAAATGTTACTTCTGATGTCAGGGTGGTTTCAAATATTATGTTCTTAGTATTAACGTTAAGAAAATAATGTAATGATCTTTTATAATTGCCTAGTTTCTACAAATTTCACTTTTGGAATGAATTAAATTTTAAAATATATCTTGTATTGAAGGTGTACAGCAATTCCTTAAGGTATTTTAAAAAAGCGCTTAAATGGATAATCTTCCTGATATTTTCGACTACGTTCGAAACCGTGATTTTAAAAAAGCGCTTAAATGGATAATCTTCCTGATATTTAGTGTCATTTAGGTTAGAATACATGTATACAATTACTTTAAGGACACTTTTTTACAAAAAATGTTTAAATACAATATTTCGGCAAAAAAATTAACTTAAAATAACTTTTTTTTTCAAAATGTTCTCCTTTTGTGAAAAATGCTTCTTTTATAGTAACATCTTGCCTGTATGTAGATTAGACCTCTGTACATGGGCTCAACTACGTTTTTTTGAAAAATTCACATTATTTTCAGAGTTACAACCAATTGAAATAATTATCGGTGTTATTTTCTTAACATTTATTCTCTCTGTTGTCGTAAAACATGGATAAACCCACTTCTAAGTTATAAATTCCAAAAATTCTAGTTAAGCCTCTTCACAGAGGTCTAAGCTATATACAGGCAAAATATTATTGTAATAGAAGCCTTTTTCGCAAAGAGGAGGATATTTTGAAAATGGGTCATACTATGCTTATTTTTGTCAAAATATTGAACTTAAATATTTTTTTTTATTGTAATACTATTCTTTAAATAATTTTACATACATTTTCTAATCTAATTGAAACTAAATACCATAAATATTATCCATTTACACGCTTTTGCAAAATCGCGGTCCCGAACGAAGACGGATACCTAAAATGAATTCGTTTTCTTCGGTGGAAATTGTGATAAATTTTATGACTTAGAATTACATTTAAGTAAAATTACATCAACTAGCAATTTTCCTTTTAGTTTAATGTTTTGTTTTTCTTTTAAATGAGACTGCAGCTTCGTAATTATCATTGCAGACCATAGCAATCCAAGAGGACCCTGAATTATTTTTTTGGTGCTGTACAATATACGTATATATCAATCACCGTAATATAATTTTGTCACCCAGTTTCTTCTCCAGAGTGAGGCACCTAAATTCTGATGATGCGTAATCTCATTAAGAGTTTAATTTTGCCGAGATCACGCAAGACAAACATGCACTCTTGGGATCATTTACATGCCGCATAATCATACATGACCACTATCGATTTTTTGCACCATAAAAACCCACCGACTGTATGTACAAGGTGATCCCCAACTAACTACGCCACCCAGCGGGTGAGAGTTTAACGTGTTCACAGTTATTTTTATTACCAGTTTTGATGGTATTATTATACATAATATGTATTCAAAATGTTCTTTTGTTCATCTAAGAGAAATTTTCTAAACTATTATTTTTTTTATTTCTGGGAAATATATAATATTTTTATCTCTTTCTTGAAAAAATCAAAAAGAAAGAGGAAATCACTTTATAAGCAAATGTCTTATTTACATAAATTTATAATTTAAATAATTATTACAGCATTTTTGGCTTTGATTTATGAGGATGATATGCATCAACATATATTAAGCTAATAAATTATTCAATGATATTAAATATGTTATGCGAATTCACCAGCTATTGAATAGTTAAAAGATTTTTCTAATTTTGAAAGGTTTGAATTGAAAGATTTTTAAAAGTACGAGTTGGCTTAGATGACTTAAAAGATGTAACTCTTTATTTTTAAATTAAGTGTAATGAATTTTTCGTATAAATATCTCATGAAATTAATGATTTTCCATTTGTCATTATTTATCTAGCATAAAAATCTGGGTTGTTATGAATGTATTCAATTAAAGAAAATGTCATTTTAAGACATATTTTAATAAGTGTCAAAAGAAAGAAAAAACAGACTTACAGTATATGCTTAAATTTTAAATCGTGGATGCGAATTTGTTTAAGCTGTTTAGCTAATTAATTCATTTGTGAAGGTAGATATGTAAGAAAGAGAATTACTATCACTAAAAAAAATTTCTTAATAGAATATGAAAATATATGAAATTTTATTTTATCAAATGATAAGCAAATGTTCTCCTGTATATATATATATATATATATATATATATATATATATATAATCAAATATAAAAGAATTTTTTCAATATATAATCATATACATATACATACACATATATATAAATTTATACACACGTTTACATATACATAAACAAAAATATAAAAATAATCATATAGTTATATACCTAAGATAACTAAAAGTAGGAAGGACAAATTCCTGACCTTAGGAACCAGGATTGCAGGTTTAAACAAGTTTTGCGGCGCCAACCTTCACCTGTAATTTGTCACACTATGTACCAAGAGGAAAAGAAAGAGTTATATATGTGTAGAATTTAAATATTAAATCATTAAACAAAAGAACATATGAACATAAACATAACCTACTAAAACGTATTTATAACGATGGCCAAGAGTGCAGTATCGTGTTCCCGCCAAATAGGTCAGAACCGCATAAAGTTAATTGCGATAAGATATAAGAAAAGATTAATTGCTATAGGATATACGATAATAAGAAATATATATACTTTTAAAAAATCATAAAAATAAAAATAAAAATCATAAAATTAGCGTAAAATATAAAGAAACTCAGAAAAATATATAAATTAATTTTTTTAAAAAAAGCATGTGGCGCCATCTATATAATAATTGTAGGATAAATTAGATATTGTCTAAATTTAAAAAAAACATTGCACAACATAATAACAGTAAAAAAATACATTAATACAAATTGTATCATAAAAAATATTATAAATATGATTGCAAAGAAAATTAGCAGGGTATCCATGTTCACTACAGTGATCAACAATTTTTTTAAGATTTAAAAAAAAATATTAGCTTTATCGCTAACTAATACTTTATATTGCGATAAATATAGTTAAAAATAATATTTCTATATATAGATATTGATAAATTAGAATTCTAGTAAGGCACTTTGATGATATTAAAATTAAAGGCATCTCTCTTTTATCATAAATATTAGAATGTAGTTTCAAATCCTTAATATACAGTGATACATCTAGGTAATTTGTTTTGATTGGATTATTATTAATTTTAACTAACTTTAAGTAAGACGGATAAAAATTAATAATGGGATTTAAAATATTATTTTTACCAAAAGTAATTAAATCATCAATATATCTAAAAATGTAGTAGTCATTATTACTAACATAATTATATTCATAAAAATGTAAAGAAAGTTTAGCCAAACTATTACTAGCTGGGCCCCCTTGTGGGAGTCCTTAATCTTGTGTTTATATAAAGAACCATTAAAAAAAATTCATGTAATTTTCTTTTAAGACAAAATGTATGAGAGTTTTAAATTTGTTAAAATTAATTTTAAGGTTATATATACTGACTTTTTCTAAAATTACTTTAATAATATCATATATATCAATGGAATTGAAAAGAACTTCAAAGTCATAACTATGAACTGAATAAATATTTCTATTATTAAAAAAATCTATATCTTTAATATTTTTAATTATAGCTTTATTACATTGCTGATTAATAAAATTTTGTATAATATTATGAAGTAATTTGCCTGCAGTAGTAATACATGTTCTAAAACCATTTGTCACAGTTCTAAATTTAACCCGACTTTTATGGAATTTTGGAGTTAAAAAAATATATGAGTACTTAATTTTAGGAATACAAAAACCTAATTTTTTATAAATAGCAATAATACGATTACTAATTTCATTATGTAACAAATCTAATTTTTTAAAAGAACCATTATTTAGAAAGTGATCATAAAGAATATTATAATAAAAATACTTACAAATCACAGCATAGTTACCAGGTACTTTATCAATGTAAACTATGATAAATTCTTTTGTAATTCATAATTTTTCTGTTTTATATCTTTAAAAGTAGTTTCATATTGAGAATGGTAGCTAAAATTCATAAGGTCTTTTAAAATATTGTACTTATACTCTTCAAATGCCTCAATAGGTAGTCTAAATTTAATTGCATATTTTGTAATAAAATTATCTATATCTTTAAAAATTTGTTTTTTAACAGTATTGTTGTTATTAGAAACATTTAATCTAAAATTAGTGCCTTTACTCATTATATCTTTTAAAATATTACCATTGATTATATGATGACCATCAATAAAATCATTATAGTTATTACATATACAATCTTCTATATTAATAGAGGGCGAACTATTTTTGTAGTTAAAGATAAATCTGCCCATCGTTTTGTTATATTTAAAAGCTTTCTTTACAACAACCTTTTTAACTGGAGAAAGAGACAAATGTCTCTTAAATACACTAGAAAAGTTAATTTTGTCAAAAGTTTTATTCATGAATAATAAAGTGCAGTACTCTGTAAAATTTTCATTAAATTTCTCAACATTAATATTGAATTTATTAACTGGATTGCTAAGGATGTCTTTAATAAGGTGTACTGCATGACAAACCTTTAAGGAATCATTATTTAAGGATTCATATAACAATTTAGTATTAACTAATGCATGTGAAACTTGGTCCATGACTTTTGAACAGATGAGAACGTGATACATATCTACAAAAGGATGATTTTAAGATTAATTTTTGGAGGAATTCAGAAAAATAGAGCATGGCGAAGAAGATTAGTTTTCGTACTCTATCACTCATATAAAGAATCTGACTTTGTTAACTTTATCAAAATACAACGAATTAAATGGGCAGGTCACGTTGCCAGAATGGACGAAGACCGCACAACTAAAAGAGTCTTCAATGGATACCTTGAATGCATGAATGATAGGCTAAAACTTATATGGATTGAGGGCGTAGAAAAAGACCTCCTAGTTTTGAGGACTAAGATTATTAGCAGTAAGAAAGTTGGTTTGTGTGTGAAAAATACTTCTTGAGAACGCCAAAGCCCCCCCTTGAAATTTCGAGACACTGAGGAAGGAAATATTTATGTAGAATTTATTGAACAAAATAGATTTTTTTTGTTTATTTTCGAAAAATATTTTGCAAATAATGATACATGTGCCGTTTATATTTTAAACATCTAATGGTTATAGTTTTGCATTAAAGAAAACAATAATGGTCTTAAAATCTATGAGAGTAAATGATATAAGAAAATAGTAGAAATAACATTGAAAGATACTCAAGTTTCCTTAACAGCCTTTCAAAATTAAAACCAGTGCTTTTTGTTCCTGTTGCTAATCCTCCAGAGATACAGACAAAGGCGAACAAGATCCATGAGACCTCTGACTTTTCAAAAGTCGAGCACAAGAAGGGGATTGGTTTAAAAACTTTCCCGGAGAGATCCAAAATGTGTTACAGATGTTAATTGACTTTGATTTTGTGAAAATCCTCATGAAACCTACACTTTTTACATTGATTATTAAGACATATCGATTTTAACTAAGTAACTACTGTGAATTGGAAATAAGAGAACATTCTGTTGTTTTTGAACACATGCAATCTTATGTATTGTCGATTCCTAGCAAGAAATTTGGTCCAAAGGAAACTGGCTGAAACAAGTAAATTAGTATTCTATTGATGATTTATGCACATTTTATTTGCCTTTTTGTTAGTTTTTTTAAACATGCAAAACTTTCAACGTGAGTGAAGAAAAACTACACTTAAGACATTGTACATTGTTTGAGTTCCAAAAAGGAAATAACATGATGGGATTAAAAAGAACTCATGTAACGTTTTTGGACAGGAAGCAGTAACCTATCGAACTTGCCAAAGGGGGCTTGAGAAATTTCACATGAATGATTTTTGCTTAGAAATTGAACCCATATAAGGAATGCCATAAGATGTCAGTGACGAATTGCTATTCAACATGAAAGGATAAATCCCCCTTTAACTTAAATACACACAGGAACATTGAAAATAGCGACCGAAGAAGAAAGCATCGGTTTGAAATGAAATTTAATACACATAATGACACAGATGAGAGATTCACTTGATCTCAAAAACAAGACAATTAAACGAATACAGGGTGTGCAATGACACAAATACTGGGCAACTTTAATAGCGCGTTGGACCACCTCCAGCTGCAATACATGCCACCACACGGTCCGGCATTGAGTTGATTATACACATTATGTTGTCCTGAGGCAGATGGGCCCACAAATCGTGAACTACCAAATCTAAATCATGAAAAAAGTGGCACGATGGCACCTGGCTTTTTAGATGATCCCACACGTGCTCTACAGGGGACAAGTCGGGGGAGCGGACCGACCATAGAAGAGTCTGAAAATGACGTAGGAAGTCTTGAGCAACTCTTGCTGTATGCGGACGAGCATTATCTTGCTGTAAAATTGCCCCTGGGAGAAAATTTAGGAAAGGTCCTACATGGGGTCGAAGAATATCATTAACGTAGCGTTTTCCCGTTAAAGTTCCACGCATCACAATTAAAGTGGGCCGGCTATCATAGGCTATGGCCCCCATACCATTACACCAGCTGTGCGGGCAGTGTGACGTAGAACAGTGTGGGGGAATTGTACCGCTCACCAGGGCACCTCTACTCCAAGACACGTTTATCATCTGTCCCCACAGCAAACCGGGAGTCATCACTAAACACAACCTTTTGCCAATCTGTGACATTCCACATTGATCTGGCTTGGCACCACTGTAGACGCAGTTGCCGATGTTTCGGTGTTAAAGGGAGTGCACGGAAAGGGCGCTTGGATTTAAGATTTGCTTCTGCGAGGTATCTGGAAATTGTTTGTGGAACAATTGCTACGCCTACGTCTGCTCATATCGTTGAACGAGTCACTGAGGGGTCCACAAGTGCTTGCCACACGATCCTTCGATCCTCTGTCCTCGTGGTCTTCCTGGTCTCTCCAGACCCGGTTTTCTGCGCTTGGGTACCGTCACGTGTCCACTGCTTCCATCAATTTCTAACGGCACACTCTGAACGATTCACCTGGCCAACAACACGGCTCTTCGACCAGACTGCATTTTTCATTCCGATGATCAGGCCTCTCTCAAACTCGCTAACTGTGAGAAACGTCTTCTAGCAAGTTTACCTGGCATGTTTCGCTTACCAAAGTCTTCCTACGATCGGCGGGTATTGGTCACGTTTATGAATCTTCGAATTTGCGCTGGCTTATATAGAACCCTCTTCCAGATTGTAGCACCACATTGGCTTGTATGAACATACGTATTGGCACAAAACTTGGATCATTTGCATATCACATTACACTGTATTTATTTGCAAAGTTTAGCAATTGTACTTATCTTCCTTCCTGGGTCGCTATTTTTTATGTTCCTGAGTGTATAAATGAGCCTCAAGCTTGGAATTTATGAGACTACTGTTTTAAATTATATTAAAATGTTTGTCTTTATATATAAGTTATGTGTTTGGGGAAGGGGGCATATGAAGTAAGCAATAACAATTTAATGAATATAAATTAAAATGCTCTTCAAATCTTGCTTGTCTCAAAACGGAACCGTTTTTGACCACTTGATGACTGCTGATAATGAGTGAATTGTAGATAAACAGGTAAATAAAAGAAAATACATGTTTTCAAAGGAAAATCATCACCACCCACATCCATAGTAGGCGTCCATCAGAAGTGTATGTTGTGTTGTTGGGGAGACAGCAAGGTATAGTGCACTATGAGTTTTTGAAAGGATGGAAATGGTCGTTTCTGTTCACCACACTTGATGTTTTTAATAAAAAAAAGTGGAATGTAAACGTTTATCTTTGGCCAACAGAAATAGTGTTATTCTTTACCAAGGCAACGCTGGACTACAAGCAGGAATGGGCACTGCATAAAAAAATTGCATATTTGGTTTAGAAAAATTTACCATTGCCCGCATATACTTCTGATATTACCCCTTCTAACTGCCATCTGTTTAAGTCGCTGTAAAACATTCTTAATGGAAATAAATACATACATTATATCGGTACCCAAATAACAGTGGATAAATGATTTGTCTCTAAAACACATAACTTCATTTCCAGGGGGACTAGATTAACTGCCAGAACACAGAGATATAGCTCTAACTAACAAAATACATTATATTGTTAATTATATTTCAAATAAAAAGTGGAAAAAATTTTATCTGTCTTCTTTATCGAAAAAACAACGGAACTTTCTCTACAAGCAAAACTTAGATAACACTTATTAATAAAAATCTAGCCTGACAAGTAATACATTGAATACATTTAAATCAATTGGAGATATTCTAGACAGAAATAAGGTTCGTTGGTAGGCCCAATACCGACAATGTTAAATTGAGTCAATTTAGGAACGTGTTTCTCAGAAATTGTTAAATGTAAAAAAACTTCAAATTTTACCTGTATAACAAATAGGTCTTTTATTTAAATAATGGTAAAATGTTTCAAATATATTGTTTACTTTTTTCAAAAAATTCATCGTAAAAGTATTGCTTTGAAATTTGTGAAAATTGTCATTTTATTTACGATAACTGCTTCTGAGCAAAATATTTTAGGAAACTCTTCAAGAAAGTACCTCCATTATACATAGTTACATATTATTTATGTGCAGTAAAAATTGCAAGTACCTTCATTCATTATTTTCTATGGAAAAGGTACACACGCACTTTGAAAACAATCATTTTGAGATACTTGCATTTTAAGTGTAAAAAGGCACTTAATTACAAAAATAATGAATTACAACATGTATTTGCCCTATTTTATTAAACATTAGTATCTTCTTAATTTGTTAAACATAAAATATGAAAAAAAACCGTAAAATGTTCAGAAAATACATATATAGTAATTTTCAGTTTTTGTTCAAAGATATTTTTTTTAGCATTTTGCATCAATTTTCACAAATTATGTAACAATCTGTGAAGAATTTTTAACTTCAATGCATTATTAATATCAAATTTGACCTTATAACATCATAAATATAAAGTAAACATGTATCAATATGTAAAAGTCATGATTTGGGAATACGTGTTTTTACGACGTTAGAAAAATTTATTGCGACTTGGTACCCACCTAAAATCCCAAACATATGTTTTTTTTATTTTCATTTAATCTTATTCTTTGCATTATTATCTTTCGATTGATTTATCACTTGTGCATGTCGGAAAGTTAGAAGTTGATTCAAACTTCATTTGAAAACAAATTAAGCGATTCAGCCACGCCCCCTTTTTAGAAAAAAAAGCTAAAAGAAGCGTTTTGATAAAAAAAAATCTAATTTATAAGAAGAAATAATAACATTAAAAAAAGAATGTGCAATACATAAAGAAAATATTTCCGAGGCAATGCATACAATCATTTTTTTTTCTTTGTGAAATGTGTGCATGTAAAATTTTTAAATTAAGGCATTTTATATTAAAAATTTTATAATTTCAGTTCTTATTCTTGATATATTTTTCATACAAATGTAATACTTTAATATTATAAGAAAAAAAACGGATAAAATTTCTGTCGTGACAGAAAAAAACTTTTTTTAACGTTTTTCTTGAATTTTCTTGTGCAATTATAGTACTCCCTAAAAGTTGATCATTTCTAAAAATGAGTGGGTTGAAAAAATATGAAAATGCAATTATTTTAAAGAAAAACGTATAAGTAATATCTTAAAGTGATATTTTAAGTTTAATTAAGCTTATAATAATTATTTTTTCAGAATTATAAACTTTAAACTGGTTTTTCTCAGTTTGTCTTTTTCGAAACCTTAGTGCATTCAAAATGCTACTCCTTCGACAATTATTTACCAATCACTTCCATTTTTTTCCTGCGTGTTAAAAATAAAGTATGTAATAAAATTAGGGATCCGTTTTGCTACAAACTGAGTACTTTTTTTAAAAAAAATAAAATGTAAGACATGTTGGCTTTTTTGTTGATTTTTAGCCTGTATATCAACATTTTATTTTTTTTTCTCAAAAACGAATAAAGTTATTCTAAAATCGATCCCTAAAGTTGTTGAGAACATCCATTAGAATATTATAAAAAAATTTTAGGTCAAAAAATTAAGTTTTACAAAAGGAGTAGAATTTTAAAATTTTCCTAATTTTCTTCAAAAAATTTAAATTTTTAAAATTGTGTAAATAATATATGAAAATTTTCATCTAGTATCATTTTCTTCAATAGAAACATTGTATAAAATGCTAAAATATAATTTTTAAATACGTAAATAAAGAAATTTGATCATAGGGTGTCAAGTCCCCTTAAGTATGGATTTGTATGTTTCCATGCAAACACAATTTCTAATAATTTCAAAATTCAAAATTTTCTCTAAAATGTACAAATGATTTCTAAAAAAGTCAAAAATAAAACTGTTTTTGTGTTTTTAAATATGAAATTGGTGTATTTTTATGCATGTAAGAAACTTCTAGCAATGACAAAAAGCATTACACATATCAGTTGTTGTTAGTTAACTATTATTGAAAAACTTTCGAATTATTAAATCTTAAAGACTTGTCTGAACAATAAATAAATATACTATTTGCAATGAAGTGAAATATTTAAAATATATTGTTTAGTGTTCTCTCAAAAGTATGTAACCTAAAAATATCACTATGAACTTTTTAAAAAATTGACATTTTTTGTCACGATATATGGACTCCAGTGAAATATTTTGGGAAAATACCCAAAAAACTCACATGAATATATATATAATTACATATAAATAACATGAGGGGAAAAATTCATTACAGCCATACATTATATTCTGAGAAAAACATGAATACAGTTTTAAAAACATCATTTTTGAGAAAATTGAATTTTCACTATAAAGTGCCACTTTATCACAAACATAATGAACTACAACATGTATTTGTCCCATTTTATTGAACATTAGCATCTTTGCAATTTATTTTGCATAAAATAGTAAACAAAAAACTTTTCTAAATCGCCCAGAACAGCATTTTTCAGTTTTTTTTAACGAGAAAACATCAACATTTTCTCAAATTCTGTATTAATTTTTAATGAATTTGTAGCTTTCATGCATTACGGATATAAAATTTGAACAGAAAGCATCCTAAATATAATGTGAAAATGTATCAATATGATTTTGATCGATATGGTGTGAATTTAAAATGGTATTTAAAAATACCTGATTATACGTTTCGTAAGTTTTTCTTAGGTTTTCGAAACATTATCAATAGGTTTTTTTGTGGCAGACAGTTTCTAAGTTTTAAACTTTAAAAGTTACTCTAAACTGGACAAAAGATTTCTAAAATGATTCTAAAACAGACAAAATCAAACAGTTTTTATGTTTTTAATCATTAAATTTATGTATTTTTTATGTATATAACAAGCTTCTCGCAAAGACAACATACATCACATTTAATGTATCATCTCATACCTTTATCTCAAAAACTATTTAACATAAAGACAGATTTTCACTACATGTATTAAATATACACTTGTATTTATACTGAAATGAATTTTTTTAAATATATTAATTAATTTTTTTCAAAAACAAACTTTTAGTTGAGCAAATGTGATTATTATGAATTTATTGAAAATTGTCTTTTTTTTACAGTAACTTAACAGTACTGCTTTACAGTACTGCTTAAAAACATTTCAAAAATGTCACTTCAGTATACACAATTTCATTTAAGAAACATAGTACATGCATACATTTAATTTATAAAATTTAAAAAAGATTTCAAAAAGATTTTTTATAAAAAAACCTTACCTTGTAAAAGCATAATCCTTTTTTTTCCATGACCGATTATCTTCATTATGCCTAATGTAGTTATAAAATTAAGATTTATTACGAGTATATTTCTCACCTGGTCACAATCCTACATCTTAATTTTGTTTCTGTTAACACTTTACTAAAACACGCGAAGATTTAGTAATAATTAAGAATAACTAATTAAAAATGAATTTCAACTAAAGAAAATACCTAAATTTCAGTAAACAATGACTACATTTTAAGTATAACAATTACTAAAACACACAAGAAAATCTGAAATTGCCTCCAAAGGTTTTTAGCAAATCTAACAGTTGCAGTTAAACAATTATCTAAAGTTAATTTGGGTAATAAAAATAAAAATTAATCGAGGCTTTGCAACTTTTCCCAAGTTTTAAAAAGACAATGTTTACATTTCTATCTGTCAAAATGAGCGAGGTAAATCAGCTGATTATTTTTTAAAAATCATTTTATCATCATCATTGTTTGCCCTTTAAGTTCATTTTGCGCTTACTTGTACACAATTTATAACTAATTTAGTAAGAGAGTTAGTTATTACCAGTGACACCATTAACATAAGTGAATTAAAAATTCGAAAGTTAATTAAAAAATTCTCTAAGTGATTTTTCTTAAAATGTTTCTTATGGAAAATATTATAAAACAGCCGGGATTGCGGAACAACTCATGAAAATATAAGTAAGTGAAAATATTTTTATATAATATTTGAAATATATTAAACCACACTTTGCAAATATTGTACTATTGCAAAGTGCATAACGGCAAGAATAAATATAACAACATTGTTTTTGAACAGTTCTAAGTAACAGTGCTTTAAAGCGATTTCATATAGCAACTAAGATAAAATGAGTTTTTTATAAAATTAAACTTTAATTATTTCTTATTATTAGATCACTTCAAAAATGAATATTTAAAAATAACATTAATTATTAAAAATTCACCCCAAATTTTTAGGTTTGAGTAAACACCATTTATATTTCATTTTAATAATAAATGTCATCCACTGTTTTCATCTTTTGATAACAAAAAACACATTTTTTTAAAAAAAAACTTAGCTTTTAACTCATATAAATTATTAAACATACGAATCTGAAAACACTTCAAGATAATCATATCTCTAATTTAAACATATGTGCGGCGAGTGGTCGGCTACCTTAAAACTGCGTATAGCGTACAAATAGTATGATAGCGTGCAATTATGAAGCAGCGATATCAGCAATTTATTTTACAAAAAACCATAAAAGAAAACTTTTTAATTTGGAGGGTGGATCTGCCATAAATTGCAATCAGAAACAAATAAAATTCAATACTAGATTGCAAAATGTAAGGGGATAAAAAATGAAATATATAAATTATTTCTTCGCAATAAAAATCACTTGTTTATACGTAATTTATAGAAATCAATATAATATCTGCTTAAAAAAATCTGTCAAAAATAGGAATTGACAAAAATTGTATAGTAAATGGGATAGTATTAAACTATTGTTAAAATAATTTATTTGTGACTAATAAACGCAACGGAGAGCATTTGAAGTCATTTCAATGCACTACACCTTGTACTGGGACTCATGAAAAGTATACTAGAGATATGTATCTGCGAGATGAATCAGCTTACTAACAGTTAATATTTGATGTTTTTCTATTGCCGAGAAGAAACCCAGACTATGGAATAAACGTCTTCTAGAAACCCAATGCAAGAACACTGAATATATCATGCTTTTAAGCACAAAATGAGTCAAGTATATTAGTGCATTCAAAATTATTTTACGTGACTGGTGCATAGATTTTTGAATAATATAAGTTTATTCCTCTGTGCACACTACTGTCGATTAAAATTGCAACACCAAGGTGGCGACGTGATATAGACTTAAAATTTAAAAAACATGAAGAAGGCGATGTGATATGTAAATTATTAGTTTTTGGAGCATTAAACAAATTATGTACCGGTACTGACACTTACAATGTGTTTAAATGAGGAAATTGTTCATCAAGTTTCACATTCACTCATTGCCTTTGAACGTGGCTGCTTGGGAAAAAGTTGTTGTGAGGCATCGAGTAAGAAACAAAAAGACGTGGCAGCACGTAACGGCCCTTATCACCAGTAGCCGAAAACAAAGTCATGTTACCCACTTGGATTTAATGGAATTTGCAGCCATGCCACGAGCCCTGAATCAAGAATTGGAATTCGTTTGCAAGACTAATGTCTGCACGAACAGATCGACATTTGCAGCAGTGTGATATCGAACATGGCCGCGGTAACCCTTGGCGCTGCATCACGGGAAAGAGTGTTGTCATTGGTCTTATCCGTGTCAAACCAGGTCGAACAAATGGCGAGACGTTTTTTTTCAGATGGACGCAGGTTCTGTTTACAGCATCAAGATAGTGACATTCGTATTTGGCGGCATCGTGGTGAACGCACAATGGCAGCATGCATTCATCATCGTCACGCTGGCCCATCCCCTTCGTGATAGTATGAGGAGTTATTTGATACAAGTCGGAGTTATATCTTTTTCATGTTGACGATACTGTGAAAATTACACGTTACATTTCCTGAGTATTACGACTCTCGCTCTACCCTTTATTGGATTCCTGAGAAACCAGACGTTTAAGTAAGATAATGCACGGCCGTATGTGGCCAATATTGTATGGATCCTCCTTGATACGGATACTGTTCGCGTGTTGCTCTAGCCTGCCTGTTCACCAGATTTCTCACGAATAGAAAAAGTATGGTATACGATTTCCAAGTGACTGACTCGTCATCATGCGCTAGTCACTGCGGTTACAGAGCTTTGACATCATGTTGAAGCTGAATGGGCATCTGTACCTGTACATGACATCAAGATGTGCTTCAATTGTATGAAAAATTTCAAGCATGTACATGTAACAGATTTTGAGAAAAGGTACATCAAACAGAGCCAATTTAACATTGTCGGTATAGAGGCATCCAACTTCGTTTATTGACGCAGCCACGTCATGAGAGCTGAGTCAAGAATGGGGGGAGGAGGTTGCAAGACAACAAGCGTCTGCACGAATATTTCAATGACGTTGGACTCTCAGCTCGGAGACCATGGTTTGGCTAACCTTGAATCTGCATCACGTACAGGAGCTTCTTCAAAGTTGTGATCAACGATGAATCTTGGCGCACGAATGGCAATATGTCATTTTTTCAGATGAATCCAGGTTCGGTTTACAGCATCAAGATGGTCGCATTCGTGCTCATTGCATCGAGGTGAACGCACATTGGCAGTGTGCATTAGTCATCATCATGCGGCCCATCACCTTGCAGGATGGTTAGGGTGATATTGGCTACACGATTCGGTTATCTCTTGTTAGCATTGATGACGCTTTAAACAGTGCACATTTCATTTATGGTGTGTTACGACCCTTAGCTGTAACCTTTATTCGAGTCCTTTGAAACCCTACGATCAGGCAGGATAATGTACGACCGCATGTTGCCGGTATTTTACGGACCTTTCTCGATACGAAAAAAGTTCGGATGTTGCCCTGGCCTGAACGTTCACCAGATCTTTTGTTAATAGAAAATATCTTGTCCATGGTTGCTGAGTGATTGGCTCGTCACCATACGCCAGTCACTACGGTTCCTGAAAAGTAGCATCATATTGAAGCTGCATGGGTATCTGTACTTGTACATGACATACAATCTCAGTTTGACTGAATGTCCTGGCGTATAAGTGCTGTTATGACTGCCAAATGGGTTTGTTCTGGGTACAGATTTCTCAGGATCTATTCACTCAAATTTATGGAAAATTGTATCACTTGAAATTCCCATTATAATACATTTGTCCAATAAATATAATTTGGCTCTACTTACATTTCTAACTGGTGTAGCAATTTTAATGACCAATAGTGTATATTTGTGCTATAAATATCATTTTGTTATAGGTGTTTTTTTCTGGCGTATGAATTTTAATGAGCAACAATGAATTCTCTTGTGTTCAATAAAAAATTGCCATCTAAACAATATTTCAAATTATGTTTATAACTTTAAAATATCATCTAGATATATTTTAAAGGGGAAAAAACACGTGAACTTAAATTATTTAATTTTTGAATTCCATGCTTACTTTATTTAATAGGTTCAAATAGATGAATAAAACACAGACACACACAAAATAAAGCTCACATGAGCAATTTTTCCTTTTCATTTTGTATTGTGATGAGTTGAGTTTTTTTTTAATGTAAAATTACGCTCTTTGTGCTTTAACCTTTTAAAAAATAAAAATACAAGATGTTTTGAAAAAAAGGAAAAGAAAAACAGACTAATTTCTTAAATTTAATAATTTTTTTTCCTATTGCATCAAGACCAATAAATAATGTATTAAATATATTAAAAAATCCAAATTTTTTATATTCATGATATCATAATCGTTTTAAGATGCTAAAATTTAAGTTTATTAAAATATATGTTTATTACACTAATAGTGGGTAACATAGTCATAATCAAATATTTCAAAAGTGTAGCTTAGGTTTAATTATAAGGCGTTACTTAAATTTTCGATCAAACATAAGACCTATCTATTTTCTCCATTATTGAAATTATCATATTATCTTCGTTATTGCATACTCTCTTTACATACTATCATTTTTAGAGAAATTTGATATTAAATTGATAATGGAATTTTGATCCCTTTAAGTGCGAAAGCTTTAAAAAGTAAAATTTAAGCCTAGAAAGCAAATTTTACTTTTATAACATCCATACATTAATATAAAAAGGTTATTTAGAAATGATTTAAATTTGAAACAAAGCAAAAAATATAAAATTTCTTATAGTAGTTCAAGTTTTTCTTTTTTACAGTTTAACAAAAATGAATCCTCTCTCGTTGTTTTCTCTTATTGCATTTGTTATTAAAATCACTTAATCTCAAATCTGAGCATATACAAATGAAACTTTGATGTATGATTGCAACGGTGCTTCTCAAACTTTCAATATTTGCGACTTAATATTCCATCATACTTTAAATTGCGTCCCCTTCCTGACAATAACAATGTATTGATATCAAGAAAACTATACTTCAAAGCTAAATCTACAAAACGACTTTAACCTCCTAAGTGCCAACGGAGTGCATAAACTTCTCACTCAGCCAAAGCGTCAATTGCCTTGGACGTATATATACGTCTATCTTAAGAACGATCTTTTCTGTGCGCTGCTATCCACAAAATCATACCTTAGGCTTTAAAATGCAATAAAAGAACCTTGATAGTGTTTGCGAAAGATTTACTTTTTTCAGAGGATTTGCTTATTATAATTATTTTTCTTTCCCCCCGCAATACATCACATACTTGCCTTTATGTGGGAAACGGTGACATTGGAGAGATAATCGCTTATTTTTCATTCGGTAGGTAAGGGATTAATTTTAAACCACACAGATTATCAAGATGAGGGGAATTTTTTTCATATAATTTTGTATCTGAGAAGGCCATGGGTTCGCCGGCAGTTATTAAACTTGTTCTAAACATAGTATTTTGAAATTAATTGTAAAATATATTCTGCGGTACACATTATACGCATCATACATTTTAAGTGTATTATATCAGTGTAAATATGTGTGTACATTATTTTTTATTATGTCAGAATGTATTTTGTTTTTTTACTTTCAATAAATTATTAAATTCTTTGAAAAATCTTTTGTTTTCGACATTTCAATATGCTCGCGCCCTCCTCATAGAGTTACCACGTACCCCACAGTCTTAGAAACGCTAGATTACTATCCCAAAAGATAGTACTTTTAAAAATAAAGAATACCGAATGTCATAGACATTTAAAGTACTTTATGCATCATAGTAATTAAATAGTATGAGTATGATTTAGAACAAAATAGCATTATCAAAGATATAAACTATTAGTGGTAAATCATTAACCCGGATATGTGACTTTCTTATTATAGTTATACAATTTCTGCGTTGGGAAAATTGTTTCCATAGAAACTAATGCCGTGGATAAAAGATTCAAACCTAATGGAATGTACATACGGAATTCATCACATTCAAGTTTCAATGAAATTCATATGACTGTATAAGAAGTGAAAGTTACAGAACATATCGTGGCAAACCTTACTTTCAATTATTCATTGAAATCCCATCAGAATACCTCAAATGACTTTCTTGAATGTACTAAATGTTACGATGTGGACAAGTAATATGAATATACTGATAAAGTAGTTACATAGCCAAAGAATTTGAAGTTTGTAATATTTAGGAGTTCGATAAAGTTTCCATATTTAAGATTAATTTGCAAGTATGGTAACTGTACATTACTAATGTACAGTAAAATTGTACACAAATGATTACTAAATTATATCTATTTTACACAAAATAAAGTATGATTATGAATGGCTCCATAAAATTAATCGAAGAATGTAATAATATCAAAGGAATTAATATAATATGTATATTTTTTTAATAAATACATTTTAAAATAAAATATAGAAACAAATACATTTATAAAGTCTTGCCGATAAAAGTGTACTACCAGAATTCAGATCTAGATTTAAAATGCATGATAATAATGATACACCACTTTTCATTTTCTTCTCTGGAAAAATTAAAACACATATAAATGCGTATTATGTTTTATACATCATTACATTGATCTTTGTAACAGCAATATAAAATAGTTATACACAATCAGAAATTTAAGAATAATAGTAATTGTAGAAAAGAATTTAATTTAAGAAAACAAATGAATTGAAAAAAACAATATAGATCGCGCAATTCGAACCCTTGGACTCCGGAGTAGACTGCAGGCGTTCTACCAAACACGCTGTTAAGTCGCTGTTCGTAACTAAAAATTAATTCTACAAAAGATAAGCATGATATTCGAAGGCTACTTTATCCGATTTGACTAGCCGTTCGGCGGAATTACATTGAAGGTAGAACTCCCTAAGGGAGTACTACTATTACACTAAGTCTCGTCCCTAAATTAATTTCCTTAGTTGTGCCCTCCGGTTGTTAATAAAACTCCAGTGGCTTCTGCTACTTCGGCTTGCTCTTGTCCCCCCCACACCTCTAACCGACTAAGACTTCCACAAGCTTCTGATTCGGTAAAATGACTTTATTGATACATCACACTCATCGTAATAACACAATTATTGAACGTCGAACATTCTGTTACGTTTTTCTGTCATCAAACCCGAGTCATATTCCATTCTTGACCACTGAAACATAATTTTTAACGTCAAACTCAAATTTTGCATACTCAGTAGGTTGAAATGAAACAATGATAACTTCTTCCAGTTTCTGAAAAAAAGTATCGATACAATTTATATATATATATATATATATATATATATATATATATATATATATATATATATATATGTGTGTGTGTGTGTGTGTGAGTGGGATTTACAATATCATTTAATTCTTTTGAGCATCGTAGTTGATTAATGTTTTATATATCATAATTTTAAAAAACAAAGTGCATAAATAAATTCCCTTTAAAGAAGCTACTATAGAATTTGTGATAGGTAGTCCAATCGTGGTCTATTAATTAATAATAGTAACTTTCAGTTAGATAATTTTAATATGATTAATTTCAGAGCTTAATATATAAAGATGAGAATACCCATTCTAATTAAAACAATTTATTCCACATTTCTGCTGAATTTTATTGAAAACCATTTCGAATGAGAGATGTATAACATGAATTCTCATACTACCGTCACGAGCAATGATGATGACGCCCTTTTATGATTCATACACTGCTGCAGCCGACGCAAACAGTTGCAGCTGTACTTGCCATGCTGACGGACGAGATCAATTAACAGTATGTGGCAATGCCGTGCAAGTGGTGGGCATGCCATCCTCACCCTTGTCTTGTAAAACTATTTGCTTTCTCTGACACGCTCTTGGTCGTACTATAGTCTGAGTACCTGCTTTGTTTCCATACGTTTGAACAATATTTCCTTAGTAACTACGTACAAATTTTCTGAGAGTTTTATTTTAAAAACTAAATATAGTATTTCTATGGAATTGTGTGACATTGACATACATAATATCCATTTTAAACCAATTTATATAATACCGTACATTAAAACTTATACCTCAAAATGCGTTATGACGTTTAAAAATGATCCTCTAAAGAAATATATATATATATATATATATATATATATATATATATATATATATATATATATATATATATAAACAAACGATGATAAAAGCAATTATAGCTGTATTTGGTGAATATCTGTATCAATTAATTTAGTGAGGCTACATTTATTCAGGAATTAAATCGACTTCCCCCAAAATATTGAAATTGTAGGAAATTAACGGTAGCACTTGGAGCATAACATCCAACATCCTAAGAGAATCGAATGTAACATATTTCAATACAATCTTCCACTGATACAAAGAATTCGATGTAATCCAGCAACCAACATAATCTTCCATTTTAATCGGATCAGTTTCCAATACAACACTAGACTAAGAAGAATTCCCCCATTAATATTCCTAATTGATACATAAATCCCGTTTCTCGGTAATGCGAAGGAAACACTTACTGTATTATGTTTTTCTGGATAGTTTACTACACTAATTAGGTCAATAACAAAAAAATTGGTACTTTTCATTTCCTTTTTAATTAATCGGGAAACTATAAATTATCTACTGCAAAATAAAATAAACCAATGCGCTTTATGAAGCTCAAGATTTTGCATAGCAATGTAGAAATCGTAATCTAATTCATTAAAATCAAATTTCAAACATATTAAATTATTTATTTTCTTTTAACAAATACGCATTCGTAGAACTATAATGTTTCCTTGGCCTCAAATTATACAGTCTCTTTTGGTGTTTTATCATGTTTGATGTAAATTAGGATTGATAATCTTCGAAGAATTTTTAAGAAAGGAAACCAAGTACTGAAATTAAAAATTGATGAAAAAAAGAGATTAGTTATTTATAATGTGCTATTAGTCAGTTACGAAACATGTTCCTTCTACCTTCTTCAGATTTCTAAGTGCCATATAAGTTATTTTTTCAAAGCAGATTAAATATAAATCAGCACCTTATGTAAAAATTTAAATGTTTAAATATTAAATAGGAACTTATACAAATCCCCATATTAATTAAAAAATAAGCTGGGAGTATATTTTCACTATTTTTTTTCAAATATATTTGTGATGATTTATTATAAAACACCATTTCTTTAAGGGAGAGTTTGAGTGTGTAGGTGTGAAGGCATAAAATGACGTGATTTGTAGCTTACAATAGAAGACCACTCTCGCACATACAATAGAGCGTCGTTTACCTGAATAATTTAGGACCGGACACCGTTCGGATACGCGATTGTCCAGATAACCGAATGCGATCCATGCAGTATGATACCGGACACTATACGAATATTGAAAATCATCACATGCGGGAAACATGCTTGAAGAAAAAGCGAAATAGGTGCAAAATGTCGCAATTTTACTTTTATTGTGAAAAATAATCACTTATATTTCACTGTACCATTGTACACCTTCATTTTTACGTTTTTACGTTTTTAAAAACTGGTCCGGATATTCGACGTTCCAGATAATAAACGTTCGGATAAACGACGTTCCACTGTATTAAGAAAACGATTACTCCATTTGACGACATCATTTGATGTGCTAACGGATTTTGTACAGATTGAATTCTTAGAGTGAGGAAAAGGTGTAGAGTCTTTTTATTGGGTATAATGGAAAGTTATTATTTTTAAAAAAAAGGAAGAAAACATTTTTTTCTCTTTTTATTTGAAATATACTCAACAATGTAATGTCTCTTATTAGTCACAACTCACTGCTTGCGTAATGACCAGTTATATAATCCCTTGGAAAAGAAATTATCTTTTTTAGAGACCAAGCATTCATCTACTGCCCTTTGGGCACCACCATAATATATGCATTAATTTCTATCAATAATTTTTAACTGCAACGTGAACTGTTGTAAGTCAGATGGTACAATATCAGGAGTACATGCTGGCTGAAGTAAAGTTTCCAAACCTAATTCTAAAATATTTTATGCGGTGTTCCTTTCTACATATAGTCTAGCATTGTCAAGATGAAGAATCACATACTTTCTGTTAGCCAAAGTTGGAAGTGTTTATTGATTTCTGCATTTGAAATATTAAGATAGGAACAGGAATGACACTTTCATTTTCTTTTATTAAATCATAGTGTATCAATTATATTATATAAAAAATTTATTTTGATACATGTCAGCTTTGGATGTGGGTGGTAGTGTATCCACCTTGTAAACATGTACTTTTTTCTAACCACATGTTTATACACTATCCATTTTTTATCTCCAGTAACTAAGTGGTCCATAAAACGGTAATTTTTGTAACGAGCAAGATCTGGATAACATATCGAAATTCTGTCCATTAAATTTTTTTCGCTGAATTTCACTCAGACAGAGAGTTTGGACACGAAAACGCACACACACAATGTTTCTAATATGATGCAAAGCAGTAGTCTGATGAATTCCTAGCTTGAAAGGCCCCTCTGATGAAGTTAACGTAGTATTTGTCTTGATCATTTTGCATAGCACTTAGTGACTGACATCTTATGACCTTCTTGATCTGGGTCCAACTTATAAAGAAAAATTGCCCAAGCGATACTTCACAAGCCTTCTTTGGCATGTTGTAGCGCTTATTACTCCCTCTGCAAAAACGTCACATAAGTCTCGCTTTGCCTCCATCGGGTTATTCCCTTTTTGTAACTGAAACAATGTACAATGACTTTAGTGTACTTTTTCTTCACTCATGCTGAATGTTTTACAAGTTTAAAAAAAAACTGACTAAAATACAAAAAAAACGCATAAATAATGAATTTTGTATACTAATCTGAATGTTTAAAAGTTTCAGTAGGATCCAAATACTCTCGCCAAGGGTTGACAACTCATAAAAGTGCATGCGTTAAAAACGACAGAACTTTCCCTTGTACCCAATACAGTACGTGTGTTGTTTTTCGAACACTTAGACTTAAAGAAAAGAAATTTGGGAAGCAAGTATTTCTTGTTGAGTAAAGATCTGCTATGAACGTGTTTTACGAAAAACAATAACTGAGGACTTTGTTTACAAAAGCGTTAGAAAATTCGTTTTGCAAATAATACACTTACAGATTCTAAACATGATAAGGGCGATTATTTTTTAGGTAGAAATTTGCTAAGAACGTGTTTTAAGGGTATAAAAGGGTGGGGTTTCAAGAGTGCTGTAGATTTAATTTCCCGTTTTTTAACCTTTAGTGATACTACCGTTGAAATTTGTTAAGCATGTTTCTTTTGTTAAGTAGGAATTCATTAAGATCATGTTTTCTGGGAATTGTCTCCTGACTGGTGATGTAATGGGGTCGTAAAAAGTAAAATAATACCTTTGAAAATTCAAGTTATTCACATTAATAAATAGAATCATATCTCTATGGTAAGATATTGTCATTTTTCTTTAAACTAAATTCATTGTCCCTGGTTATCTAAAGATCAATTAGGTAAACATAATGAAAAAGATTGATAACCTGTATCGAGATACTATTATATTATGCTCTACTAATTTCTTTTTTTTTCAATTATTTAACATTTAAAACACAGCAATTATAAATATTTAAACTATAAGTGACATCATTACTTTCTAGTAAATTAGATATAAAAATAAATTCTACTTAAAAAGTGGTTTTTGACGTTAACATTAAGTATATCTGAAATATAGTACACCATACAATATATTTGTTTAATAAAACGAATTTAAAATAATTTTATAACACTCTTGCTTAGGTTTAGAATATCTATGATTAGTTCAAAACCGTTAGTTCTTGTTTTGACAAACTTTATTGAAGAATAACTAGCCATCGATTTTGAAGATAACTTGTTCGTAAAAATCTACGATATTATTGAAAATCATTTTAGGTTTCCTCAAGTTAAATTAACTTTTTTGTTAAAAAAGTAATTGTTCCCTAAAAGATATTTAGTTTAAAGAACTATTCATATGTTTTTTAAGCTATATCTTCTTTTTTCATGTTAGCTAAAGTCTTTGTGATTTTTTTTTCATGGGTTCTAACACCTTACGTGTAATATCCATAATATTGTTTTACTTTTATTCTTCCTAACATTACTAGCACAAGTAAGGTGTTAGTTTTTTTCACGAAAATAAATATGTTTCAAAATATGTGAACTTTTTTTGTACTATAATTAAAACAACGGAACTATGATACTTTTATGCTCTTCTTCATTTTTCTACGTTACATCGAAACAGTTCTCATGAAAGCAAAATTTATTATTTTGTTACAAGACTAAAATAGAGTTTATGCAAAGAAACATATCATGACAAAAAATTACTTCTTATCTATAAAAACAAAAGACTTCACCCCACTTCATTAAAAAATAATAGATTATGGCACAGACCTAGTCGTTAAATCACAGAATTGAGCCATAAATTTCTTTCAACCTGCACCTGTAAAAATTGTTACTTTTACTGCAAACAATCATGATTTTGTCCCTAATGGGGACAATACGGGCTCCAGGTCATTAAAGCAGCTTTTAATGGTCAATAAATTATGATAAAAGTTGAAGATTCCGTGAAAATCGTATTTAATTGTATACATCCACGTGGAAATTGGAGTCGATAGATCCAAACTACCATGACATGAAAAACTTGTTCTTTCTTTTCTTGTGGTAAAATTTTAAGACAGTAGTTTTAAATATTTAGATCGGATGATAGGATTCGGATAATTCTGGCATCTCAGTAAATAAAATTATCCTATATGTCACTAGGAATTGGTTGAATCCAAAAAAGAAAATTATGTGTTTTATATATTGCTAACATGTAATGTGTAGTTTTAGATGCATTTATCCTTATAATTACGTGAGATATAGGCATTCGGGTATTCCTAGAGAGTTTCATGTTATTCGTTATAATCGACTCAATTTTTTTTTCAAAAAACAAAATTCTTCCAATGAACAAACATAATAATTATGCTCTTATTAATTTAATAGGTTTTTTGTTGGTGATTGGAAATGCTACATTAAAATGGCAGCACGTTACAAATGGCAAATTATGACCAAACGCAAGTAATGCTTGGTTAAGCAAACAGTTAATATTTTAGCACATTCAGAAAACAAAGTACTAAAGAAAATATTGTGCAATGAGTTTCTCTTACGAAGATCGCATTCAGATTTCTGTTGCTTATTATAAAAGGTCATGTTATACTTCATTTGTATAAAAAAAGAATTTTCCTCATTGTATGTCGGAGTTGAATGTTGTAAGACTGTAGTTCTACCAAGACTGAGTCTTAATGTTCCGTGTTATTAATGCTTAAGTACCCGTCGTAGATATACCAATTAAGAATTGACGGAACAAGAAACACAGACAGAACCCTCTAGATGAGACCTCGCTGGTACACGCTTCCTAATGTCCGATAGGATAAACATGTCCTTGCTGACTTACGGAAGAATACAGCTACATTATGTGCCCTATTTAAAGAAGTTTGATCATTCAATGGAGGTCAAGTGTACAGTGTGAAGGTTTCACTAACATTTTTTAAATAACTTTTGAATTTCAACAAAATGATTAATATATCCGTATTAAGAACACCAATTATTTGAGCTCTGTAAGAAATAGCTAAGATATACACACTTTCAAGTATGCCCCTAGTATCTTTAAGTATTTTAGTATTCTGTGGCAACTTAATTATCTGATCCAAATCTCAAGGAACCAGGGAACGAAACTATCCACTTTCTCTTATTTAGACATGATATAAAACTTTTTATTTTGCTTTGACAATTTTCTTTGAGATTTTAGGTTTATATTTCGAAGTTTAAAAATACATCGCACAAACGACTACAATTTTTCAACAGGGGTATATGACATCCCCTTCCTTAAATGCTGCAGGTAAAATCCAAGTAAAGTGTTATTTTCTTAATTTTTTGTTAAATAATTGTTCTGAATTGTGAAAAAATTGAGAATATTAAAATACAAAAAGGGAGAAAAAATAAAAAAATGTCATTTTAAATGAAGCTGATGAGGTTATTTTATAACTCTTTGTGTTGAGAAAATTTTATGAAAAGAGTTTATTTCAATTGTTCTTAATATAATAATGCAAAATAAACAAAACGAATTACACCTTTGAGATAAGACGATACTTAATTTCGTACTTTTCAAACAAGTGTTACATTGTGACACTTTCTGTCTGCAGTAACGTAATCCTCTTTATATATAACAAATTCTTTTTTCTTACTTTTACCTTTTTTAAGGTAGCTACTCCTGCAGCCTCGTACGGCTCTTTCACTACATTCATTCCCATTACTTTCATCTGTAATTAAGAGTGTTTTTTTCCAGGTATAGAAGTTTAAATTGGCATTACTTTCCAAGATGGCGACCGATTTAACAGCTATCAAGTGATTTATTCTCAGTTTGGTTTGGCAATTCATCAAAACTATCATCAAGCAAGGCGTAGATTCGTCGAATGGGCCCAAAACGAGATTGCCGTTGTTCCCGATTTTCATAAGCGAATTTTGTTTAGCGATGAAGCGCACATCTGGTTGAATGGCTACGTCAACAAACAAAACTGCCGCATTTGGAGTGAAGCTAATCCACAAGTGTATGTCGAAACACCGTTACATCTAGAAAACTGACTGTTGGATGCGCTTTATGGGCTGGTGGAATCATTGGTCCGTACTTCTTCAAAAACGATGTAGGCCACAACGTTACAGTCAATGGTGATCGGTATAGAGTCATGATTACTAAGTTTTTCATTCCTGAATTGATCCAGGAGCTGTGGCTCCAACAAGACGGCGCAACATGTCAAACAGCTCGTGCCACAATCAATTTAGTGAAAGACACGATTGGTGACTGCCTAATTTCACGTTTTGGACCTGTGAATTGGCCTTCAAGATCTTGTGATTTAACATCGCTAGATTATTTTCTGTGGGGCTATGTAAAGTCATTGGTCTATGCGGATAAGCCACAAACGCTTGACCATTTGGAAGACATCATTCGCCGTGTTATTTCCGATATACGGCCACAAATGGAAAAAGTCATCGTAAATTGAACGTCTAGATTGGACTACATCTGAGCCAGCCGTGGCAGTCATATGCCAGAAATCATATTTAAAATGTAATGCCACAAGATTATCTTTTGAATAAAAAACAATGCATGCCAATCGAATAAAAATCGTTGTTTTATTGCAATTTTAAGTTTTATACCTCTAAAAAAACACCCTTTATTACTCTTCTCTATGTACCGTATAAACAACGAAGTATTTTTAAAACATTTTCATAATTTTATTAGATTAAATGATTTTTAGATAGTCCGGATGACCGTATTCTATGTACGAATTCATTTCATTCGGTATTTAGTCATTAAATACTATTCTTGAAAGTTAAAAAGTGGAATTTTCATATTTTGAAATTAAATTGCAAACTTAAAAATATTTATTTTTTCAACTTAATAAAAAAAGATAAAGAAGACGAGTTAACATTCCATACCATGACGAATATTTAAAGCAAAAACTCAAGTTCAAAATAGAACAGCATAGCAAGATTCTTCAAGTGATTCTTAAAGCATTTTTAGAATTTCTTTCATTGCACTATTTTAACATCCCCTAGGAAAATTTGGGCGACCACATAGGTAAATATTGGCTGTTGCTTAAAGAATGTTTTATTCTACAATACGCTAAAAAATTACAACTTTACAACTTCTAGCATCTTATTTTGACAAAAAACAAAAAAAATTATATTTGTGGATTTTTCTTAGCTTTATTAGAATTATAGAAATTCAATATATGTACATTTCTTACATTTACTGAGATATATAATACGGGATACAAGAATTCACCTATTAATGATTATAAATTGAGTAACAATAACAATGGTACCTTTAATTTTGAAATTTTCAAGTTTCATCTGAGAATATATAAACAAAAAACATTGTCATTATTCTTTGCTGCTTGTTATATTTCAGTTTATGAAGATATCGGTAAAATTAAAAATTTAAAAAAAAATGAAGACACTTTTTAGAACACAGGGTTTTTCTGTTAAATAACATAAATCCAATGCTTTATTTATTTAATGTTAGTTTTACGTCATTTGTTTTACATCATTCACTTAACTTTCTTACTTTACTTCCACTTAGCTTAAGAAAATAACTGGAATAAATCGCTTCAAAATATAACTGTATTGCAAACGCAAATATCAGTTTTCTTCGTAAAAATGAGGTGTGTTATACGGCGAATATACCGAAAAAATAAAATTGCTGCTGAAAAGCATGTGTGCGGGTTATACGCCGGATTTTGCGGTATATTATGCTGCAATTCATAAAGTATATACAGAACATAAAGCGAAAAAATAGCTTTAAATATTTTGTTATCTATGAGAAATACATCAACTCCTACTATTGTCAAATCCATTATTTCTAAAAATACCAGCTACATTAGCCGCTCATCATATACGAGGTAATTTTTTTTAAATACAGATTAAATATTCTTCATATAACTGAATTACATGGAGCGTAAAACTCGGTCCAAAACTATATTTTCGAAAGTGTAAACTGATTTTTTAATGAGTGTAATTATTATTTATCCCGTAAGCCTTTTAAACGCCCCGTCTGGGTCGATTTCAGCGCAAAATCATTTCATTAAATCCAATCTTATCAGATATCTACTCCATTAAAGAAACGAGTCAGCAAAATTTCAATCCCTTATGTATAATAGTTCAAAAACAGGTATATGTATCTGTTTTATATTTATAAATTGAAATGTAGATAATTTTACCATGTAAATATTATTTGTAACTAAAAATGTATAATTGCATCAAATCCTTTATTTTAATTTGCTTGATTGATTAATTTAATTAATTTATGTCAGAGCCAGAGTATGGCATGTTGGTGATGACAACATCACCTGACAGTTAAGCTTTGACATTGGTGCAACAAAACTTAATCTCAGATGTTCATTCTTTTGAAGAGCGCCATGAATTAACTTTTAGCGTTTTTTAGTCCTTAACAACTTCCTTTACCACAAACAGACACTTCTACAGTTACCAGCTTACAATTAAAATTTTGTCAATGAAATTAAACTAAACTATATTTTAAAAAATGCTAAATACATATATTATATATCTAATGAGGAGACAGCAAGTAATGCACACATTGAAAACCAAGTAGAAAACGGCAGAATTAGACTCATTTCCAGTCGTTACTGGTGAGTTATTGCCTACACATTTTGAATCACCTAGATATGTTAATATTGCAGTATAGTTTTCCCATTTGTGCCTGTGCTTCCAATTTTAATCTTACAAGCTGTAGAGGGTCAAGTTGAACCTCTAGAGCTAGACAGCTAGAACCATTTCAGAGCTCCAAAACAGCTGTCCAAATGACATAGGGCTCATTGAAACTAACCAAACTTATTGTATCTCAAAATATTATAACAAGATTTCTAATTTTGGTGATATGCATAGAATTTCTATGTCCATTCACAAAGGAATTATCAACCAACGTTTGCAAAGATACTTGTTTTGCCTTATGCTAACGTGGAACCTTATTTTTTATGCTACTAAAACTTGAAAGAGTTATATATATATATAATTTCAATAAAGAACTCTGGACTACACAGATATAAAACATCTGGAGATTCCCTATCTCATCAGACAGTTGGCTCTGGAGATAATCCACACTATCTACCAGACATATTTAAAGATTTATACTCATGACGCCAGAGGTTGCGCGGAGTAATAGTGCAGTGCAGCTTTTGAACTCCTATCAGTGCCGTTGACGTTAACATTAAAAATCCGAATATTTATTCAGTTTTCAGATCGGAGCTGATGGAGCAGAAGGAGCATTGCAGTTTACATGCAAAACAGAAAATCAATTTTATGATGTTTGAATTTTGACTGTGACAGCGTAATTTACTTTAGCATGTTTCCAATTTTAATTCTCTTAAGCGTCAAACTAATCAAGACATCCCAAATCTACTTAATTGGCGTTTTTCTAATGAAGGTATTTATTTCCAGTGGGTCCTATCCTACGCGATGACAGATGGTAATGAGAAGGCGATCTGATGACTGCGGCTGAGGAGGTGATGAGCCCTACTGGGGCTCTTACCTTTAGAAAGTTTTTATCTGATTATCTCTTTTCCTTTTGGTGACGTTGTACAGGTCAATGGTAACTATTGTAGAGGCAGATGTGTCACATATATATCCACCACAAATGTAACGAGCAGTCGAGTGATGCACTGGTGACTAGAGTTATTTTGCTTATTCTTCAGGGTTGGTCATCACCACGAAAAAGCGCATTCAGTGGCTTGTCAGCCAATGTAAGGGTTTGAGACTGGTGCATATATGACACACCCGTAGCGAACAGATTAAGAAGATTGATCTAATTCAACTCGGAAGTGTTCATACTAGTCATCATTGGTTCTTCGCAACAGAGATCCAGCAGGTTCATTAAATTCTAGTTTATGTCTAGAAAAGCTTATGCCTAGGAAATATCAGAAAGCCTTCTAGCACTTTATGTGTGGTTATATAAAACCCCGCACGTTTCATTAGGGTGATAAAATCTTCCCAGAAAATTACTGATGTAATTCCAATCTAGTATATCCTACCCATATTTTCACTACTTTTGGTTCTACAAAAGTCGAGGACCTTCAGAACCATTTTCTGTTTCTAGACGTTTTAGAAAACCCTTGTGTTCATAGAGAGTGACTAGTATTGCTAGACGGTATTGGATTAGTAACAACAACAGCAATTTGCTTGTAATAAGTATGCGGGAATAATATTAACATCTCATTAAAAAAACCCAATTGTAAATTCAGGTTTTTAGTATAAAAAATTGTAAACTTTTAATTACATTAAATATTTCACAACCGTAGCAATACAAAATATGCAAAATATATTTGTATAAATAGGCACTTTGCCTCGATTTAAATTAAGTGTATTCATTTTTATTGAAATTCAGAAAAATAAATAACTGTAGTTTGGTGTCGAAATAGTTAATCAAACAAATATCTAATTACTATACTGTTC
Source organism: Trichonephila clavipes (assembly GCA_019973935.1). Classification (NCBI taxonomy): domain Eukaryota; kingdom Metazoa; phylum Arthropoda; class Arachnida; order Araneae; family Nephilidae; genus Trichonephila; species Trichonephila clavipes. The sequence goes on along the minus strand of BMAU01016002.1, from coordinate 193,241 downwards.
GATTTGATTGGGACAAATGGGGAAAACGGTATATTTCCTAAAACCTTAGCTTTTTATCATTTCATACCTTAAATAGACATAAAATTATGTACATTAGTACGAAGTATGTCTTCATTTAGCAGAAATGAGCTTCTTAACCCGTCTCGGCATTGACTCCAATAGAGTATCACACAAGTTCTTGATCTTACACTTTGGAGATACACTAGTTTAACTATTTTTTTCATTTGCTCTGTTGTTGTGGGAATTATCTTAGCGAAACGATTCTTGGGAATACGTCATTAGTTTTGAATAGGATTTAAGTCTTGGGAATTTTCAAGCCAATCGATTACTTTTATATTTCGTATAAAAGTATGGCCCAATTTCAAATTGTAACAAGGAGTAAAGCCATGTTGAAATGTTATATCAAATATTTCTATGAATGGAACAATCCTGCTACGTAATATTTATAAATATTTGGCTGAATGCACCGTGTTTTTAAGAGGAACTATAATTCGAAGGTCATTTGTTGGGAAAAGAAACCCCAAACATTTGTTTAGAATGATGTTTTAACATATGTTGGATATGATCTGGTAACAAAGTTTCAACTTCACTTCGTCTACCTACACTCATTTGATTTGTACCCCTGCACAAATAAACGTTTCATCAGTCAAACTCAACATCTTTCTGTCGTTAATAGTCCCTGATTGGTATTTCTTGGCCCATGCTGAACGAGATTTTATGATTTTCAGTGTTAGAAATAATTTTTCTCAGTCTTGTTGCCTTAAAGCTTTCTTCCAGATGCAGTTCCCGTGAGGTTGAGGTACTCACTTTGACACCATTATCCAATAGATCCTTTTAAAGGCCTATGCTTCTATTTCTTAGATTTCTTTTGTTACTTCTAATTAGAATTTTATCAATTCTTGGAGTAGTTTTCAACTTGAGCCTATATTTTTCTTTTCTTTTTGGAGACGATGGTCCAAACACTTAATTTGATCACACCACTTGCATTAGTTATATTTCTCATAATCATAAAAGTGTGTTAATTAAGAGTGAATCATTTTAGAAGGTTTATTGTCTCTTAAACTGTATCTTAGAATGGTAATATCCATCTTGGAATAATTAAAAGTAACACGTCTTATACAGAACGCAAAATTGAAATTACCTGCTGCCCCTCTGAAAAGCTCACAACTGAAGCCCCGGTTCATTAAAAGGAATAAATTATAGTCAAAATCAATCTGTCAGATTTCCTAAAGATAGATATAACAGGTTTGAGGTGGATCAGGACATCACTAGTAATTACATATCAACTCAAATAATAAAAACATGTTTGTCCCAATAAATTCGAACAGTATAGCACATCTGATGAACATCACTGTAACATAAAATAACGTTTTGATCGATATCCCAAATGTTTGACATCCACCAACGTGCCATTTGTATCCTTTCCTAAATTATTTCCGAACTATTCATTTCGAGAAAGTCGTTTACTTAATACCTAAGCTTAATTTAGAAGATGTTTTCGATCGAACGTAATGTACAAATGTTGTTAATTGACTCTCAATTTGAAAGACATTCTCGTAATGTGTTTAAGGAGTAAATGTGCTGGGCCACAAGGGAATGTGTACGTTTTATATACGATTTATTCAAATTGCTTCTTAGTATAAAAGCCGCAGAGTTTTACAAATAAAACGGCTTTAGTTATATATTAGTGCATATATTGTTAGAATATATACTTTGTGTTTTTTTCGAGCTTTGATATTGAATCTTTCATATAGTATACAAATTAATACTTAATTTTATTTAATAACATATTAATACGTAAGTATTACACAAATATATTTAAAAAGTACGAAATATAGTCTCTATATATGTTATTTATGAATTAGATGAATATTATAACGATTCCTGGAGATGAATGACTTATACCGACACATAAATTGTAGGTATTTGACAAGCACATTTAGTGGAAATTATTTTAAAAATACGAGATACAATACAATATATATATATATATATATATATATATATATATATATATATATATATTTAAGATTTAATGAGAAATGAGACTCAGTTTAGTACTTTTATGCAGATATTTTTCACATTTCGAACACATTCAAATCTGAAAAAACAAGATATATGATCGAAGAGATAGCACAATGCAGAATAGTATAGGCCACCAGAAACAAAAGAGCTTATCTGAGACCATCTATTTATTTGACCTTATTTGTGAAACAAGTATGAAAAATTCGTTATTTTTAATTTTTAATTTTAGAGGGTCCAACAAAGAGAGTGCTTATTGAAATTGATTATTGATTTCCAATATATATTTCTTATAACAATGTTTTCTCTTTTTATCTCAAATTTTAAAAATTATTGGCAAATGCATAATAAATCATATGCCTCAAATTAATACTGTCTGTTAAGTAAGACAATAATTTATCCACTACAAATTTAAATCTCATTATCTGCGTTCTGTACTTGCCCTTACGCTTATTCTTTGTTCTCAGAATAACCTGAAATATCTACTTATGAGAAAGAACGGATAAAAATTACAACTTTACAATTTAACGCTTTATCTACCGACGGTACTTATCAGTACCACTCACTTTAAAATGTCATCAAATAAACCTTTTTACGAATATTCTGACGATACTTAGTAGGAATATTCTTTAAAGTCCACTCTTCCAAGATATATGGCAGCACGGGTTCTATGATGAAAACTTTAGTGGGGAAGGTGAATAGTTTTATGGCAGAAATTGCGTTTTCAGCGGATTGGGAAGATTATAAATTCTGTCCCGGAAAAATAGTTAATGTCAAAATTTAAATGTTTTTTTTTGGTATGATAGTGAATACCTTAGAAAATTGTTTGACTATTTATATATATTTTTTAAGTGAACAGTGTATATAATTAATTTTACAGTTGAATATATTTAATTAATTAATTAGCTCTAACGGATTTAATTTCCCAAAGTTGAGTATTTTGCTTATGTATAATATATCCTTTACTTTTCAATGTAGTAACCCCCCCAAAAAAAAATATATCATGAAAAAAAAACCTGCAGTAAATCATAATGCGATGCAAAAAGGGTTAAATGATTCACAATATAAATCTCACATAATAACGTAATTAAACTGTTGCCTTTATCAAGTTTAGTTATGACATTTATTCTAGTTCTTGAAGAATGAAATGTTATCATGGATTTTTATTTTTAAAAAAAAGCCTGAGAAAAGAAATAGAATAATAATAAGGATATTTTATTTCATTGCACAGTTTCGTGAATTAATTACACACCAATGAGATTATTATCTCAATGTTTAGACCTTTAACGAAATTGTGAAGAAATAACGAAATTACTAGTTTTATTGTATTTTTAAAACTAGGAAGGTAACCCCTGCCCGCCTAACAAATGACAACAACACACCCATTGTGAGATTACACTTTACATTATTATGTAGTTCAATTTATTTGTTCGTTTTTAAATTCGTTCTTTATGCTCCTCTTCATCTAAATCAGCGTTTCTCAAACTGTGGGGAGCGCCCTCTTTGTGGGGGGGGCGTGACAACTGTACGAGGAGGACGCGGGCATATTGAAAAGTCGAAAACAACACATTATTTAAAAAAAATTAGTTTACTAAAAGTATACATATATACAAACAATACATTCTGGCATAATAAAAAATAAAATACACATTTACACGGATATATTACACTTATTAATTAATTTAGTGTTACGAAATATATTTTATAATTAAATTCACTATTCTAAATTATGAACAAGTTTAATAATTATCATTGACCCCATTGGATTATGTAGAAAAAGTAACACACATCTTGGTAATTTGTACGGTTTATAATAATACCCTTAACTGCCAAATAAAAATTACACTTTTAGCATCCCAAAGCCAATCGTTTTCTACGTAGGCACACGTTTAAGATATATATGTAGGGGAGGGAGAGGAATAAAGAAGGAAATAATCTGAAATAAATAAATCCTTCACAAACATTGCCAAGGTTGTTTTATTGTAATCCAAAACCTTCGGAAAAATTTTAGGAATAAAAGTAGACAGAAAAGATCGCACTTCGCAAAGACATATATTTACGTCAGGGGAAATTAATGCCTTGGCTGAGCGAGACGTTTATATAGACCGGGGATTTTTGAGAGGTTAAAGTCGTATCGTAGAATTAGCATCAACGTATAGCATTAATTAATTCAATACATTGTTAATGTGTGAGGAGGGCGCGTTGAAAATTATGATTGAATATTGGTTCGCGAATATTGAAACTGTGACAAGCAATGAGCTAAATAGATCACTGAAACTGTATCATCCAACACTTCATCAATAACGTGCTCAGATTGGATAAACCTGCCACAATTGCAGCTTCTCGGAAAGTAGAGTATTTAGTTCTGTTGATTGTTTATAAGTTTCCGTATGAGTCAACGCCTTTCTTATGCAACGATTCCAGTCCAGGCAATTGTTCAAATGTTTTTTCAGCCAAATCTTGCTATAATGTTCTATCGCAAATGTATAGGCGACATTATGTGAAACGAAGCTCATGGTTGTCAATTTAGCATTGGGAAATCGAGGTCGCCAACTTGGTGAGTTATCTTGAACTTCGGCATTGTTACGCGATAGTACGTAATAAATGTATTACAGCAACACGAAAAACTATTCGTTTTATGAATAAAAAGTAATAAATATGTTAATGTGTTGCAGTAATAAAACAGTTTTTTGGAACACTGAATATTTAATCATAACAAATCACTTGATGTAAATCTACAAAAATCTACATCGAAAGAGAAGTAAATTACAATTTATGGAAGAGATAAATTGAAAAACACTCTATATAAAACATAGAAGGTTTTGTGTTAGCTAATTTACGTGTATACATTATATGTGTTGTATATATTCCGTAATAATAACCCCTCCCCCCATATTTTCAAGATGTATTCCATGATAATGAATGAAGTACTTCAGTTAAAAAGATGGATTTTAAATGCAAGAAAGTTTTCCGTAACAAGGTAACAGATATTTCAAATATAATTTTAATATCCATTTATAAAACATTGTGCTAAATCATTCTTTATTTAAGTTTAGACCCCAAATATTTATGTAATGTATTTTTATTTATTGGTAGAGTTTATAATTTTGAAGGAATTTAAAGCCATGTATCTAATGAATTATATAAACATTTTAAGTAGATTTGGTGGTTTCCTGAGAATAAACTGTTATACCTTTTTTTTTTTCATTGCAAGGTATTTTGATTCACATTTGCATTTAAGAAAATTGTTAAGATTTTTTTTTTTTTTTTTTTTTTACATTCAATAATTTGAGATATTTTTCCTCAAGATTCAAGTGTTCATAGGGTAGATATAACAAGGCTCTAAAAGAATTGATATTTTGTTTCGTACGAACAAACCTTACTTACAAGTCATTATTTTGAAATGGCTTCGCTTTAGGTAAGCACTAGGATAATGTGAATCACACTATAAATGTAACTACTAATTAAGTCTAATAAAAGTCTCATAGCATTTGACTTTTAAGGCATGTTGGAAAGCTAAAATCTTATTTTTTTGACAATTTGAGAGTTTACATTTTCAAATTTTATAGATTTTAACTTTTTTTAAAAATACCTTACTTTAACCTCTAGGGTATTTAGAAGCCCTTAAAACCTATTTTTAAATAATCTTTGAAACTGGGCCACGCTCATTTGAATGGCGAAAAATGTAAACAAAGTACTTCGTTTTTGTTTAAAAGTTGAACGTCTGATATAAACCAAAACATGTATATTTTATTGTAAATTGAGCATTTTATATTTTTTCCTGTATTTGTAATTCTTTAAATAATTAGTTTTAATCAAATAATTTTTTAATTATAATTAAATTATTGTATTTTAATCCAAAATAATCATGTATATGCAATTTCAGCTCAACTCAGCATTTTAAAATGCATTTCATTAACGATTGAAAATTCCACCAAGATAAATAAACAAATAAATCTATAGTGAGAGTGAGCAAATAGTAGGAATTGAAGAATATCCTGGGATATCAATTTCTTTTACAGCTGAACTTCGTACTTAGATCGGAATCACTCGTGCAAAAAAAAAAAAAATGACCGAAAGTTCTTGCGTAGGGTTTCTCATATCCAAGGGTATCTACATTCTATGTTTACAGTAAAATTTGTAAACAAAAGTTAAAATGGATGGGAAGTAGGAAACACAATATGTTGATTACATTTTTCACACGTAAAGTCAGCTTTTCTGTTCACTTTATAAGGGCATTCAATACCCGTACACTTTTTATACACTCTTATATTCTCGTACTGAGTGAGTACAATGTTTTCCCTGGATCTTAATTTTTTTTAATCAGTAGCTTTTTGAAATTAAACATATAGGAGTAAACTTCTGTATTCTTTAATTTTAAAAATTTGGGAATTTCCTTTTTTTTTTTTTTGATTTTATTGTTTCAGCAATTGTTTTTTTTCTCAACAAAACTCCATCTGAAAGTGGATAAGATGTGTACCAGTTGTCTCCTTTAAAATTATGTTCTTCTTTAATCTTTATGTGTGTGTCTCTACATATAAAACATTTATTTTCTCTCAACAGTGTATCTCTCTTCTAAATCTGGATCGATTTAAGTGGAGTAATCATACTTGCTGTTATACTCTTCTCCATTGCATTCTCCTTCATCACAACGGCGAAGAGAATTTTTTCATCCGAAAATACTGTTGTAGTATACCTATTAAATACTGAATCAATTAAATTACTTAAATATCATATTTCATCATATCTACAATAACACCCCATAGCATAAGGAAAATTTAAAATATACCCATGCATTCAGAATTGTAATAGTGATTCACGCGCAGGGTATGATATACCCGAAAAGGCAGTATTCAAAAATTTAACTTTAGAATTCCTGTTCAAGCTATGACCGGTCAGCTTCCGGAGAAACTAATATTTCTCCAAAAAAGATTTAGAAGGAGTGTTGAAGAAAGTTAGACGTTGGGTAGGACATACCCTACACGAGAAATGCCGGGTTAAAGTACAAAAGTATGTCACTCATTTTCCAAAATACACTGTAATGCCTTTCTTTTTGCGGTATCCAATGTAAATAGATTCAAAACTATCCCTCTGAAATTTAAAAAAAAAATACTATGAATTGTTTTATACTTTCGAGGACACTTCTACCGACAGGTTAGAATATGTTATTTTTCCCAAGCATATACTTATATGTACGTGTCGAAAAACACCGATGATATAGTCTGTGTAAGGATCTAAACACCCTTTACTTCAGTGTTCCTCACACTCTGGGGTTCGCCCCCTTGAAGGGCGTGACAACTCTACGAGGGTGGAGCGAGCATTTTGAAAAGTCAAAAACAAAAGATTATTTAAAAAATTATTAATTTACTGAAAGTAAATAAACAAAATATATTCTGACATAATAAAAAATAAAATATGAATTTGCGCTGATATATTATATTTATAAATGTATCAGTTCTGTGCACTATGTTTTTTTTATAATTAATTTAACAATACTAAGTTAAGAACAAGTTTTTAGTAATTACTATTGCCCCTTGGGACTCTGTCAAATATAAAATCACATTCAAAAATCAACACTTATCGGTGTACACTTTAAAATAAAAAAATCTCTTGACTGACGATTAAAAGTTATGGGATTCGCTTCCCAATGTCAACCGTTTTCTACGTAGGAGTGAGTATGTAATGTACTGAGAGTGAAAATGTGTATGGGAATGGAGGAATACAGAAGCACAAATAACCTGAAATGAGCGAAAATCCTTCGCAATCATTGAGAAGATCCTTTTATTGCATTTCAATGCCTTCGGAGTAATTTGTGCGCGGAAAAGGTCTTATTTTGGAAAGACGTATACATACATCAAAGTAATTGACGCTTTGGCTGATAGAAACGTTTATATACTCCGGTGGCACTTAAGAAGTTAAAGGTGTGTCGTACTTTTATCATCAAAGTATATTATTGAATTCAATACATTGTTATTGTTGGAGGGGGGCGCGACTAAAATTATGATTGGATATTGGGTCAGGAATATTGAAACTTTGAAAAGCACTGCTTTACTTGCAAAATGTCAAGCATATCTGAGAGACCTGGCAACGAGACCAGACAAAACCTTATGAGATTGAACTAGATAGTCTGAACTAGGGGAGAGAGAAAGATGGTTAAATATGGTCCGTGAGAACAAGCACGAAGGTGAAAGAGACGACGGACAATGCATTTTCAATCTAATTGAATCTTTCTTAATCTACTTGTTTTGTTTCGTGCCCTTTAGTACAGTGTTTCTCAAACTTTCGATGTCGGCAACCCAAAATTCAATCATAATTTTCTTCGCGCCCCCTTCATGCGATAACAATGTATTGAATTCGATAATACTATACTTTGACACTAAAATTACAATACGACTTACCTCTTTAAGTGCCACTGGCGTATATAAACGTCACACACAGTCAATGCGTTAATTGCATTGGACGTATATATACGTCTTTCCGAAGTACAATCTTTTCTCTGTGTACAGCTGCCCATAAAATTATTCCGAAGGCTTTGGTATGCAATAAAACGACTTTGACCATGTTTGCGAATCATTTACTTATTTCAGAGGAATTGCTTATTTATTCTTCCCCTCCCTAATACATCACACAACTTTTGATCGGCAATTAAGGGAATAATTATAAACCGCACAAATTATCAACATTAATGTTATTTTTGCAAATAATTTCACATATGACAAACCCATGGGTTCACGAGCAATTATTAAATTTGTTCTTAAATTAGCATTGTTAAGGGGGTCACTTCACGAAAATCCATGAACAAATCGATTTTTCAATTTTGATTGAAACATAAAATTTCATTCTTTTCTTTCTAATGCAGTTTAAATTTTTGCTCTAGCTGAATTAGAAGTATTTTTAATATTTTTTTTAAAAAGTTGTTTACATCTGTCAAATCCAAAAACCGCTGATTGCCACGCCCTCTTAAATCAAAACAAAAGACACATGCTACTTTTCAGCCTTATCAAATGGTTTAAATTGATTAAAAGAATTTATTTTGATAAGCAACTCATCCAGGAAAGAAGTAAAGTGAATAGTTGTAGATGTTTGTTTACTTACAGCCTATTTTTTACCTCCTTAAATGCAACGGATTTCTGCTATCATGCGCAAGTGTTTTACATCAAAAACATTAATAAAACGTTTACAAAACGTTTTTTTAAACTCTGTTAAGTAATAAAATGTTTAAAAAACGAAAGAGTTTGGAAAGAAATGTACAAAAACCCAAACTTTTATGGATTTAAATGTTGATAAGTCAGACAATTTTAACATAAATAAATCTCAGCTTTAAAATCTAAGTTAGGTAAGATTAATAAAGAGTATGTTTCTTTTTTAGATTCATTTGAATGTTTCTGTGAAATTCCTGACATTGTACTGTTCTTTTGTGCTTTGAAACAACATTAAATACATAAAATTATTGTAAAAACTAAGGTATTCACATAAATTTTGGTCGCCAAATCTAGGGCTTGGCTACACAATTGCTAATATGTTGTGACTTTTGTGGTCTTATTCAAACATTTCTTAATACCAGGTTTACTAAAACAGTAGTTGATCAAAAAGGTACAAAATTATATGAAGTGGACACAATAGAATTTTATATGCTATGAGGTCTATTTAAAAAGAAGCAGTTGCAAAAATATTTTGCGGAGTTATGCATTTGTCACTTACACCATAGTGGTTTTACGATTCCATGCATACATTAAATAATGCGACAGAGAAAGTAACCAAAGTGTCTATGGCTTTAGCTGCTGCCGAAACAATATTTAATAATGGATAACCAAATGTACCAGTGGCTATCAATGGTACCTGGCTAAAAAGAAGCTATGTATTTCTAAATGGTGTTGTCACGGCAGTTAGTTTGGACACTGGGAAAGTTGTTGATGATAAAATATTATCGCAGAAATGTTCATGTAATTTTAACAGCGATGTACATAGCAATGAGTGTTCGGCAAGATACATTGAAAATAGTAGGGGAATGGAAATTGAAGAAGTGCACTTTTTTTGTATCATTCATCGCTCACAGACAGTACACAATTTACGATATACACAATATTTGGACTATATGGGAACTCTAAAGCATACAAAGCAGTTTTAGAATCCAAAGATATGTCAATACTGAACAATTAGAATGTGTTGATCATGTTGAGAAAATGATGGGGACATGACTTAGGGCCTTAAAATCAAAATTAAAAGACAAAAAGCTTAAAGACAAAAAATCTCTAGGATGCCGTAATGGCTTGACAGATGCTGAAATAAATAAATTGCAAATTTACTATGTTTTGGCTGTTCAAAACAACTCGGGAAAATTTGTCAGCCATAAGGCAAGCTATATGGACTATAATTTTTGATAAAATGTTCACAGGTTTGAATCTACGACACGGTTTATGCCCCATGGGATGTGACTTGTGGTGTAGATATAATATGTCCATACTGAAAGGTTACACATACAAGCATAAACACGACTTACCTATTGTAATTACGAATTGCATAAACAAAGTATTTAGAGATCACTAATCTTGAACATTTATCTGGATGCTTGCTTGATAAACTCGAAATATTAGTGAAAGCGGAAATAATTTTTGGTGTATAATTCCAAAAACTGTATTTGTGCAATTGGGACCTTCAAAAACTATAGTACATGAAGCTATATACTTATATAATCAAGGCTTCATTACCAAATTAAAGGTTTTAGATGTATTAAACATTCAACCTCTGAATTTTACAAATGTCGAGCATTGCAAAAAGTAGATCATCCGTGTATTAGGTAAGCAGAATAGTCATTTTTACAATGAACCAAAGAAGCTAGAATTAAAAACAAACAATTAAAATGTAGGCAAGAAGATGATCTTGCAGATGACACTAGAAATCCCCAAGTTATAGTTCTGGTATGCATTAGTTAATAGTTAGTTTTTACTTTAAATCACTATTTCTCAAAAGTGTAAATTTCAACACAAAAGGAACATTTTTGAAAAAACTACTTATTTTACAGCCTTGAAACTTTGCACATATGTTAACACTATACAAATAAATATTTTAATGAGAGATTTTGTCAAAAAAATTATTCAAAAAATATTTATGGATTAAAATGTACAAGAATTTTCATCGTTTTAAAAATTTTGACGTGTTACTCCACATATGAATTTTTTAAAAAACTAATTAAAATTTTAAAAATGCTCCCATTAAAATAATAAAAACAATATAATGAATACACACAAAAAAATTCATGACTGTGCAACCAGCCAATTTTTAAAAAATGTTCCTTAAACTTGGTCATTTTTAACATTACGGAGATAGGGAAAATGCAGCGTGAAGTGACCCCCTTAAACTAATTATAAAATACATTGTGCAGTACTGATATCTGCATAACTGTATTATATCAGTGTAAATGTGTACTTTATTTTTTATTATGTCAGAACGTATTTTGTTTATCTTCTTCCAGTACATTAATAATTTTGTTTTTAAGTAGTCTTTTGTTTTCGACTTTTCAATATGCTCGCGCCCCCCTTGTAGGATTATCACGCCCCCTAGGGGGCGCACCCCACAGTTTGAGAAACACTGCCTTAGTAAGATGAAAAAAAAAAAAAATATCGGGCCTGAATGTTGCATTGATTATTTTTACCATTTGAACACGGCACAAGTCAGTAAAACACCACAAAAAGTACCCAGAAATTTATAAACTCTGCATGTAGAAAAAGCTACACGGTTTCCTCAAAATCAATCTGTAACAGTATATTTATTTGCAATAATAAAAAAGCCTACTTTCACCTTATTGGCATTCTGAATTGTAACGGTTGAGCTATAGAAATACATAAACCAGTTCTTGTGAGACTGTTATAGCATTTAATATGTGTCATGAATTGATATATTATTTTCTATTTTAGAAAACTCTTTTATTTTGCATGAATTGGTATATAAAAAAATATTTTTTTAAAAATAATTTATAGTTTAATATTTGTACCGCATTTAATCTCTGATGTACTGTTAAAATTTCAGCGAAAAATATATGACATTTATATGGGATGTTAAAATGATAGGTTTGGGATTAAAATAAATCATTTTTATTTAAATCCAGTAATACTTTTATTATGAAAGTAAGGGTAAAAAATGTCACTTTCTTATCTAAAGAAACAAAAATATACCTAGTTATTAAACCTTAACAGATTAGAACGAATAAAAGTCGTTAAATTTTCTTTTTTTGTTGAAATATTGCCTTTCTTTCAACCTTCACCCATAAATATTGTTCGTTTAACTACTAACAATCCATAATAATAAAAATATATTATATACGGACTTTGATCCATTAAAATTATTTTATCGGTCAATAAATTGCCATAGAGGCACTCAGGATATTAAGAATCTTTAACAAAGTTTGCGTACATTGAAGTAGAAGCCAAAATAACTCGAAATAAACATTGTGTGTGTTTTAAGAAAAAAAAAATATTAAATTATTTGAAAACCTTTATATTATAATTCATGATTTACCGAACTCAGATAAAATTTTAAATTATTTTTACATGTATTATAGTTCAATTAAAGAATCCAAAACTGAAACAAACATTTTGCGATATTTGAAATACTTTGCTTCGCACTAAGCGGTTGTTAAATCCTTTCAAAACGCATTATTAAAAATGTATTTAAAATGTTTCATAAGAATGTATATCTCAGTACAACCTATTAAGTCAAATATTAAATTTAGTAAAATAAGCTACATATAACAGAATCACATTTAAAAAGAATCCTAAGTAAAAATAATAGTTTAATGTGCAGCGGCGCCTCCTTCTGCAAATCGCAAAGTAACAACAACAAAAAATGGCATGAAGAAATGCCTTTAATGAATGGGCCTAAATAGGGATTTCTTTCATCTCAGTCGTCTGTCTAAGGCAGTTCTTCTCAAAGTATGAATATTTGCGGCCCAATAGTCAATCACAATTTTCATCGCGACCCCTTCCATACAATATCATTACATTTAACTCATTAATACTATACTTTGCCGTTAAAGCTACAATACGACTTTAACCTCTTAAGTGTGGCCCGCGAATAAATAAGTCTCGCTAAGCCAATGATTAAATTCCCGGACGTATATATACGCCTTTCTGAAGTACGATCTTTTCAATGCACTGGTATCCAGAAAAATATTCCATAAGCTTTTGAATTCCAAAAAAGTGCACGGAATGTGTCTGCGAAGGATTTACTTATTTCAGAGGATTTGCTTATTTATTCCTTTCTCGGTGGCATTGAATGGTGAATGGTGTAACTTTTAATCGGCAGTTAAATTATTACTTATCAAGATAAGTGTTGTTGAATTTTATGTGACAAGCCCACACACATGGGGTTATTGGTATTTATTAATGTTGTTCTTAACTCAGTATTGTTAAATTAATCATAAAATACATTGTACAGTACTGGTACATTGACAAGTTATACCAGTGTAAATGCGTGTTTTATTTTTTATTATGTCAGAATGTATTTTGTTTGTTTACTTTCAGTAACTTAAAAGTCTTTTGAAATAATTTCCTTTTTGATGTGTAACATCTTTCCTCTCTCTTGCTGGAAGTTTGTTGGAGTGATTTCGTGACAAGAGACGGATATGTGTGTAACAGAAAGTTACGTAAGCGTGAGCTATTTAATTTGACCAATGAGAACGCGTGGTGGTGTACAGCGCATATGAGTACAGTTCAAGTAGCCATCCAGCACTCAAGTGCTTGACTCAAAATTCACAATTTGTCTTTAAAATCTTCCCCTTAATTGCAAAACTCTCTATATTAGAGCAGAGAAAATAAATTACTTACCTACACACTCATCCTAAGACCAGTTTTAACCAGTATGATGTGCCAATCTGGGCACATGCAGCCAAAATTCATATTAATCCAATTGAAGTTTCTTAAAGCATCATTCTCCGACAAATATTAATGGCTTGATGTTTCTTGAGGAATAAGAACCTCAGATCCTTGAGCAACCTGATGTCTATCAGACAATTTATCAAAAAAATTAGCGACTAACTTCTTTCAAAAAATTGATAACACTAATAATCCTTTGATCTTAGATATTGAAAAAATGTATCCCTGATCCTAATTTTAACACAAACATAATAATATTCTTTCAGAAATCCTCTCTTCAATTAAAATTCTTAATTAAATTCATTTAAATTTTCTCACCTAACTTTAAAGTTTACTGTAACTCCGTACCCGAGGCTTCGTGGCCTAATGGTTATAGTAGCTGGCATGAAATTAATCGCCCCAGGTTCGATTACCAGGAACTCGCCATTTTCAAATTTTCTTTAAATCACTTTAAATTTCCGTGGAAAATTATTTATCCAGATAAAATTTAAATTTACACGTTCTTTTCTATTTTTTTTTCAAAATGTATTTTATTTTTTATTAGCTTTTAAGAAGCCGTTTTTATGATTTCAATTCATTCAATGTTTCTCTCATTGCTACAAGGACCGAGTTCTAAGCTGCATTCCCATTGGTCAGGCCTCACACCGCCCATCCACTGATCGAAATTTTTCATTCTCATAACATGCACCATTTTTGAAGATATTTTTCTAGCACTTAAAGCATTTTAGTAGTTTTAAATTTTAATTTCTTACTCTCATATAAGTATACTAGCCGTTACCCACCCGCTTCACAGGGTATTTCACGATGTTGTATACATGTATACTGTTTACGTATATATTAATTATTGATATCTAGCATTAAGAATTCGATTGTATTAAAAAACATATTTATAGCTGTTACACTCTCGCCCCTTGAAATGAAAAGATCATAAATTATAATATCTAATTTCTATTTGAATCTAAAATAGAAGTAGAAAGACTTTTTTCGCTCACTTAACCTAATAATCAAGTGAATTTCCACCAAAGCAACTTTCAGTGGATCTCTACTCCATAAAATAAACATGCGTGATAAATTTCAAGTCTAAATCTAACAGAGCAAAAAACGGAATTTTTATCATCAACACCTCGTTGACAGCATTCTTAGCGGATTTCAATTCAACAAAAGAAGCATGCAAACCAAACTTTATTATTATAGTCTTAGCAGTTCAAAAACGGTAATTTTGTCTATCAATACGCCCCAATAACTCTCCCCGCTTTCCCCTGGAGTTAATTTCCGTAAAATCCATTCTTAGTGGAACTCTATTCAACTAAACAATAGTGCTCAACAAATTTCAAGTAAATGAGTTAAATTCAAAAACAGGAATTTTTCTATAACACGCCTTAATCCCTCGCAACCCCACTCCTTTGAGGGTCCGTTTTCGCAAAAATCTTTGTAAAAGGAACTTTAGTCCATGAACGGAACATACCTTCTAATTTTCAACTATGTGGTTCTATTAGTTGAAAAGCGGAAATATTTATCTATTACCCCTCTAAATCCCCCTCAGTGACCCTTGACGATTAATTTTCCCCCAAACTTTTTTGTAGCGGATCTCTACACCATGAAAGGAATTAGCTTACCAAATTTCAAGACTGTGCGTCTAATAGTTTTAAAATGGAAATAATTATCTATAACGTCCCTTAAGCCCCCGCAACGCCATTTAGGAAACGATTTTCGCAAAGCCCATCTTATGACAGATCTCTACTCAGTGAATGGAATCTGCTTATATACTCAATTTCAAGATTTTACGTCTTATAGTTTAAAAAATGAGTTAATTGCCTATAACGCCCCTTAACTCTCCACAACGCCACTTGTGGTCGATTTTCACAAAACCCATTTTGCAGCGGATCTGTACTCTATGAAAGGAATCCGCTTACCAAATGTCAAGACTGTACGTCTAACAGTTTAAAAATTGAAATAATTATGTGTAACGCCCCTTAAGCCCTCGCAACGCCACTTAGGAAACGATTTTCACAAACCCCATCTTATAGCGTATCTCTACTTAATGAATGGAATCAGCTTACTAAATTTCGAGATTTTACGTCTAATAGTTTAAAAAAGGAGTTAATTGCCATTCACGCCACTTAATTCTGTACAACGCCACTTGGAGACGATTTTTCAAAAAACTTATTCTGTAGGGGATCTGTATTCTATGAAAGGAATCCGCTTACCAAATTTCAAGACTGTACGTCTAATAATTTAAAAATGGAAATAATTATGTATAACGCCCCTTAAGCACCCTCAATGCTTCTTGCAGGTCGATCTTTGTAAAAATCATTATGTACGGAATTTCTACTTTATGAAAGAAATCTGTCTACCAAGTTTTTTTTTTTTTCACGACTTTACATCTAATGGTTTAGTAAAGGATATAATTATCTATATCGCTCCTTAAACCCTCTTAGTGCCCCTTGAGGGTCGAACTTTTTGCAACATCCGTTCTTAGCTGACGTCTACACAATAAAGGGAACCTACCGACCAAATTTCAAGTTTGTAGGTTTAATAGTTCCAGAGATATCGTGATTAGTCAGTCAGTGAGTGAGTGAGTCGCTTTCTCCTTTATATATATATATCTAAATATATATATATATATATATATATATATATATATATATATATATATATATATATATATATATATATATATATATATATATATATACATATATATATATATATATATATATATATATATATATCTATATATATATATATATATATATATATATATATATATATATATACACATATATATATATATATATATATATAGATATATATATATATATATATATATATCTATATATACACACACACATATATATATATATATATATATAAAATATTTGACTTAAATGCTTTAATATTTTTAAGTAACCATAATGAGAGAAATTTTCTAAAAATATGAAAAAAAAATGTTATATATATATATATATATATATATAATTGTATGTTTCATATATATATATACAATGGTGTGCAAATATTAAGAACGAATTTTTGCAAAGTTCGAACTCAAGGGGCTTTATAGATAATTTTTCCTTTACTAAACTATTAGATGTAAAGTCGTGAAACTTAGTACTCAGATTTCTTTCATAAAGTAGAGATTCCATACATAATGATTTTTACAAAAATCGACCTCCAAGGGGCATTGAGGGCGCTTAAGTGGCGTTATAGATAATTATTTCCATTTTTAAACTATTAGACGTACAGTCTTGAAATTTAGTAAGCGAATTCCTTTCATAGAGTACAGATCCCCTAAAGAATGGGTTTTGTGAAAATCGACTCCCAAGTGGCGTTGTAGAGAATTCAGTGGCGTTATAGGCAATTAACTCCTTTTTTAAACTATTAGAAGTAAAATCTCGAAATTTCGTAAGCTGATTCCAATCAATGAGTAGAGATCCGCTATGAGATGGGTTTTGTGAAAATCGTTTCCTAAGTGGCGTTGCGAGGGCTTAAGGGGCATTATACATAATTATTTACATTTTTAAACTATTAGACGTACAGTCTTGAAATTTGATAAGCGGATTCCTTTCATAGAGTACAGATCCACTGCAAAATGGGTTTTGTGAAAATCGATCCCAAGTGGCGTTGTGGAGAAATAAGGTGCGTTATAGGCTATTAACTCATTTTTTAAACTATTAGATGTAAAATTTTGAAATTCAGTAAGCAGATTCCATTCACTGAGTAAAGATCTGTGATAAGATGAGCTTTGTGAAAATCGTTTCTAAGTGGCGTTGTGGGGGCTTAAGGGCGTTATAGATAATTATTTCCATTTTTAAACTATTAGACGCACAGTCTTGAAATTTGGTAAGCGGATTCCTTTAATAAAGTACAGATCCACATCAAAATGGGTTTTGTCAAAATGGACTCCCAAGTGGCGTTGTAGACTATTAGGTGGCGTTATAGGCAATTAACTCCTTTTTTAAAATATTAGACATAAAATCTCAAAATTTAGTAAGCTGATTCCATTCATTAAGTAGAGATCCTCTATAAGGTGGGATTTGGGAAAATCGTTTCTAAGTGGCGTTGCGTAGGCTGAAGAGGCGTTATACATAATTATTTCCATTTCTAAACTATTAGACGTACAGTCTTGAAATTTGATAAGCGGATCCCTTTCATAAAGTACAGATCCCCTACATAATGGGTTTTGTGAAAATCGAATCAAGTGGCGTTGTGGAGAATTAAGGGTGTTATAGGCAATTAACTCCTTTTTAAACTATTAGACGTAAAATTTTGAAATATGAGTTAGCAGATTCCATTCACTGAGTAGTGATCTGTCATAAGATGGGTTTTGTGTAAATCGTTTCCTAAGTGACGTTGCGGGGACTTAAGGGGCTTTATAGATAATAATTTCCATTTTTAAATATTAGACGTACAGTCTTAAAATTTAGTAAGCTAATTCCTTTCATGGTGTAGATATCCGCTACAAAAAACTTTGGGGAAAATTGATCCCCAAGGGTCACTGAGTGGGATTTCGAGGCGTAATAGATAAATATTTCCGCTTTTTAACTAATAGAACCACATACTTCAAAATTAGAAGGTATATTCCGTTCATGACATAAAGTTCCTTTTACAAAGATTTTTGTGAAAACGGTCCCCAAAGGAGTGGGGTTGCGAGGGATTAAGGCGTGTTATAGAAAAATTCCTGTTTTTGAATTTATAGCTCATTTACTTGAAATTTGTTGAGCACTATTGTTTAGTTGAACAGAGTTGCACTAAGAATGGATTTTATGGAAATTAACTCTAGGGGGAAGATGGGAGAGTTATTGTCGCGTATTGATAGACAAAATTACCGTTTTCGAACTGCTAAGACTATAATAATAAAGTTTGGTTTGCATGCTTCTTTTGTTGAATCGGAATCCGCTAAAAATGTTCTCAACGAGGTATTGATGATAAAAATTCCGTTTTTGCTCTGTTAGATTTAGGCTTGAAATTTAGCACGCATGTTTTTTTATGGAGTAGAGATCCACTGAAAGTTGCTTTGGTGGAAATCCACTTGATTATTACGTTAAGTGAGCGAAAAAAATCTTTCTACTTCTATTTTAGATATAAATAGAAATTAGATATTATAATTTATGATATTTTTATTTCAAGGGGCGAGAGTGTAACAGCTATAAATATATTTTTCAATGCAATCGAATTATTAATATATGTATTTAATAATATACATGTATACAACATCGTAAAATACCCTGAGAAGCGGGTGGGTAACATCTAGTATATATATATATATATATATATATATATATATATATATATATATATATATATATAAATGCACCCGTCTATTTAAATAATTCAGGGCATTATTAATAGACAGAGGTACAATTTTTACAATGTTAAAAATTGTAAATTTTACTTTTATGTATTAAGAAAAGTATGCTATATTTAATCAAAATTTGTGGTTTTCTCTAGAGATTTTATGATATAATAAACAAGTATATTTTACAGATATTATCAAAATTTATGATTGAATTTTATTGAAATTACTTCGTTAATAAAAATGCACACAAAATAAGAAATGCCCAATGATTTAACATTATTAAATTTTCTTAAATAATTCTTGAACGTACAATTTATAGCGTTGTATGCATCTAATTTAATAATACCTTTGTGTCGATGTAAGTTAAAATTTAATCGGAACGTGTACGACTATTCATCTGAATTTTATATATATATATATATATATGCCTCACACCATTTTTACAAAACGTAAAATATATTTTCTTATTTAAGCAATTTTCTTTTAACTGAAAGATATATCTAAGAAATACCCTCAGTTTTAATGCACTCTATTAATAAGGGAAGAAAGCAGATATTAAATAATGAGGGGAAAAATTCGATGAAAAAACTGACACACTGGAGGAGAACAATTTATGTCAACGGCATAGCTTGATGCCGTTATTGTTCTCTCTCTCTTTTTTTTTATGCTTCAGCAGCATAAAATCAAATTTTTTTTCTTACCTTTGTTATTTTTACGAGCTTTTTTTCTTTCCTTAGTTAATGGATAATGTTTACTTTGGAACATAATAAATGTTCGAAAAAATATAATTATTACTCCAGCAAATATTATTATTATATATATCCATAAAAATATCACTACAAAGACTTTTGGATGCTGATTTTTTTAGCAATGCAAACATTACAGACAGAGGGGAAAATGTGATTGGATTTACATGCCAAAATTAGATCAAAATTATTTTTGTGAGAACAGTTAAGTTATTTAAAGAAATGACTGTCAAAGATTTGATTGACTTTAGAGGAGTTATAATAAAAATAAGCAATATTGTCCTATGTTATTAAAAGCTTAATGGCAAATGACAAATGAGCCTCTTTTGAGTTTTATTACGGTATACATTATTTTTCATCTGAAAGGCCAAGTGAAATATGAAAAAAATTGATGCAATATTAACACTCTCTTTCTCTATTAACGAAATATAATCAAGATAAGTATAAAAAACAAATAAATTTTAAAAATTAAAACATGCGACTTGAACGAAAATAGAAATTACAAAGCGATTTAAAGTATTCGTAGAGAACTACGTTATTGGACATTTTAGGGTCTAAGAGTCCCAAATATATATTTTTAAGGTAACTTTGGTCATAAAAATTATAAATATTATTAATGTATTGGTAAATCAGTTACACTTTTATGCGAAGTTCATTTTAATTGCTTAACTTTGCATTCCGAAACGAATTTTTAATGGCGCAAAAAACCTTTTGCGCCAAACATTCTTAAAATATTAAAATTTTTGCTCTGAGATCTTGTTTTCAAATAAAAAAGCAAAAAAAGTTTAAGTAAAATTTGAAAAATAATGTTTAGTAAAACGACATTTTTTATTATGTGTCACTGAAGTCTTATCTGATCCAAAAAGTAGGCACATGTATTTTTCTTCACTTTGTTATTTGATTTTTTTAATATCTAAAATTAAATATTTAAATAATTTTTTAACTCTATAAGTGAATAAAATTATGAGTACATTATAAAGAAACATTATGTAAGAGACATTAAAAAGAGTACGATTCAATCGATAAAATTCATCGGCAAGGAAACCAAATCTAATTTTTTTAGCCTAAATTATTTATTACATAATTTTCTGTTATCTTGCAAAATTTTAAAGTTAAAATAAATTTAAAAAACGCATAATTATAACATATTTTTTTAACTTTTGTTTTAATTTACAATCCATAGAAAATTCAAAATTTTAAACTGAATTATCTCAGAAAGATTAAAAGACTGGCTTGTATTCATTGAAAATCACAAGTCATTTTTTTTCTGTTGTGCCAAATGCTTTAATATTTTTTCTGGCTATTGCTAATAATACAAGTAGTAAAAGTTGGTATGTAGACTCAAAGCAATACTTATTTTGTATAAAAATAATTGAATTTAGAATGCATATATTTTATCAAGGAATTTTTAATTAACATTCATAAGAAGAAATATTTTATAAAGAGTATCAAGTATAATTGTATGAAATGTCTTGTAAGTACGTCAATTTTTTATAGCAGTAGTATTTACAATTACTTCAGAAAATTTAAATTTTATTCTTAAAAAATTAGATGATGAGATTTTTATGTTATTTTTAGCACTTAATGTATTTTCAAATCCTTACTATTAGTTTGCTCTCACCCTATATATATGTATATATATATATATATATATATATATATATATATTGTTCAAATTTTCAGTCACAAATAAAATACTTTCTATTCATCCATTCAAGTTCAAGAACAATTTTAGACTTGTAGTGGATAACACTTGATGTCATCACAGTTTTTTCAAATACTACTTCATTAATTAATTTTTTAAAAAAATTAATAAATAGTAGCAAACAAAAATAATAGTCCAACATCATATATAGAAATTAAAGCTGTTCTTTGTGTCATTGTAATACAATGGATAGCGCGTTGAATTTCTAATCGAAAGATCGTCGACTCGAATACCTCCTGAGATGACCTAATCTTCGAGACTCATATTTTTTACTACACTATTTTATTAGAATTATTAAATTTAATTAACGAATAAATAGTAAAGAACAAACCAAAAAATTGTCCAACTGCATATATAGAAAAGAGAATGAAAAATTGCAAGGAAAGTAGCTTCATATTGTGATTCTGTCATATATGTTTACATATTTATATTAATTGTAACTATTAAATAAAAATTAACTAAAATAAAATTTTTCTTTTTTGACCTAAGAACGAATTGACCTAAGAATGTTTTTATATAACTTGCACATAATACATACACGTAAGGGGCAACCAAAAAAAGGAATAACATTACATTTTTAAAAAAAAAAAAATGTGTAAATCGTCCCATGTCCCCTTAAATTAGTTACGAATTGACATACATAAATACATAATTAGCTTTCTTTCATTGTTGTAACTTTTGAAAAAGTGCACTGATTTCCAAAGAAACTATAATTGTTCAATGATAGGTATTCCTCAAGTTGAATAACTTGTAATGTCTAAAGGAATTTTAAAAGTAAAAGTCTTAAGGACAAAATTTTCGGGTTTGATGCCTTCTCTTTTTCTGCCAGTGACTAAAATTATCAACTGTTCAATGACAAGAGAAAATGTTGTTTATTTTCCGAGCAGTGTGAATCTTTGAGTTTTAAAATGTAAGTAACAAAAAAAGCAATTTATCCATTTCGATCAAGTATATTTATATTTGTTAATTTTCTCGAGAGTATCGAGCTTCTCCGAAGGTTGACGCAGCTCGTCTTCCGAGAGCTATAGTTGACATTACAAAAAACAAGACACAGACAGGAAATAATGTTATGCTAAATGCAGAGGTTAGGTGACAGAACTTAGTCTATCGAATGCATATTGGGAATTGCTGAAAAAATATATGAATACATCGTGAAAAATATTCTTGTGAACCATAGAATATAGCTAGGATGAAAAACCTTATTGGTAGGTTTTATAAGAATGGATTTGGCATTATGAAAGGACAGTGAGAAACAAAATGATTGGTTGCTTGGAAGAACAAAATAAGCAATTAGAAGTAAAGAACAGCCTGCATCTATGATACAAAACTGTAATAGGGCCATACATAGTATGAAAAAATAAGTCGATTAGAAAGACAATGGACTTATAATTAAATTTGTTAAAAATGTTTAACATTTTGCCTCGTTTGTTAACTATATCACTAGAATGTCTAAGAGTCATGGGTTATTATTATTTCTAAATAATTATTTTGAAAACAGCCGAAAGCTAAGGCAGACCCTAGTCTCAAAGTTAACTTTTTTTTTGCTCAGAAATTTTAAGACTTTAATGCGGCTAGTATTGCTAGCTTTAATCCAGCATAGGATAAAAATATATTGATATTTATATAGCTTTTCTTTAATGTCATTAAGAAAACTAGATGCGCAGTAAGATGGAAGAAAGACTGTCAGAAAAAATAAGATCTTTTAAGTGGTTGACATTTTCTTAAATGTTTTAACAGAACACATTTGATACAAGAAGCCTTAAAAAGTGAATCCTTGGTAGGGTTTCAAAACAGCGAATTTTTTCGAAATTATTCTATTTGATTAAAATATTGTTCAACTACCACATAGAGAGATGTAATTGTTTCGACTATTGACGCTAATAAAATATTTCCATGCTTCAAATGTTAAATATTTATTCCAAGCCGCATTTACTCAAAATAGAGAAAAAAATATATTTCATCTTCGTCTACTCATAACATTGTACATATTCCATTTATATTCAGCTGTAAATGCTTTCAGAAAATAGTTTTAGTATTCAGTCATATTTTTTTTAGATTTTGTTAAGAGTATATAATGCATATTTTCCATAACAAAATATGATATGTCTGCTAAGACGATCATTTTTCTTTTCCTTCTGACATATATCTATAGTATCTCAGTATCAATAAAATATTCTTCATCTATCTTTTTTGTTTCTATAAGAAATATATAGAAACAAATTTAATACTATTTCTAAACCACAAATTGGCTTTTATGAATACAGTTTATATATATATACAGAGAGAGATGTGTGTTGTGTGTAAGAGTGTGCGTATAAGAATATTATCTTTTCGTAATTCCTGAAAATCATTAATAATGGGCTGTCCTTTGTAACAAATGAAAAATCCATTTATTTTTAAAATGCAATGTATAAATCATATCATATATTTCATTTTCAATCATTTATCTACCGACGGTACTTATAAGTACCACACACTTTAAAATAGCATAGAATAACCAACTTTACGAATATTCTGAAAATACTTAGAAATATTCTTTGAAATTCACTCTTCCAAGATATATGGTAGAACGGGTTCTATGATGAGTATTTTAGCGGGGAGGGTGAATAGTTTTTATAGCAGAAATTGCGTTTTCAGGCGACGGCGTTTTCAGAGGATTGCAAAAATTATCATTTTTGTTCCGAAAAATGGTTAATGTCAAAATTTAAGCGTCTAATTTTTATGTTAATGAGAATCTTAGAAAACGATTTGACTCTTTATTTTAATTGAACAGAGTATATAATTAATTTTACAGTGGAATATATTTAATTAATTAATTAGCTCTAACGGATTAAATTTTCCAAAGGTGAGTGTTTTGTTTATGTATATCCCTTAATTTTCAATGTAGTAATCCAAAAATAAATCTCGTAGGAAATAATTTGCAGTAAATCATAATGCGGTAGATAAAGGGTTAAAACGGTTTTAATGCACTACGCTTTAATTATTTTAACTAAGAGTTAACTAAGGGCGTCTCTGAGCTAAGATGGACAATATCGAACAATTTAAAAAGAAAAAGAATAAACGTTAGTCAAATGTAATTTTTGTTATTTTATTTATTTTGACGGAAAATTCTTCTTCACTTGTTTCATCCAGAGTTTATGGCCTGTTTTGCAAGTGAGTGTTTCTAACCAAAATAATTAAGATAAAAATGCACTGTTGGATCTAACATTGGACAGTTTTTGATTTAATTTTTATTAGCGTCACCAAAGTCTATATGGACGAACGTCATAATTAAACAAGAGCATTTATAGATTGCTACTAATTGTAACATTTTTTACAATGATAACTTTTTAAATCTCATACGAATCTATTCTTTAAAATTATTTACTCCAATGTGATATTAAAAATAAATTACCATTTTTTGCAAATTTTATTCAGAAGAGAATAATTGCAGTTTAATTACAGGTGATGTCTTATTTTTCATGTACAGTTATTATCACGTTATTCAAATTGAAGAATAATGTTGCCTCTTACATAATTATGCAATATTGTCTTGTTCTAATACAGTCATCGGTTCCTTTCTGAAGCATTGCCAAAAAGTATATCCCGTTTCGCAACGTCGAATGAAGCTATCCGTTTAATGATGTGTAGCTTTCAATAATTATGGGGACAAATTGTTATCCCATTGCAATAGCACATATTTTAACATCAGCTCTAGAGAAAACTTAACACCTTATTATTTTGCCAGAAATCTATTCACATATATCTTTGATTCAGGGAAGAATAGTTGGTCATTAAGTTTGCGTTTCTTACTATTTCCGTCTTCCACCTGCAGTCACTACGGTAGTTAAAATATTACCCTTATTTTTGGACTCCTTAAAATTTCAATTTTTTTCAGTTTCTAAAAAATTGTAAGCATCTTAGAGTTTTTTTGCAATTATTTTTATAATCAATAGAATTTCTGGAATGTACAATAATTCTGTTATTGAATTGAAGTAGAAGATTCTTTTGTATTCCTTGTACGGGGGTCTCAGAGGTGTTAACTTTGCCCCGAGGGCTGAAAATATAGTCATTTTTCGAATATATATTATTCTTTGAAATAAAAATTAAATAATTCGTATCTTCTATACATTATCTGTAAAGGAATGAGGCTTAAAAAAGTGTAAAATGCTTAAAATATAATGATAATTGAAAAAAATTATAAGCATAAGGAAATAAGAAACATTTTTGTAAGAAATATTAATTATAAGTTTGAAGTTGCGCATAATAGTTCCTAAAATAGTAGCATTGGCCGCAAAAGAGTATAGAACAGAACTACGAACAACGAACAGGCTGATATGGACCTACTTTACACATCAGCAGAATGAAATGAACGAGCAACACAAAGATTGTATCGAGTCAGATACCCACAGAATATGCATCGGACTATTTTACATTGCAATTTGTGACGGTACTCTTCGAAGACGGCATGAGTGTAACGGTTCGCTTTCCCGTCTCAAAACACGATTAATGCTATTCCGAGATCTTCCTTTGGCAACAGCAATGGCTCGTACGCTGGTACTTGGATTTCTTCGAACCGTATCCACCACATTTTGTTCTGTGCTTGAAGTTCGAGTCACTATGTATATTACTTTGTAATGATCTAGATTCATTCAGATTATGATACATCTGAATGTTTGATTACTAAACATCTGGTGATCCGGCTCTTTGGGCTACATTTCGCAATACAATATTTCTATTGCTCGTGCATTTCCTTCTACTAATCTGTAAATCATGTACATATCATCCAGCTCGCTGTTCGTAACACTGTTCCATATACCTCCGCGGGCGATGATAGCTCTAAAAACTGTGTTCATGCAAGTCTGTTTCCTCTAATGTTCTTGTCAGCAACACCATTGTATGCTGAATGAAGACGTTTTCAACCATGGGCTGCTGTACAAATCTGGATTATTGTTATTTCCTTTACCTCATCTTTAAGTTTGTCCTAATAATCGTGTAACACTCTGTGTATGCTTATTTTAATTATACATAAAATATGTATACCCTTATTTAAATAAATATTTAAAAGTGACTTTTATTTTAAAAAAAATCAAACACAATATGTAGCTAAAGCGAACTGTTTTTCTGCGTTTTTATTTTTAAGACCAAAATTGTAAGTAATTTTTCTAAAACTCCTATTGAAAGACAAAATATTCAATTGCCTAAATGATATTAGAATTTAATTTATTTCATTTTCATCGTTTAGAGACAATATCCAAGTGATACGCTTTAGTACTTAACATATATGTCACTTAAATCCAATTAGTTTTGAATGATGTACTTCACAATATAAAAATTCCTTCGACCCCTAATCCTACTTTAACCAATCTCAATCCAAAATGAAGAATTAAAATGGCTTATATTTCCAAGAAACATTTTAGTAGGAGTCTTAACGAGAAAATGAACTGATAGATACACCTTATTATTCTTCAACAAGTATATATTTCATTTATACTATCACACAAGGCGATAATACCAGTAAGCAAATAACTCTGCAAGGCAATAAAAACAATAATACATAAAATAACTCTGGTGTAAACAAGCATTGTAATCAGATATGTGAAAAACAACGATTTAATGAAATTACAACACAGGATGATTCGTTACAGATCGACGAACAGGTAGGTTGCGTAGGTGGTACATAGATGAATCAAAATCACATGTGGGATTCTAAGTCGTCTCTGTACCCCCTACAAACACGACCACATTCAGTCTCGTAGCGAATTACCCTGCACATGTGATTGTCATAGAATCATGCTTAGTCTTCCTTACATAAGTAGAACTAAATAAAAAAGTTTAATTTTTATAAAGAATTTTAATGTGTAAGCAGTAACATCCTTAGCTTATGTATAGTTTACAAATAATCTGACTATACAAGTTCATTGGATTCATTTATATTAAAAAACCTTGGCACCCTTTGAGCAAATTTCTTTATTTACGTATTTAAAAATTATATTTTAGCATTTTATACAATGTTTCTATTCAAGAAAATGATACCAGATGAAAATTTTCATATATTATTTACACAATTTTAAAAATTCAAAAAATTTAAAGAAAATTGGGAAAATTTTAAAATCCTACTCCGTTCGTAAAAAATAATTTTTTGACGTGATTTTTTTTTATAATATTCTTATGGATGTTCTCAACAACTTTAGGGATTTATTTTAGAATAACTGTATTCGTTTTTGAGAAAAAAAAATAAAATGTTGATATACAGGCTAAAAATCAACGAAAAAATCAACATGTCTTACATTTTATTTTTTTTAAAAAAAGTATTCAGTTTATAGCAAAACGGATTCCTAATTTTATTACATACTTTATTTTTAACACGCAGGAAAAAAATGGAAGTCATTGGTAAATAATTGTCGAAGAAGTAGTATTTTGAATGCACTAAGGTTTCGAAAAACACAAACTGAGAAAAACCAGTTTAAAGTTTATAATTCTGAAAAATAATTATTATAAGCTTAATTAAACTTAAAATACCACTTTAAGATATTAGTTCTACGTTTTTCTTTAAAATAATTGCATTTTGATATTTTTTCAACCCACACATTTTTATAAATGATCAACTTTTAGAGAGTACTAATTGTACAAGAAAATTCAAGAAAAACGTTAAAAAAATTTTTTTTTTCTGTCACGACAGAAATTTTATCCGTTTTTTTTCTTATAATATTAAAGTATTACTTTTGTATCAAAAAATATATCAGGAATAAGAACTGAAATTATAAAATAATTAATATAAAATGCCTTAATTTAAAATTTTACATGCACACATTTCACAAGGAAGAAAAATTACATTATTGTATTGCCTCGGAAATATTCTGCTTTTCATACTACACATTCTTTTTTATAGTTTTTATTTCTATTTATAAAATAGATTTTTTTTTTTATCATAACGCATTTTTAGCTTTTTTCTAAAATGGAGGTGTGGCTGAATTGCCTAATTTGTTTTCAAATGAAGTTTTATTCAACTTCTAACTTTCCGACTTGCACAAGTGATATATCAATCGAAAGATAATAATGCAAAGAATGAGATTAAATGAAAATAAAAAACGATATGTTTGGGATTTTAGGGGTACCAAGTCACATTAATTTTAGATAAAGACAGTTTATATATATATATATATAAATATAAATAACATTTTTTTTTTTTCAATTTGAGGTCTCTTACAATATTTCTTAAGTAATTCTATTGATATTTGTTTCAGCAGTACAGTAATTATGCATTATTTTTATTTAAATGTAGAGATAATCTAATCACCTTTTTCATTCCTATATTATTGAAACATATAAATATATATTTTAATACACGTGCAAATGTTGCTTAAGCACATTTTGGTTTTAAAAATCTGTAATATTACAGATTCTGTAATATACGATATAATAACATTTTTTTCTGATTTTTTTTTAATTTTTATTTTTCAACATAGTTTTTTTTGTAACTATTTACACTTCTCCCAGCGATGGTCCCATCTTTGTAACCAGTCTAAATAGTACTCGGCGTTTTTCTCTGCAAAATAATTACAGAAGGTGATTGCCTCTTCAGTTGACGAAAATCTCTGTCCTCCAAGAGCTGTTTTTAGATGAGAGAACAAAAAAAGTCACTTGGGGCTAGATCTGGTGAGTAAGGTGGATGATCAAGCAGTTTAAATCGTAATTCGGGGATTTTCGCCATGGAAAACGTAAGGTGTGAGATGGTGCGTTGTCTTGGTGAAACAGGATTTTCGTTTTTTGCAAATGTGGCCGCTTTTCCGCAAGTTCTGCCTTCATATTGTCAAGTAATGATACGTAGTATGCTCCTGTAATGAAATTTACTTTATGAAGATAATCGATTAAAATAACTCCATGGCTATCCCAAAAAACATTCGCTTCACTTTCCTAGCCGAACAGTTTTTGCTGTTTTTGGAGCCGGTTCCCCCTTTACAGTCCACTGTCTGGACAGTATTTTTGTTTCGGACGTATAAAGGTGTAATAAAGTTTCCTCTACAGTAATTAATCGGTATCAAAACTCGGAATTATTGTGCCTAAACTGCGCCTACAGAGGGTTGGAAATGTATATTCAAACACGTTTTTGATCTAATGTGAGCAAATGTGGCACTTAAAGCGTGGACAGCCTTCTTATATCTAAATGTTGAGTTAATATGTGACAAACACGTTCTTTTGACATCTTCATAACCTCTTCCATCTCTCTCACTTTGATTCAGCGGTCATCTAGCATAATTTAAAGAACTTTTGCGATGTTTTCGTCGTTAGTTGCAGTATTTGGATGCTAAATATAGTTTGAAAGATTTGATTTTTGCTGATGTTATATACTGCATGCCACTTGTAAGCATATCCAATACAATGCATTACGAAATTATTAAATGTAAAATAACAAAAAAAAACCCAATTGAATCTTATTTTTGCATGTGTAATCTTGATTTGCTCTATTTGGTTAATTGTTTTTCGAATTGAATAATAAAATAAGGTTTGAAAAAAAGAATTATGTATGTTTTTTTCGTTTATAATGAGGCTGCGAACTGGTTCTTTACCATTGCTGACCTATTACATTACCCAGGAGTTGGTATCTCTTTTTTCTTAGTGTGGTACCATATTGGCAGATACCAACCAGCACAGGTAATTTTGACGTCCAGTTTCCTCTACAGACGGAAGCACCTAAACTCTGGTAAAGCAATACATTACATATGATTTTTTTTTTCAATTTTGCCGAAAGCACCGAAGCCAGACAGGTACTTAAGCTATAGTTTACATGCCGCGTAATCATACGATCTAAAACGGATAACGAAAACGGAAATACTATACTTACGTTAATTGCAGTAATAAGAACTGAAACACCCTTATCAATAAGAAGTTTTAGTTTTCAAAATTATAATCTGAGAAAATATTTAAATGTAAGTTGTAAAATCAAAATTACACACATAAATATCCCGCGATAATACCTATTGTTGCCAAAACAACAAAACAAAATTTTAGATGTTAAAAGAATTATCCTTAAAAAATTGATTTATTCGAAAAATAATCCTAATTAAATATCGAAGAATAGAAAAATTGAATAAATATTCCAACCGATAAACATAGCTATAGTAAAAATAAGTAATAATCTTGGAAAATTGCGTGTAAAGTATTATTTTTTAATTTAGTGAGAAATGTGACGTCAAAATACTGGAAAATCACTTAAGATGACTTGGTACACTAGAAATCACAAACCTATCGTTTTTTTTTATTTTCATTTAATCTTATTCTTTGCATTATTATCTTTAGATTGATACATCACTTGTGCATGTCGGAAAGTTAGAAGTTGAATAAAACTTTATTTGAAAACAAATTAGGCAATTCAGCCACACCCCTTTTTAGAAAAAAAAACTAAAAATGCGTTATGATAAAAAAAAATCTATTTTATAAATAGAAATAATAACTATAAAAAAGAATGTGTAGTATTAAAAGCAAAATATTTCCGAAGCAATACAATAATGTAATTTTTCGTCCTTGTGAAATGTGTGCATGTAAAATTTTTAAATTAAGGCATTTTATATTAATAATTTTATAATTTCAGTTCCTATTCCTGATATATTTTTCATACAAATGTAATACTTTAATATTATAAGAAGAAAAACAGCTAAAATGTTTGTCGTGACAGAAAAAAAAAAAAAAAATTTTTTAAGTTTTTCTTGAGTTTTCTTGTGCAATTAGTACTCTCTAAAAGTTGATCATTTATAAAAATGTGTGGGTTGAAAACATATGAAAATGCAATTATTTTAAAGAAACACGTATAAGTAATATCTTAAAGTGGTATTTTAAGTTTAATTAAGCTTATAATAATTATTTTTCAGAATTATAAACTTTAAAGTGGTTTTCTCAGTTTGTGTTTTTCGAAACCTTAGTGCATTCAAAATGCTACTCCTTCAACAATTATTTACCAATATCTTCATTTTTTTCTGCGTGTTAAAAATAAAGCATGTAATAAAATAAGGGATCCGTTTTGCTATAAACTAAATACTTTTTTAAAGAAAATAAAATGTAAGACATGTTGGCTTTTTCATTGCTTTTTAGCCTGTATATCAACATTTTATTTTTTTCTCGAAAACTAATGAAGTTATTCTAAAATCGATCCCTTAAGTTGTTAAGAACATCCATAAAAATATTATAATAAAAATCCAGTCAAAGAATTAATTTTTACAAAAGAAGTAGGATTTTAAAATTTTCCCAATTTTCTTCAAAAAATTTAAATTTTTAAAATTGTGTGAATAATATATGAAAATTTTCATCTCGTAACATTTTCTTGAATAGAAACATTGTATAAAGTGTTAAAATACAATTTTTAAATACGTAAATAAAGAAGTTTGCTCAAAGGGTGCCAAGTTTCCTTAAGCGAATAAGACCTGCAACAAATATTAACTACGCAAACCTTCCGGCATATTTAAGTATATTGCGACTTAATTTTGTTTTCAATCAAACGATGAATGAAACGAAATTCCTGCAAATCAACTAGAGAATAAATTATACAAATATGACGTAATACAAATGTTCTAAATTTATTTCGGAATTAAGGTATCCGATTACGCGCGTTCGGAACCGTGATTTTGCATAAGAGTGTAAATGGATATCATTTATGATATTTACTGGCACTTATAGATTAGAAAATGTATATAAAACTGTTTTAAGACTAGTATAAAAATAAAAAAAATATTTAAGTACAATATTTTGACAAAAAATGAACGTAGAATGACCCATTTTCAATATATTCTCCTTTTGTGAAAAATGCTTCTATTATAATAATAGCTTGTCTGTATGTAGCTGAAAAACTCTGTACAGAGGCTCAACTACAATTTTTTTTTAAATACATAACGTAGAAGTGGGTTTATCTATGTTTTACGATAACAGAGGGATGAAATCTTAAGAAAAAAATGCTAATATATTTATTTCAATTTGTTGTAACTCCGAAAATAATGTGAATTTTTCAAAAATCGTAGTTGGGCCTCTGTACAGAGGTCTAAGCTATATACAGGCAAGATGTTACTATAAAAGAAGTATTTTTCACAAAAGAAGAACAATTTAAAAAAAGGTTATTCTAAGTTAATATTTTGCCGAAATATTGTATTTTAATATTTTTTTGTCAAAATGGCTTTAAACCAAATTTATACATGTATTTTAATCTAAGTAACACTAAATATCATGAAAATTATCCATTTTTACGCTTTTTTAAAATCACGGTTCCGAACATAGTCGGATACCTTAAGTAATCAAATATACTGTTTGATACTTCTAGGTTTTGAAAACTACTCCATCAAAAGATGGATTTTTTTATGTTCCTTATAAATTATTTTTCTTTAAATAAAAAATATCAAAATTATTTTGAATTTACCTGATTGTAATTGATTTAAAGGTATATTTGTTGTTTATATTTAATTACCTCAGATAAATCAATATTTCAATACAGCCATTCAAACATAAATAGGAGAAAAAACATTTTTATTTACACATTGTCTTGTTCGTATTTCACATACTTAACTCTAATATGTTAATATGAGCATTATATACCAATAAATTTCTTCCCTTGAAAATTTTAGCAACTATTATTAACATGCTGTATTTTTTATGAGATATATCAAGTACTTTTCTATTTCGCTGTCTCAGGTGATAAAGTCGCAAAAAATGATAGAACCAATGTCCAACAGAATATTCCCACTGCTAAACTTTCAACACTATATTTTCAAAACTAGTCGCGTTTTTGTCTTATCGGTAACGTTTTTTTTCTTAATACGACAAAAATGAATGAAAATTCAATCAAAACGAACATTTATTAACATTTTTTTGTTACATGTACTAGGTGTGACACAAAAATAACGAGACTAAATAGGTAGCTTTAAAAAAGAATGGAGTTGGCAACAATAGTTTGGTAACGTCATCTTATGCACCTCCTCTATACATGCGTTTAGTTCCGTCTTAATCTATCATGCATGTTGAGAGTACTGCATCATCGAGTGAACATGTGCGACTGCATTCTGCACGAAAAAGGACGAATAAACATCAAATTTCTTGTGAAGCTTCAGAAATCAGCATCGAAAACATTTCACATATTAACCTAGGCTTATGGAGATGAATCTTTGTCTTATGCACACGTGTTTGAATGGTATAAAAGGATTTCAGGAGGAAGGGTTAGTGTGGAAATTGATGAAACTGCTGGGCACCCAAGGTCAACGATTACAGTCCAAAACTTAGCCAAAATTCACGAGATAAGTGGGTTCGTACTCACATCAGTGGTCACACGGTTAATCAGTACTACAACATTTAAGTACAAGAAAAAGTTCGTGAAAAAATTAGGAAAAAGGACACAATTGGAGAGTGTTGAATGTCTGTTGTAACAAGATAATACATCCGTTCACACGACCTCATCTGTCCAGCAATCTGTGACTATTGAAAACATTACTGTGAATAATCATCCTCCTTATTCACCTGATTTGGCTTCATGCGACATTTTTTTTTATTTCGTACAGTTAAATTGTGTTGAAACAAAACCCATTTTAAATTAGTTGAAAATGTTCAGGTAAAAACAGAAATCTCCTAAAGAGTAATCCAAAAACCTCATTTCAGAACTTATACCAGCAATGGCAACAATGAATGCAAATGTGTGTGAGAGCGGAAGGAAACTATTTCGAAGGTGATACTGTCACGGAGAACGGATTATGTATGTTTAATGACTTATTGGGCCAGTGTCATTATGTGTGTGTGTGTCACACATCGTATATTGTGTGTGTATGTAATAAAGCCTGATCAGCGAGATTTTTGCTGGCTAAGCGTAAAAGTACAACATTTTGTTTTCAAGTGTAAAATATATTAGAAACTGTCCAAAAAATCTGTTATATAAGTTTATGCAAAACTACAATAATAATTTTGATATGTAGTTCTGAAAGTAATTTTTTATGTATAACTTCGGCAATTTTTACATATTTTTGATATTTTATTTGATAAAAAAATATCAAATTACTTTAAACAAAGTAAATTCTTTTTTAGATAGCTATTAAAATATATGTAGTAATTAAAAAATAAGAAAAATGAAATGAAATAGCATAAACACTTATATTTAAATATATTTTTTCAAAAAAAAATTAACATAAAATGCTTTAATGTGCATTTCTGTATTTAAGTTTCTAACTCTGCATATTGTGGAATTACGGTAAACATATTCCAACTAGTAATGAGTTATGCATGTATTTTCATTCAAGTGTGAATGTTAACTTTCCGAGAAAAAATTATTTATTCTCTTTACTAGAGCAAAAATATTTTAGTGGATTTTATTTTTTATAATTCATATATTTAATTCTAGTATGTCAAGAGAGGGAAGAGAGAAAAAAATGAAAATATTATATCTGTGTACCATTAAGGAATTAAAGCGCTGAAAAGGTAAAAGGAGGAATTAACTTCTCAACGTTTTTCTTTTTTCTTTTTTAGACTGGTTGAAAAATTATTAAAGTATCAGGATAGTTTTTTTTTCATTCAAAAAAAAAAATATGCTGCTCTAGTGAAATGAACAGAATGGATAGAAAAATAAATTTTGGAAAATTGGTATGATGGATTACAGCTTGTGTTTTAGATAAATAATCAATCAAATCTTCTAATAAATCTAATCATTATCCATCTAACTATCAATATTAATGATTACTTACAAAATTTGAAGCTTTATATCTACTAAGTGAAATAAAAACCTGGCTTAGATATCCTTATTGTAAAAGAAGCATGATATATATATATATATATATATATATATATATATATATATATATATATATATTATATAAAAAATATATATATATATATATAATAAATTCTTTTTAAAAAATACATTTAAGAATTTCCCATTTTCTTAAAAATTGCTTTAATATCATTAGTTGTTTAATTTTGCTCTGATAGTAAGTATTCAAACAAAACTAAGTTTAAAAACTATGATTAATATGTTATAACACCTAAATTTGTTTCGAATCTTGTTTTATATCAATAGTTGAATGAAAAAACTCTATTGCCTAAAGAATTGCCTTAAAATCGCCAAATGCCTAGTATGCTGCTAGGCTAGTATACTACTAATTTGACCACTAATCCTGATCGAATAAATATTCAAAAAGCACAAACCGAAATGTCAGTTTTTTTTATCAGAACCATTTATCAGAACCAGACGACATTCCTAAATTTGATCTTGACCCTGAAATTCTGAAAGAAACTCGTAATGGTGTTGAAGCGTTACCTTATATGCTGAATAAAACAAAAACGACGAATATTGAATTAGATATTACCGTGATGGACAATAAGCCCTTTTATTTTTCCCCCAGTCGGTTACCTTTTACGGAATGGGATATTGTCGATAAGCAGGTAGACGGATGACCACAGAACAAAATTATCAAATCTTGTTCCTTTGCGTACACAAACCAAGTCCTTGTAATTCACAAATCCATGTGTCTGCGTTGATTTCCGAAAATTAAATGGTCTTAGTTAAGGATCACTATCCACTACCACTCATTGAGGATGTCTTAGATAAACTGCAGGATACTAAAGTTCTTAGCTCCATTGATTTACGCAACGGTTTTTCAATGTACTTGTGAACTCTTTAGCGGGCAGTGGCTAATACGTCTAGCCACATATTTAAAAAAATATTTTCCAAGCGTGTGTTGAATATTTAGTCTATCCATATGCATTAATTGAAGCTAAAACGCATAAAGATTAATATGGATGTCGGCACGATACCTTATTTTGCATTTCATGTAATCTGATAAGTAATTAAAAAGAGTTTTTCTCGGTGTAAATGTATAAATTGTAATTTTTATACTATAAATAAAATTTACAGTCATTGAAAAAGAATGTTGGCATGTCTTAAGTATACTTTTCACTAATCTGAATTAATAAAGCAACTGTACAATTAAAAACATGTTTTTATTTAGGTTTAAGGAAAGCTTTCATATGTGGATAGATGCTCTATCCACTGTCCGCATACAGCAGAAAAATAGACCCATTTCCTGTACTCGAGAGATAGCACTTAGAATCACGTGAGAATGTTGTGGGTCGGAAATAAAAAAAAAAAAACTTTGTTTACAATATGTGGTACAAGATTCTCGGATTCCAGAATCTTTCATTATAGCTTTTCTGCTCGGAGAACATGTTTGCATGATATAAAGTTCCACAGTAAATAGCTCATCAAATTTGTCAAATAACTATATATATTTCTAATCATCAAAAATATTACAGTATTTTTAACTTTTTATACTAAAATTAAATAAAATATAAACTGTGGATTTATACCAATTTCAATGTATATTCTAAGTAATTATTCTATGTTGTACAATTATTCTATTATTATTTTATTGCACTTCTATTTTGTATTTAATTGTTATTGAAGTAGTTATTAGCATAAATGTTAATTTTTCATAAAAAAAAAGTTTATAGTAAAATGATTCATTTTTTCTGTCCTGAAAAGTAAGTTAAATTATTTTTTGTGACTAAATAATGCTTATATAGAGGATGAGAACGTTACATTTATCAAGTACTTTATTACAGAAAAGTGTATTTTAGCTTTGTGCCTGTTAAAGTGTTGACGTACATATTGGTCCATATGCCTCCTTTTTGATACAAAATAGTCAATTTCAATTTTTTTTAAATATCTTTCAGATTTTCAACATGCCCCTCAACGTTTCAATGATTTATAAATTCAGTTTTTTTACGAGTTAGTAGTTCATATAATTGCTCTTTCTTACATGGATGATATAGTTATCCTTGCTAAAAATGTATCTGATGCTGTTGATCGACTTAAAACAATTATTTAAAGTATCTAGTGAGATTACAGATTGGAAATAATTTTTGGTAAATGTCATTTTTTTGCATAAGAAAAATGAATCTTTAATTTTTATTGTTGAATATGGTAAACTTTTTTTCCCTTCCCATTTTAAAACTAGATCAGTTTTCTATTACACAGAACCTTAAAACAACTAAGGATCTTCGACGTTATTAGGCCTCAATGGATATTTCCTTAAGTTTATACCTGCTTACTCTGTCATTCACTAAGCCTTTTAGTAATATCCTAATAAAATATACTCCCTTCCACTTTTAAATATAAAAATTTACCTTCTTTTGACGTCTTCAAACATTTGCAGAAACCTGTCTTAGGTATATATATTGACAAAATTGTAAAACTGAAATACAAACTGATGCATCAATTGACATAATTGCTACTTTTTTATTACAAAGATCCCCCGATGATAATTCTTTACATTCAATATATTGCTATATTTATCAATTACAGAACCTCACAACAATTTAAAGTGCACATTTGATTTAAACCCTTTATTTTTAAATTCTTTGTCCAAAATGTTCCAACAAAAAGAACACATTTTTATTGTTTACAACTAAGTATAATACTTAAGAAAATACGAAAGTAGAGGAGAATATTTTAATTTGCAATGATTAAGTTTTCACATTATTTATTTATTTACACTCCATAACTAAAAACTCTTCGTACTAGGAACGAGTTGTGCTATACAAACAAAAATTGGTGGTTGAAAGGATTATTTACAGAATAGAAAATGATTACAATTTCAGAAAAATTGAATGATTTATTTGTTACAACATTTGTTTTATCGGTTACACAAAGTAACGACCTCAATAAGGGATTGCCCCACCTCTAGCATAGATGAAAGCTGCCACACGACGTGGCATAGAGTTATAAAGCACCCTGATGGTCTCCTGCGGTATTTCTTGCCAAAATTGCTCCAATTGTCAGGCCAGCGTATGAACATTGCCTCGTAGATGCAGTCGCTTTACCATCGTATCCCGGGCATCCTCGATTGCAGAGAGATCTAGTGATCTACCTGGCCAAGAAAGATGTAAAACAGTTCACTGCAACACGTACTGTATGGGTTTGGGCATTATCTTGCTGAAAAAAGAGAAATTATAGCAAAACCTTTCTCCGAATGTCGTTGACATACCGCTGTGCTGTAAGTGTGCCTCTAATTACTACCAAATGGGTACGGTTGTCAAAAGAAATGGCGCCTCATATCATAACTTCTTATTGAGGGCCTTTGTGGCATGCAATAGTGAAAGCAGGATCGGCACGTTGCCCTGGACGTTCCCAGACAGGTCTTCGATGATCGTCAGGACACAGTTGGAAGCGTGATTTGTCACTAAACACTATACGTCCCCAGTCAGCATGATTATAACCTGATCGAGCCATACACCACTGTAAATATGCTCGACCGTATGATGGTAGATGGCGTAGCGGTCTGTACGATAATAAATGTTGTTCTATCAGACGTCTGTGAATGGTCATAGTGGACACTCGTTTGCGGGTTGCACCTCTGATAATTGGTTACGATGAATCAGGCGCTCTGACAGCTGATCAGTCAATCAATCTGTACTCCCGATCTGTTGTGGCCCTAAGTCGACCGCTACCATCACGACGCTGAAATCTGCCATTTTTCACACATTCTTACCACTATCTTCCAATGGCCGTATCGCTTCGACCCATATAACAAGCTATTTTCCAATTTTCCCAGCCTGCCTCTTTCAATCCAATGATACGCATTCTAACATAAAAATTTCATTTGTGTACCTCTTTTTCAGACAGTTGGGGATTTTTTGTATGTGTGCATTTATATAAGTACATACAATTTGATTACGGTACGGATTTGAGGTAGGGTTTATACATTGCAATATGCACAGAGATAATATGGACTCTTTTAGATTTTATTTTCATTTTAATTTCTTCTCAATCAACAAAATGCCTATTATCTTCCCAATCCCTGTGCTTTATCGAATATTTTCTAGAAACTAAATCCATGCCTTCAACGAAATATTTCTTTCTTGACCACCAAACAAGACAACCACTCTGGATTAAAAGTATCCCAGTACTATGGAAAAACTGCATCTCTTAAAAGTATTAGTCCTAATACAATACTTCTTAAACTTTCAATACTTGCGAACCAATATTCAATCATAATTTTCTTCGTGCCCCCCTCCATACAATAAAAATGTATTGAATTCGATAATTCGTTACTTTGACGACAAAGCTATTGTACAACTTTAACATATTAAGTGCTTCCGGAGTATATAAACGTCTCCCTCAGTCAGTGTGCAAATTACCCCGCGCGTATATATACGTCTTTCCAAAAACGATCTTTGCTATTCACTGCTGTCTGTAAAATTATTCCGAAGGATTTAGAATGCAATAAAATGAGCTTGACAGTGTTTGCGAAGGATTTACTTATTTCAGAGGATTTTCTTATTTATTCCCTGCCCCCCCCAATACTCCATATACGTTTGTATACGTGCAAAAGGGGGGAGGCATTGGGGAGCGAATCGTGAAACTTTTAATCGTCAGTTAATGGACTTATTAGAAACCACCCAAATTATCAAGATAAGCGTTAATGTCCGCATATAATTTTATGTTTGGAAATCCTGTGGGATCAATGGCAATTATTAAACTTATTCTCAACTTAGTATTGTAAATTAACTATGAAATGCATTGTGTAGTACTTATACGTTTAGAAGTGTATTACATCAGTTCAAATATTGTTTATTTATTTTTTTATTATGTCATAATGTATTTTGTGAACTTTCAATAATGAATAATTTTTTTTAAATAATCTTTTGTTTTTTCAACTTTTTAACATGATTGCGCCCCCTCCTAGGGTTATCACGCCCCTTGGAGGGAGCGCCCCACAATTTGAGAAGAAGCGATGCACTAATAATCTCACTATAAGAATTAAAGTATGTGCAAATCAAAGATAGAAAGAAGAAAATATCATTTTGGCCAGGTTTTCGGTAACCGTTACGGGGTGCGGGCAAATCAATATAGGGGTTATGGCATAATACCTAATTCACTTCTAAAAAAGTTGATCGATCCCATCTTAAATTTACAAGATAGATTATTATAAGTATGTGTTTTGAGTCTGAATTCATAAAAAGATTTACAATTTTATTTCGAAAAAGATTTTAGAAGTTAACTGATAAATTTATATAATTCTTCAATTTGTTTTATCCTGGCGTATTAAAACTAATTTTTATAATTTGAAGCAATATAAATACATAGAACATTGATTTTATTTTTCCAGAAAAAAGTATTTAAAATAGAAGCAGGTTGTGATTTTAGTGAAACAAAACGCACAAAACACATACATCAGTTTCGGATCATCCAGACCAAAATAATATGTTAATGGAGCATTGACAAAACTATATTAAAGTACAGAAATAATTAAAATCTTTTTC
Source organism: Trichonephila clavipes (assembly GCA_019973935.1). Classification (NCBI taxonomy): domain Eukaryota; kingdom Metazoa; phylum Arthropoda; class Arachnida; order Araneae; family Nephilidae; genus Trichonephila; species Trichonephila clavipes. Next base: position 152,339 of record BMAU01016002.1, on the reverse strand, counting down.
ATAAGTAAATAGTGAGTTTGATATTTTAAAACTGTACATAATTCAAAACTATTTACGATAACTTCTTTGAGAGAATTAATAGAATTTTAAGAAAAATAATGACAAAAGTTTTTAAAAACAAAACTTTCAGTACACAAATATTAATCATACCCGGTTAGAATTTCAGATAAAATCTCTTGCAAATATATTTCTCGTGGAAAAATATTAACCTTAATTTCATTTAGTGTAGTTGCTAAATTGGTTTTTTGTTTTGAGTATGCTCGTATATTTCACTGTGGTGTTATTTCATTAGCACTTTTTGCTTATGGTTATAATTACCGTCATTAAACGTAACATAGATACAAATATCATTTTCCCTATTTTTTTAAATATGCTTTTTGAAGTTCAGACAGTACAGCACATTGACTTTTCACTAAGAAAGGCAAGGGATTTTCAGACTGTTATTTAAACCTTTTGAGGAATGTGGTATTTAACACTTAAACTCAAAATTATAAAGGTTAAATAACACATTCTGCCAAAGCTAGGGCTGGAAAATATTTATTCCTCCTTAATATTAGTTAAAGTGACTTAAAAAAAGCCCCCCACCCGACCGAAAAAAAGAACTTACAACTCATTCAGTTCGAATTCAACTTAATGTAAATTCTTTTTAACTGCTATATATATATATATATATATATATATATATATATGTCTGATTTTAAACATCAAATACTTATAGTTGGAGCTTTTTTCGCATTACAAAACAACAAGGACTGCCGATTTCTATCGCAAGGTGTTTGTTCTTGAGAGTGACTGGCATCAATAAAAAGGGATTTTGCTCCTATAGGTATTGCAAGCACGTCAGAATAAGTCGAATGATTTTCGATTTTCTTTTTCAGTCTCTAGACTCTAATACAAAATGAACTAGAATGTTACCCTTGGGTTTTGAAGTACGCTGAAATAAGTAAGGCCAGGGAAACCTTACTTCAATGGAAGAGTGTTACGAAGATATAAATTTATTTTAGTTTTACATGACAACCATTTTTTGAACATGCTTTATGTTTGTTTGAGGCAATTATAGAACTGTTTGTTCCACTTACATGAAAAAAAAAATAATACATTTATGAAGAGGCAAGACATACTTTTTAAAAAGAAATCCTACTTGCTGACAAATAAATTTAAGATAGGAATGCAACGCCAATTTTGCAAGACAGGACTGTTTGTATTCTTGTTTTTGAAGTAAAAATTTAGGCATCATGTAAGTATTGATATTAAACAAATGTTCGACAATCTAACAAAATATATATTTTCAATAAAAATGTTCTTCATGTATTTAAAAACTTATATAATAAATTGCAGTATATATATATATATATATATATATATTTAAATATATAAAAACAATCACAATTATCAATTGAAATATATGAATCTTATAATACCAAAACACTTCAAAATATCAAAGGCGAATATAAAAGATAATATTGAATCGTTTTCAAACAAAATTAAAAAAATTATAAAATAAAATAAAAATTTATAAAATATCCAAGTGCAATCTCGGACTTAGGACCGATAAGTGGGGTTAAACTAGTTTGATGGCGCCAACCTTCCCCCTATTGCAACTTGGTAAGTTAATTGAAAAATATACAAATTTCAAAAAAAATTTAAAAATTAAAAATTAAAAAGTCAAAATTAAACCATTATACTTTAAATTAAAAAGTTAAAATTAATCCATTATACTTGAAAAATAAAACTATTTGCCATCGCATTCTGAAAGATATTACAATATTAAAATATTAAAATTTAAAAACAATTTAGTGCTTAATATATATATATATATATATATATATATATATATATATATATATATATATATATATATATGCCATGTTGGAATAGATCCCTTCACCTTTCAGTTTTTAGAAATATTATTCTAAACTATATAAAAATAAATAAATGTTTATTATCTGAAGAAGTTTTAAAATATAATAATTATAAAAAGTTCTTTCAAAGTTTCCTAGACTATAATTATCCAGCTAATTTTATATATAAATATATGTCTTCAAAATTATAGCTATTTAATTATTATTATTTAATATATTCAGTTCCATTTAGGGTATAGTATATTATTCTTAATTTTCTTATAATAAGTTTAGTTACTAATTATATATATAGATGGCACCATTATTTTTAGTTATGCTGTTTTTTGTGCTTGGTGTTAGCATGCTTTTGGAATCGGAATACATCGGGTAAGATTTTAGTTTTTTCGCACATTTTCATTATTATTACTTATGGTCATAATCATTAAATCTCTATTGCAAATATTTTTTATATATATGTATATTCATCTTTTTCGTATGGATTTTTATAGTAATTTAATTTTCTAATTCTATTCTATTGACGTTATATTCACCCACGTGTGTTTTTGGGCCTTTGCCTTGGTTTGTCTCCTAAGCTATTATGTTGAAAGTTTCCGCTGAAGGGGAAGGTTGAGATCTCGCAAAACTCCGCTTAACCCTGTTTCACTGTCCTAAGCTAGTGACAGTTCAGGAAACCATAATAGTTTTTTCCACTCTACCGTATATTTTTTTTATTTGTAATGTTTCCATTTTTTGGTTCTTCCGGTTTGTACTTAAGATGTTTTACGATTTATTAGCTTTCTGTTTAATTTATTTACTGCTATTAATATATATATATATATATAACAAAACTTCAGTTTTTTAGATTAGAATGAAGCATTTTTGCATCACTCTCGTGTTAAGATTAATCAGAAAAGCTTTTACCAGTATCACTATGATTTTGAAAATTTATTGCTGACCTTGGCTATAAATAGGTGACACCTCGAAAGTGAACAATAATGGATGTTTTTTTAAGTTTCTTAATTGTGTGCATGCGTATATATTTGTGGTGTACGTTTCATGTCATGGTTTGATGCTAGATAAAATATCTATGTTTAATGCCTAAAAGCATTCTCTTCCTTTTCACGATTGCAATTATCACTATAAAAGAATCACTTTAACATTAACATGTTTTGAATCAAGCGTGTCATTTTACATATATTTATATGGAAATGCAAACCAATGCTCGTCTATATTAAACAATAACCCGTATATTTAAACATATTCTAAACCTTAATTACTAAAAATTTGAAACTACGGAAAACGAAGAAAATGACACACATCCCCCCCCTCCTTTTAGAATCATTATTTAGTAATTCAGAATTTAATTTTTTCGAAAGAATATTTTACTTCTCTGTAGGAAAGACTTTCAAAATTATAAAAATATAACAGTTTTTAAAACTGATAATCATATCAAGAAGTAAAACTAAAGCAGAGCTTAAATTAACTTATAATATTTCCTGTAATACCCATTTACACGACATACATAAGCATTTGAAGATTACACAGATTCAGTAAAATCTATGGTGTGCATTCAGAGAAAAAAATTCTATTGTATAACTACTACATTCCCACTGAGCATCGTACACACAGAATGTAACTGTTTAAAATAAAACCGGAAAATAAAGATTTTCAATCAAGCCTTTCGTCCATTAACATTTTACGGCCAATAATGTTAATAATGCTTGCAACATTTTATTTTTATAAATATCTGGACACACACACACACACACACACACATATATATATATATATATATATATATATATATATATATATATATATATACATATGTTAATCGGATTGTTGCTTGATATTATGGAGTGGTCAAATAAGTATTCCCCATGCAACGATTTCTGTGAATATTGACTTTAAGCACCTTACTATGTAACAACAATGAAACCATGTTTCGTTATTTGTTGCATATTACAGTTCAGTTTCTATTGTAAAAGTTTTTGTACTTACAAAAACAATCCTAAGCAAAAAGAAATCACTGCTATAATTTTCCAAAGCGGTTTGGCAAGGAAAATAGGTATTCGACATAGGTAACTTTGATATATGTTTATACCAAAGAGCAAAATTACCGTTAAGTATGGCTACAAATGTTTGTAATTCGATGCATTTGGACTATTTCTGGGGGCATTTAGAAAGTTTTATTTAAACAGTGAGCAGGATGGCTAGAAAATAATGAGAGTAATCAGTTATATGTAGTCATGTTATAAATAAACATTTTTTCATTATGCGCTTTAAAAATTGTTAATCCTAAAACAAAATTTCGACTATTAGAAGTAGGCCAAGAACAAGTGTGCACTTTATAAATGAAAAGTATAAAAAGCAAAACAAGACAAGATTTTATGGATCAAAAGTATTTTGCAAAGTTCAAGAAAACCAATGTATCAAATTAGGCAGATGTTACCAAGGGTTGTTTGGACATAGATGTTACACCCCAAACTGTTAGAAATTACCTGCATAATAATGGATTTAAAGCTGGAACTTCTCGAAAGAAGCCATGTAGTATATCCAAAAAGAACTTAATGTAAAAAGACTGGAGTTTTCCAGAACATATGCAAACAAACCAGTAAAATTCTGGCACAATGTAATTTTTGCAGACAAGTGCGAACTTAATTCTTTTGGATGTGATGGCAAAGCATTGTAGTGCACAGAAAACGCAATGCTGAGTTGTAAGAATGAAATATGGTGTCCTCAGTAAGGCATGGAGGAAGAGGTAAAATGGTTTGGTGGTTTATGATGGCTTTAGGGGGGGGGATATTATCGCAATTAACTGCATAATGAACCATCTGAATTATATTCAGATTTTAAAAGAAAATTTGCGAATCGAAGACGCATACCAGTTTTACCAAGAAAAAAGCCCATGCACTACCCTCACAATTCAAGGCTTTTTTGTTACCTAACTAGCTATAAATTATAAAAACACTCGGACAAAGTTCAGACCTCAACCCAATTGAGAACATGTGGAGCATATTGGAAAATAGGTAAGGATATTGTCTTTTTTGTAACAAACGTCAAATAGAGCAGATACTTAGAGAGGAATGGGTGAAAATTAACAAAAAGGTGACAGACAATTTTGTTAAATCGATGCCACAGCGTTTAAGAGAAATCATCCGACGGAGAAGAAAAACTAGATATTAGTTTTATATTATTTGATTTAAATGGACGCTTTGCGTAAGTGAGTAAGAGAATATGCAAATAAATCAAAATTTTTGGAACGTCTTGATATGCATAATAATATGCATTTATATATATATATACTCGCACCTACCCAAACACATTCACATATATATGTTTATATTTATATACATTTATATACATATATATGTGTGTGTGTGTGTAGAAGGAGAAATGAAGAATATATAAATATATCATTCAACTTTATAATCTTTTAGTTTTATAAATTATTCTAAATTTTGAATAATCTAAATCTATGAACACATTCTTCTAAATTAAAAAATAATTTTTATTAAAATAATTTTAACGAAAATGTGTAAATAACCCAGTTATTTGCCTATACAGCAAAACATACTTTAGATTTAGTATCATTTATGTAAATTTTATATCACTGTAATAAGGTGAAATAATAAATAACTAGAGCCAAAATTCATACCAAAACTTTTGAATGATATTTTATTCATGTTTTAAACTATTTTCTTTTATCTAGAATTCTAATAAAAAACCTACAAAAAATGTTTCTTGAAGTATTTTTCATAGGTCGTTACACTTTTTAGTTTTTGTAAGTATTTGAAAAGACTTATTATTTCATTTCCGTTTTAGTTTTCTTAAATATAATATTTTAATTATTTTTTAGAGGACGCTACCATCTTATTTGTATTTCTTTAAAACTTTTTTTTTTATTTTTTTGTATAAATCTTGAACTTTAATCATTAAATAAAACCCCACAAAAAACAAAGAAAAACAATATTATTTGTATAAAAGTTCGCAACCTTCTTTTCCACATTCATGCCTTTTTTTATTTGATTCTAATTGAAACTGGTATTATTTATTTTTTCTTGTATTTTGTAAGGTCTGTCACATCAATTACACATCAGCTGTATAAATAACTTAAATGTCCGCAATAGTCACATTATGTGTTTATTTTTTTTATAGAAAGTCCAATCTTGCACTACACACTCTAAGTTTATTTTTTCTTCTTTCTACTGTCACAAAAAGAATTAACACCAAATCAATTACGATTCAAATGAAAGTAATTTTTCTTACTAGTGTTTATTCAGTATTAAAGACTTAAAAAAATGTCTTTTTTTACCCCTATTTGTTTTCATAAAAAAAAGTTCTTCATTATGTATAGAACACAGATAAAATGCATTTTCTAATAGTAAGAAAGAAAATGGGAAATTGTAAGAACATCCGTTTGTAATAGGGGAGAAGAGGAAAATAGCAATAATGGTTGCATGATTTATTTTTGAAATAAATGAATTTATTTAGTAAAATCTCAAAATTTACGCCGTGTGATATTAGTTCAGTTGTTTTATTTTAAATAAATGTCTCCTTATTTTCTATTACAAACATATAATTCATTTGAATGTGCTTTTCTTTACATTCTTAAATCAAAAAGTAAATATGTTCAGGAAAATCTTACCAGTTATTTTAAATCAAAAACACATTATAGGAAAATTATTTGTGTTAGGTACTTTCTAGTCTGAATAAATTTTAATTTCAATAGATTAGAATTTATTGTTAAGCTTTTAGCATGAAGATTTGTAATCGTATGTTTATTTGTTTTAAATTCCATAAAAATACAAAATATGTCATATATACTCTGTAATATACATCTTAGTTAAAATATGATTAAAATATTCTATACAAACTATGTGTAAAATATGCTACCATCTTAATTTATTTTTTTGATCTATCTTTGCAAAATTTGTAAATTAACTCGAAAGTGCATTTTATGTACCTTTTTATTTTCTGTACCAATTTCCATTTCATTATGATAATTCAAAAGCGGATCTAAAGCAGTTGAATTATGTTTTAATAAGTGTCGCACTTCTTAGGTATTGCTTTAAAATTATTTGCTTAGGTAAAATAAATAGTACAAAATTCGAAGGGGATGAAACTTTAATTGTGCAGAGAAACAACACATATGCAGAATTAATGTAAACCAAATATAAATTAGATGTAAAATTAAATTCCCTAGATAGCACTTAATATTTATTTTTCATTACATCTTCAAGTATTAAATTGTTCATTCAATTTTTCTCCGAAACATATGGACTAACTACTTAACATTTCTCATTCCAGATCATTATATTTAATAAACCTATATGTCAGCATTACCTTTAAGTGCACTCATAATATCAGAAGGTACTTCTCACATCTAGGTTTAAGTTGTAAAACACTTAGATTTCACGTTGGCGTTCTTTTTTTCTCTGCCTCAAAGCGTCAGATGATGTCGAGAATTCATTGAATAAAGTTTTTTTTTTAAAAAATTAAGTCAGATTCAGGTTTGTAACATTTCATTTTATTATATATAAAAATCTTCTGTACGTGAGTATGTGACTAAGCTCCTACTAAGCGGCAGGACCGATTTTTATGGCTTTTTTTTGTGTGGGTTCAAGTGGATTCAAGAATGGTTTAGATTTTCAATTCGGTCCAATATCGCAATTAGTTAAAAATATATTAATTAAAAACATTAAAAAAATATTCAGCTCAATATTCATTTACATTGTTGTAACAACGTTATTGTTATAAATGACGTAAGTTGCCGTCGGAAATCGATTTTCAGCCAAACTTTCTAAACCGGGTCTTTATTCTTAAGAAAATGCAGATGAATCATGCTTTTTAGCGTTTTTAATTATTTTTTTCAAATAATTTTTATATATGTAAATCTTCTGTGCGTGTGTATGTGACTGACTCTTTCTAAACGGCTGGACAGATTTTGATGACATTTTTATGTGAGTTCAAGCGGATTCGGGAATGATTTAGATTCACAATTCGGTCCTATATATATATATTTCGCAATTAATTAAAAAAAGATATTAATTAAAAACCTTAAAATTCATAATTGTTTTACCCCTGTGTGCTGTTTAATTCTGCTAATGTAAAGCAAGTAAAAAATGAAAGGAGGGAGAATTTTTTTCCCAATATTCTCGCTATTTTTTTAAAACTGCAATCTAATAGGTCTATCAAAATGAGGCAAAAAATAATTGCAGTATCGGAAAGATTATTCATTTCACCACAATACGGCATATATCTTAATATATATATTTCTTCTGTTCATGTGTATGTGACTGAATTCCTCCTAAACGGCTGGACCGATTTGGATGTTATTTTGTGTAAGGGTTCAAGTGGATTCGAGAATGATTTAGATTCATAATTCGATCCCCTATTGCAATTAGTTACAAATGCGCCAAAATTATGTAAGAGTGAGCGATTGTACATAAAAAAATCGTGGCCAGTATTCTTTAGGCCACTATTTTGAGTGGCAAACTTCAAGGTGAATTTGTACTTCTACCACAGATGCCATTGATTCTGTCAGACTCACCTATATATTCAAATATCTGCAATTTCCAATTCACTTGGTATTTGCTATGACCATTAATAAGTACAAGGTCAAACAATGACAATTTGTGGCTTAGATTTAGAAAAGCTGTGATTTCCGCACATCCAATTATATGCTGCATGTCGGAGGTTTGGCAAACCATCGCATTTGTTTGCTTATAACCCTCAAGGATTAACCAAAACCATTGTACATTCAATGGCATTACGATAAATTTATTTTTTGTGCATTAAAGATATACCTGTTATGAAAATAGCTCGAGTCTTATCTTTCTTACCCTTTAATCAGAACATGAACTTTGTTCATAGTAAATACACAGTCACACGCAGTCGATGAGTTGAATTGTGATAACTGTATATGTGATGATGTCAGTTATTGTAATAACTTTTCTTTATAAGAAGTTTCATCCAAATGGTCCAGATTGTTACAACTTATTCAAAAGAGTTTGTAATTTTGGGATATAAGATGTGTGTACAGGACAACATTTGTCGGGACCGATAGTATATGTGTATATATATTCCTAATTTACTTAACTAAAAGCAAAACAAATTACGTTTTGACGTAATAAAAATTTAAATTAACATTTCCACTGGCATAATATACTTATAACAATGTCAAATATTTGCAGTAAATGACACTCAAGGACATCTCTTCAACAATGGCAAAGCCAAAACTCAAGTATATTTCTGAATAGTCAGGATTCACTAGTTTAGCTTATGTCTTCTCTTGTTAAGGTTTCACTGTTTTCTGAGGATCAATTTTGCTCGTATAAAAATACCTCTATGATTCTACATACATTTATTGCTGTAAAAATTCAGTATCGCGATTTAAGTAATCTTACAAATTACATTGTTTTTGTTAGATTCTATGATATTTAAATAAAAATTATTTTATTTAACTCTGAAACTAGTGAGTGTTTACTGAGGAAGCACAATAAAGGAGGCTATTTGCGAATATCTCATCATAATTTGAACTATGCTCAAACTATGATAACATTTGGACATGAGCTCTTCTCTTCTGACTTTCAAATCACGCCAGATGGAGGACATTGACTCACAACAGATATTTAAGTGCATCAGACCCTGTACAAATCAGTTGCACGAGAAATACAACTTAAGGCACACCACCCACGAGTTCATAACTATGACCACTATGTAACGGGTCCACCAACGATTCTACTAATAATCATCTTGAGTAAAATTTTTTTAGCTGTAAATTCTTTTGATAACTACTTTCTATGAAGAAGACGGGGTTTATGCAAATTAGAACTTATATTTAAGTGTTAGTTGTGAGATAAGACGTGATGGTTGAAAGCTGACATAGACGCGTGAATAAGATAGCGACCGGAGGTAGTATAGTTTAGTCAATTTAGAAGATATCCAAAGATTATTCGAGTAGTGGTGAGTCGAACGCTCAAGGATTAAGACAAGTGTGCGTATTTCTATAATTTTTAAATCAACCAAACTTGATTGCTCCTCGGGTTTAGTTTTATAAGGGCATTACCCGTTAAATTGTCTAGAGTTATTAAATGAAGTAATCAATAAAAGTGTATTAGTATTACAATGGTTGATCTATACTCGAACCTCCCCCTTCGCAATACCCGCGTCCACCGGGACGCGACAACTAGGCAATGTCGACTACTTAACAATGGTGTAAAAAGAAACCATTTCACTATATATATATATATATATATATATATATATATATATATAATATTTCAATCAAGACACATTTTATCAATTAAAATTTCTACTCTTTCTTCAACACATGAGTGAAGATGTTAAAGTTTATGTAAAATAAATGACACATATACAAAGCAAACAAAAAACTGCGTGAAACAAAAAGGATAACCAACGAGTCTTGTAAATTATTTGAATATTTTCTCAAAATGCTTATCTACCATTTAAATGTGTCACCGAGATTTTGAATCTCAACCTTGGCAGAACAATGCATTCTCTTATTAGAACAAATTAGGAAAGAAATTTACTTCTAATAGAATATACGCACGAAATTCATTAGCTCTAGAGCTGCAAGAGAGTCGCATGACATTTGTTTTGTAGTCAACCGCAGCTAAGTGCAGAAATAAATCCACCCTTCAATCGATTACTGTAGACATAATTCACATTATTGAATTCGTGTTCTCTGCTACTTAATCACTGGTACTGATTTAAATGAGTAATACAAATGTTTTACTGAGCAAAGTATGTTTTTAGAGTAAAACGTATGTTAAATGTCAGTATTTCCTTTTGTTCAATGATAATGTTATGTGCCCCTCTCATAAATGTGAGACAAGTACATATTTAATGCTAATTAAGTTCAGGAATTTATTTCCCTTTTACTCGTACATGTTTATCTTCTGTATCAATTGTACTGAATATGGAAGGGTATTCGTATTTAATTTATAAATTAATGAAGGATGATGTAATGTTACAAACTAATGAGGATGATGTAATGTTACAAACTAATGAGGATGATGTAATGTTACAAATTAATGTTTTGAATTTTTAGATGCATCCTACTCTTGATTATGATAAACATTCATTTGAAATCAACGTTAATGCTTCAATAAATTCGTAAGTTGTTTGCTTGTTCGCTCATGAAGGAACGGCATTAACAAATCACTATTATTTTTATCATTAATATTTCGAACACGTTCAGAAAATATCAATGATTTCCGATTTTTAACATACTAGTTTTTTGTACGAAACGAGCTTAAATATTACTTTTGGGGTTTGACATAGGCAAAAGAAGTAAGAAGTTTAAAATCATACTTCAATCGAGGATACTCACAAAGAAGTCATCTTGTAGAATTCTACGTGAGGAGAAATGCTAAGAGTTCATACAGATATATAAGGCAATTTAGTTGCGATCATACGAGATAAAAGAAAACAGGACCAACATTTAGAAATTGGTATAGTTTTTTTGTTTTTGTTCTTTTAGGAATGTTTTTCCTATATTGTACTAAAAAGGTTAGACTGAAAATTATCATTCGTGTTTCGAATCTTAAGAGAGTTATATATATATTTTAAACTTACACTGTTGTGTTTATTTTTTACAAACGATATTCTTTAAGATATTATTTAAGAAATTGTTTTATAGCACAAATTATTAAGTTTATCTATAATAAATGATTAGTACAGTTATCACTTACGCAATATGATCTTAACATTTTAGGATTTTCAGCTCAAATTTTTTGCAAGTTTACAATTACAGAAAGATTAAATGTATGTCATATTACATATATAATGGGCAGTTTTTTATTAAGACATACTAAAAATATCTTTTAGCACACTTTAAGCGATGTGGAATTTTAACTGCGTATTTATATGTACACAAGACTTTTTTTTTTCAATTCCACTATGGGAGGATTAGAACTCGGCTGTTTCCGATCCTTGAGCACGTAACTTACCACTGCACAAAAATGATCATTTTACTTCGAAGGCTGTTACAGACTTATAAAGATACCATTGCCACACACTCCCCCACTAGCGAGTCGGTGGATTGGCGAACAAACTATATAGTTACAATGGCGAGCGTGTGAGTTGCTGCGGCGGCATCAAGTGTGTATGACGGCTTGCTTGTTGCGCCAAGTGTGTCTAAAGGCGTGTTTTGCTGCGTTTTAAAAGTCCGACGGCTTGGTTTTCCTCGTCCTCTTGGTCTGACGTCTTGTTTTGCTGCGCCTTGCGTGTCTAATGGCTTTTGGTTGCTCTTGCGGTGGATAAATGTCGCCACGACAGCTGCGCGAATGTTGCATTTTTTCAAAGTTTAGCCAGGGTCACCAATAAAGGATTGAAACTTAGCACCTTCTGATCCATAAACATGTAATTTACCGCTGCACTAAAATGACTGCTTTAGTCTGGAGTCTGTTACTGGCTTATTTGTAAGCATATTTCTAAATGAATTTCGATCAATAGTACACTAGTGTTTAAACTATACAATGTAAATCGTTTTCCAATACCCGTATAGCAGCAACTCTTACAGTTTGTATTAATGGATATGTGTAATAATTGATAAGTTATTGCATCAAATAAAGCAGTGAATAGTACCCACCAAGATGAAAAATACTTATTACGAAATTTAGTATCGCGCTCTTATAAATTTGATCCTCCCTTGCCATTCGGACATGAATGGTCACTTTTTCACACATTGGTGCATCACTGTTAATGTTATGAATATAAAGTACTAAATCAGTTAAGAATTTGGTACAGTTTGGAGTTTCTGTACATTATACTAGTAACAATAGAGTAAATGTTTATTTATTTTTTTAAAATCGTAATACATCTGGGAGTTTGAGTTTATATAGTCGCATAAATCATCAATTACTTTTCTCGTGACTACCATAAAGTTTTACAAAAACATGATAAAGTTATGGAACTTAATTCTGAGAGATGTGTGGTTAACATTTTTTATGGTTGTAGGTTACAAGAAAATTCACTATTTATCGAGGTGTTTTAATGAGGTGGTTGAAGTGTTGAAACTTTTCTCATTTATTACTTTTAAGGAATTAAAATACATCTTTTTTTTTTCTTCCATTATTTTTTTTTCTTTTAATGCAAAAAACATGTTAGCCCTGTAATGAAATTTTCATTGTTGACTTCTAATGTATCATTATGTCTTGCGTATCGGAAAGTATTAAATTTGTTTTACAAAATGCGATGATATGCGAGAGAATTTCCTTAAAAAAATATTTGAAGTTCAGGGGAAGAAACAATTATGATTTTTGTTATTGAAAGTATGTCGAAACTATCATCGTATTAATGCTCAGAAAAAAATGATGTAACAACGTGGTAGAATTATTTTAGAAGATGTAAATAATGGTTAAGGGATTTAATAAAAAATAAAATGAAAAACATGTCTAATTAAAAAGAGTAATATAGTAAATTCGTAGCTTCTCTTCTGGATCTAGACAAAACTATTGTTCTGACTAATTTTGAAATACACACCTACATCCACACACACACACACACACATTAACGTAAAGAGAATCTCAGAAAAAATAAAATCTCAAAGGAAGGGAGAGTTATATATATAAGAATGGGGATCAACTAGATCACTGCCCAATGGCTATCATGTTTCCTGAATCCTTTTAGAAGTGTGGGAGCAGTAGAGTGATGTTAAAAAAGCTTTATTAATCAAATTTTTACCTTCTGTGTATCAAAATTTAATTAAATAGTGTTTTTTTTTAAATAATAAACGATAACAAACAGAATACACATAAGTAAATATATGAAAACATAATTTTCAACAGAAACTTGATAGTGAATCAATGTTGCATTCTTCTAATGCTGCCGAGAAAATATATCATATAGTTAAAAGATTATGAGTAAATCGAGTTTTAAAACGAAGGAAAATGTATTATATAGTTTCTTAAAACCCAACACATTATATAAATCTTAGAAGTTAGAAGCAAAAACTAAATTAAGAAGAGAAACATAAAATTTATTTAATAACACCATTCAGAAAAGGTAAGAAGACTATCAGCAAAAATTAAATTTGATAAACTGCTATTTTTGTAAAATTAAAAGAAAAATGTTAGAATATGAAGCGAAGCATGAACTTAAAATCTATGCATAAAAATATGGAAAAAAAATTATACAAACATAAGATTTTGCATAATATATCAAGGTTTACTTTTAGATTTTTTAAAAATATAATTATATGAAAGAGAGAGTTGGATATTTATTTCCAGTACAATTACTATAAAAAACTCCGTTTCTTAATTCATTATGATATTTCAGTGTAGCATTAGGTTGTTGATTTATTGTATGTATAAAGTTAAGTTTCATTTATTGGGAATTTAAATTTGATTACAATAAAGCAAAAACATAGATTCATTATTGTTTATAAACAATTAATTTTTAATTGGATTTCAGATATTGATTTCAAACATCAATTTTTTAATTCAATAATTTTTCACTCACTTTTTATGTCAAATTAGTCATATCATATAAATATATGTCCCTCTGACTTTTAGAGAAAGTATTTTTAACTCAAATTTAAACACAATTCATGTAAGTTATTGTAAATGACAGTGCATTCTAAAACAACCAACCTGTAAACTCTACAGTTGATTAGTTTAACAACAAGCTCACAACAGTTTTTAGCTCACAACAGTTGATTAGTTTATGAATTGGAAAGAGTAGATGGAAAAGGGTAAGAGTAGTTATCTTTATTCATTAATACTAAACTTCAACTGTAATGAAAATTCAAAGATAAAATATATTATATAAATATACTCTAATAAAATGGATTTTTGCCAAGAAAAAATATCCGATTTTACTCTATGGCTGTATTTTGAACAAAATACAAAGCACTCCAATTTTGAATGCATAACCTGTATACTATGGAAAAAGTACTGAATAATTATGTTTTTTAAACAGATCATCAACATTAATTCTGGTAAATATATTAAAATTAAGTAACAAATCTATGAGTGGAAAAATCTCGTATGAAATAAAACTAGGGAAATAAGCACACATTTAAACTAAAGAGATTCATAAATTAATAACTAATTTCTTAAGAAGATATAAAACATTTGAATTTTGCTTGAAATACAATAAAAAGAAGTAAAATATCATTACTTGCACATAGTATAAATTCAGCTAATATTTACTCTCATTTAACTAAGGATTTTTGTATTTGAAATGACACGATAACATAACACTAGTAGGTAAAGTGTCACTTTACATTTTTAAGGTATTGAGGTATAAATTTACTTCTAGAAGATAAACGTTAAGGAAGAAATTTAACAAAATATAACGATATTAAAGATGATAATAAAAACATGTAAGTAACATAACAAATGAAAAAAAAATTCAAAATTAAGAAATGATCGTGGTTTTTTATACCTAATTATCTAAGGAACTAATGAAATAAAATTCTAAAGTATTATACGTCATCACTCTTCTGCAGTAAAAACATGATTCTCAGTTAATTACATATATTTATGCTTCATTACTTCCAAAATCCTCTATTATGTAATTCATCACTTTTAATTCTTGCACAGTTATTCATTAAGGATTCCACTTGTTAATATATCCCTATAATTAGTTTTCTCTTGCCAATTATTACATAAATATTTAAATTTCCCCTTAGGGAATAATTGAGAAGCTGTACTTTTCTTCTAAAATTGTTATCATTATTTTTTCTGCAGAAACTTCTGATTTTCCGAAAAGTAATAATTGGAGATACTACTTATTCTTCTTGAGTAAGAAACATTGTAACAAAAATATATTTAGGTAAAGAAAATCATGGAATAGATCGAAATTAATCCTTTTTAATATAATAAAAGCAAACATATATTTTATGTTGCATTTAGATATAATGTATTTATGTAAGAATTGACTGATGACTGTGAGAATTGACTGTGATGTCACGATCATGTGATTCCGTCAACCGGTGAATATGGCGTCGTTTGTTTTCTATTGTGTACGATTTTTTTGTTATTAAATATTTACATTTTACTTTCTAAAATGTCGTATTTTGCTGAAATGGTTGCTCAATCAGTTATAGAAAGGATAATTAGATAGAAAAAACAATTTTTTAATATCATTATAACAAATGTAAGTGCTTTGATAGCATGATGAAGCGTGAGGATTATATACCATCTTCCCAGTGTTTATGTGTTTGACCACTCTTTGAATAATGTTTTCAACACCATAAGACAAATGAAACTTCTTCAAAAATGATCTGGGATAGATGTAGACTTACTTCTACAAGAATGTAAATATTTAAAAGCAAATATTTGTTTTTTTAAATCAAGTCATATTGAGAACATATCACGTTTAGTTAACTTAAATTTTACTTATTTTACAAATTCTCAGAGTAGTTAACAAAGGTACTTCAGCGTTTGAATATCTAAAATTAGAACACAAGAATCTGATATGTAACCATACATATATCAAAAAGAAGTATATATATTTATAAAACTTATTTACTTAGTAATTTTACAATATTACAGGGAAAAAGAAAAAAATAAAGGAATGGAAAAATATCTTACTTTATATATTACAGCTCTGTTAATGTTTATACTAGTTGATGAAATAAGAACCACTTTCAAACATTAGAAATCAAAATTATCATTTACCATTTAAAACATTACACATAAAAAAATTGTGCTATATTTTAAAAATCTTTATTCACTGCACTTCTTAAAGTAAAATATATGATTTATCGATAATTGAATTCCAAATATGGTAATTAATTAAGGCATTAAAATTTTTAAATTCGAATGTGTATAAAGTAGAATATATTTTCGTGTCCATATACTAAATATAAAAGTTCTGCTCTCTCTTACATGACCAAAATAAAAAAAAGTCATTTTTGAATTCATAATTCTTTTAGAAAAAAAAAAATTGTAATATATTTGCGTGGTATCAACACATATGTTTTTCAGAGTTTGAGTGTGTGGTATAAAAACTTGTCTTACACATATACAATTTTTTTTACTGCATATGTATAATAAATATGCATTTATTGGTATTTGCACAGTTTGTAGATTTATCATTTTAGAGAGAAGATTTTTTTATATTTTTGCAAAAATAAATCTCATGATATAAGTCCTGAATAAATTTGTTGCATTGAGTTTGTTGCAAATATTGACCTAAGGAGAGTACTTTCATCAATTTTATGATATTTATCGAAGAGAATTACAGATAACTTTTTTTCAAAATTATTGTTAAGAGGTTAATTGGCCAAAATCACTGATATTCTTGTGCGACATATGTTTCGAAGACAAATTTTGGGCTCTTGAGTATTACAATGATCAATTTCTTTTTTAAAGTATATTTATATATAAAAGGACACTTTAGATACATATTAGTGATAACAAAATAAAATGCCAATACATTTCTCCAAGTAGGTTTTAAGTTTGCATGAAATGGAACTCAAGAATTTAACACTAAACATAAATATCTGGTCAAGAGACATAACTAGTAGAAATTGTGAATGGAAATTTTATGCAACTATTTTTTTTCCATATTATTGTATTAAATTGTTTCTACCTTATTTTTGCAATTCATTGTGTTATAAAAATAAGATTCATTTTCATCAAAGGATAAATATTTATTTTTAATCAAAAACTTTCATGTTAACTCTATCTAATATGAGATAAACAATAGCTTAAAGAAGTATGTAATTCAATAAGAAATTAAATTGAATTTGTGAAAATTATAGCATTTTTTCTGATGAAATATTCCTTAATATTATACAATTATTTAAAACAGGTTCTTCAACATTTTAAAAGCACTTTATACAAAGGCAATTAAAAAAAATTATTGATTTGTTAATGTAAATTTTTAATATAGTTCATACTCGCATTAATAATCTGAATTTGCGATCCAAGTGTCGCATATCCATGCATAATATTTAGTAGCCGAGATATAAAGGCGATCTTCATATTAGATTGAATATTTCTTAAAAATTATGTATTAATATGATTCATTTATTTAACCTAATAGTGAACTAGTATTTTCTTTTATTACTTTTTATACAATCATTTCTAAAAAAATTTCCAAACATTTTAAAAGGATAATTACTAAGTAAATCAGATAGACAAAAACATGAATGTTATTTTATTAGAAACATTTTCAAATATTTTTAAACGCTTCATAATATTGTACAAAATATATATGCAGTATTTATATGCAATACATCGTGTCAACAAAAAAAAAATATCAACAAATAACTCTTCCACAGTGAAATAAAATATTCATTTGAATTTCAAGTGTATGTAGGTAAACTCGAGTGAATATAATATATTTTTTTAGAAAATTATTATTTACCATTTCTAAGTAATGAAGTACTGGGGGGGGAAGAGAAATTTCATGTATAACATTATTTATATATATAAATTAACACCTGTGTGAAGAACAGGTTTTTCAGCTAGTAGCATATGAGTACAAAGAAAAAAAATTAAGAACTTCCTATAGAGTATTGATAAATCAAACAAAAATTACGGTATTATTTCAAATGTCTGACACTTATAATGCTTCACATAGAGTGTTTAATGTCCCCATTCGTAATCCATACTATTATAAAATTTGCAACTCATAAAGTTGTAAAAAAATTCAATTTTCATCCCAGGAGACATATATATGAATCATATACTCACATCCTTAATTACCTTTACATGCATAATAATGAGTTTTCAGGAATTACACTATTTTAAGGATTTGGGCAAAAAAGCAAAATAGTTTAATCATGGATAAACAAATATTTACTTCTTAAGTATCCACTGAGATTTCAAAAAAAAAGATGAAAAAAAAAACACTTTTACCAAAAGATAATTCTTTTCATTTATCTAAAACTTTAATATTAACTAATGTTATATGTACAGTGGCTTCAAGAAATAAACTTTTTTGCAAGTTAGAGATATGTACTTCAAAAAATAAAATAATAACACATCAAATTAATTGTAATAATTTCTAAAAATTGTTACCCATTTTGTCATGGTTTCATTCCCCTTAAGAATATTGTATTTTAATTTAAAGAAATAAATTACATTAAATTTAAACAGCAAATAATTATTATAAATAATTTAGAAATCGATAATTTGCGTGTGGAAGGTAAAAATCAAAGAAACATTTCTTGAATTTTTGTAAACATTCCTCCCACAAATTATCATCAAATTGAAAAAAAAATTCAGAATAAATATTTTTTCCTGACTTTGAACTATTAATTAAATTACGCAAACAGACATTTTTTATATTATTCACACTTAACTGACACTGTGTTTTATAATAATAGGTGTAAGCTCTTTTTAAAGAAATGATATCAATGTTATTCGATAATCATACAATTTTAAAAAAGTAGTTTTAATTCTATACTGTCAACCATTCTTGAGCAAAACTATATAATAAATAACTACTAAATTAATTAAGAACTTAAATAACTAAGAGCCATACCTAAGTGTACCATGGACTATAAATAAATGCTAGTAACCAACCGAACTAGGATAAATAAATATGCTAGCTAACACTAGTCGGAAGTAGACATTTACCTAATTAGATAAATAAATTAGAATAAAACAAAAATTATATAAAAGAGTTGTTCCGATTATTTCCTAACAAATATATATTCTAAAATAATACAAAAAATACAATGATATCATATGTTTTTAATTAGATAAAATTAAGAATTCGCAAGTGCTATGAATTTCACACGTGCATTTATTGACGTTGGAATCACGTGATTACTTACTGGCGTCAGTCTGTCCATGAAGT
This sequence comes from Trichonephila clavipes, assembly GCA_019973935.1. Lineage (NCBI taxonomy): Eukaryota > Metazoa > Arthropoda > Arachnida > Araneae > Nephilidae > Trichonephila > Trichonephila clavipes. Next base: position 132,708 of record BMAU01016002.1, on the reverse strand, counting down.
TTCTCCATTATGTAGTTATAAAAAAGAAAGAATGATTTAATACTATAATATTCCTGCAAGAAGAATGATGTTCACCCAGATGGAAAAATTGAATTCAAATTAATGTGCTAGAAACTATATCAAGACGAATAACTAGTAAGTTACATTTTTATTACTCAGTTAATTTATTAACACACACAATATCATTGTAATCGCATTTATTATGAACATAGATTTTATAAAAACAAGTTATTATAAATATATTAGTGTTTTAGGATACTCACAAAGAAGTAATATAAAAAAAATAAGTCAATTTCTAATTAGATCAAAGAAAAATTTCATTTTAGCTACTTACTATTAAATAGTTACAATTAATATAAATATGTATATATATATGACAGAATCATAGCATTAAGTGGTAATTATTTTTTTTTAATTATCATTAAATTATTGTTTTGCATCCAACCAATCGTGTATATAAAATTTCCGTTCAACTGAATGATTTAAAACATGAAAAAAAGGAAAAAACCTCTTCAAGTTTTGACACCAGTCGCCTAAATGATCGCTAATTCGCCAAAAATGATGCCAACATGGCTGTATTTGCAATTATTTAAATAATTAGTTTTTATTAATTAATTTTTATAAATTATAATTAAATTACTGTATTGTCTCATCCAAAATAAACATATATATAAAATTTCAGCTCAATCGAGAGCCTTAAAACGTTTTTATTAACGATTGAAAATTCCACGAAGATAAATAAATATATAGATAGTGTAAGCTAAAAGTTGGGATTTGAGAAAAAAATCTTTATGTACCCCTCTATTTCCTAATTTCAAATTCAGTATGCACTTGGATCCCGAATTAACGAGCCCCTGTTTAATGAATTACCTGATTTAAACAATTTTTCTCTGTCTCCGATTAAAACGATGGTAGAAAACTCATATTTAACGAATAATAGATCCCGAATTGATGAATTATTCCAACAGCTGTAAAAAATTTACTAGGTATTATTAGAAAAAAATTTTATTATCTTTTAATAAAATGTGATACATATTTTTTTTTGTCTGGAACTGAAAAAGTTTTCTTGTAGGCAGCAAATTTCAATAGAAAAAGCTATTAGAATTATTAGACTGCATTAGACAATGCAGACGAGTCATGTTGTTGTTGTGGCTAATGCCACCTGTCTGACGTAGTCAGAACGAGGCCCACGAAATTCATCGTGGCATGGGCAAGAGGTACGCCTGTCGTTGGCCTTGAGCACCATACAGGTGACAGTGCGATTTAAGCTCAGTGAAACTTCCCCGAAGGGACGATAGTTGGCGACACGACCTCTATCTCCACCTCCACAATTTCTGCATGTAAACTGAAGGGGAGGGAAATATTCTCCAGTACATAATTCTTGATAACATAAAATATAAACTCCTTTGCAACAAGTAGCATTAAAAGTAATCTGTGTTCGTCATTGAAGTTGGTGGCTTTGATTACGCAACATTCAACATTCAGTGTTTATCAAACTGTGGGGCTCGCCACACTGGGAAGAGCATGATAACTCTACCTAGGAGACGTGGACACATTTAAAAGTATTAAACAAAATATTATTTAAAATACATTATTAATTCACTGAAAATAAACAAAAAAATACATTTTGACATAATAAAAATTCAAATATACATTTACACTGATGTAATGCACTTATAAATGTATCAGTACTGCAGAATATATTTTATAATTAATCGAACAATACTAGGGTAAGAACAAGTTTAATAATTACAAGTGACTCCAGGGGCTTGTCTTGTACAAAACTATTTACAAAAACTTACACTTATCTTGATAAGTTGCATGATTTGTATTTAGTCCCTTAACTGTCTGTTAAAAGTTACGCGATTCACTACGAAATGCCACCATTTTTTTACGTAAGCACGCGAATGAGATGTATGGGGAGGGGGAGAAGAACATAAATAAATAAGTAAATCCTCCGCAAATACTGTTAAGATATTTTTATTGCTTGCATTCCAAAGCCTTCAGAAGAATTTTATGAATAGCAGTGCACAGAAAAGATCGCATTTCTGAAAGTCGTATATATACGTCCTTGGCAATGAAGGCTTTTGGTGTTTGACACGTTTATATTTGCCGGTGGCACTTAAGAGGTTAAAGTTGTATATATTGTAGCCTTAGCATCAAATTATAGTATTATTGAATTCAATACATTGCTATTGTATGGAGGGGGGGTGATGAAAATTTTAGTTGAATATATTGGGTTACAAATATTGAAAGATTTAGAAGCGTTGACATAGATTAAACATGAATTCTACATTTAGGAATCAATAATATGATCACTTTTAAACTTTAGAGGGTGATTTCCTACTAAATGCTTCTCTCTCAAGGCGACAGCTATTGTAATGTATTTACACAATTCACTCAATCTGATCTCTATTTGTTATAGAGATTAAGAAAATAATTTTTCGCTATCAATCTCTTTAAATAAACTTTAACGAATATCAAATGGCAGGAAAAATAGGGGCTACCAATTCTGGTTGTAGATTGGTAAGATAACTTGTAATGCTTTGCTAAACTTTTCGATTTTTTAAAAAATAATTTTTGTGCTTTAATTAAATTGGTGATTTAGTAGTAATATTAATAAAATGATGGAAACGGTACTCATCTTATGCGTTTTTGTAAAAGGAATCGATTGAACTAACAGTTTATGTTATAAGGAATACAATAAGACGTAAAAAATAACTTAAATATTTTTAAAATATACATTTAAAAGCTATTTTAATGCATATGAGTTACAATGCAAATTCAATGAAAAGATATATCAGCTACAAATAACTAGTTAATATTTTTCTGATCAATTCTTAGTTTTCTTTTGGTTTATTATGAGTTCAAGACTAGTACAACTGAAGAACTCATAGGCACATTACACTTTTTTACGGTCAATTTTCTCCCCTTTTTTTGACGTAGTAGTTAGGAGACTCATGTGTCATCATCATCACTTTACAGAGGCTCAGAATTACGAGAACTGTCGCCAATAGATCTCGTTTTTGCTTCATAGTGTGCCATTAATATAACACTAACCCACTCTAAATTGCACACAGTTACCAAGTCATAAACATATGGCTGACGCTGTCAAGTCATGGGTTGTAATCCTGATGTAGGTAAAAGGTAAAAGTAAGGTAAAGGTAAGGTAAGGTAAGGTAAGGTAAGGTAAGTCCCTTCACGTAAAGAGACTGTTCCACATACTTACTCGAAAGAATCGAGATCAGCCAAAGGGTTTCGAGCTGCGAACCGATCCTCCGAGAATATACTTTATTTATACATTGAAAGAAATACATATGCAAAATAGTCGTGATTGGGGGGCATTCTACAAATTTCTTGATAATAGAGGGAAGAACCTAAAATGTAGTAAAATTACACTGCTGGCCACTGTAAATGCAACACCAAGAAAGACAAGATATAGCACAACAAAATTTATTTTGTAGATAAAATGTTGACCAAGTATCAAATTATTAAATTCATAGACTTCTGTGAAGCGTGATTCCTGCCAGAATCAGTAGTCAGAGTAACCACCATTGTTAGAGATCACCACTGCTACACGCCTTGGCATTGATACAAATAGATTTTAGATGTGTTCTTAAGGTAAAGAGTAGACCAAGCAACTTCCACACGTTGTCAAAGTTGATCTGGTGTGGCAGCTGGGGTTGTAATCTGGGTCAATCATTGAGCAACCATGGATAACATGTTTTTTATCAGCAAAATATCCGGAGAGCGAGCCGGCCAGGGAAACAATTCAATCTGGTGTTTGACGAAGAACCTTTGGACACTGCGTGTCACGTGTGTTCACGTATTAACCTGTTGAAATATGGCTGTGTCCAAGCCCTGAAGGTAAGGAAGGATAACTGGTCCTACACCTCAGAGATGTAGCGCTGGTTGTTTAATGCACCGGCAATGCGTACTACAGAAGTGCGAAAGTGATATCCAATCCACCCTCCACCTTAATACCCGGTACAGGACCAGTGTTGCGGTGCATAACAAATCTGTTCAGCATCCTCTTTCCAACGGTGTCTAGAGATTCAAATCCGAGTATCGTGGTGTGGCAGACAGAAGCGTGACTCGTTTTTAAAGACATCTTCATTCCCTTTTACCACCCATATCCTTCTTTCATCGCGCCTTTGGTGGCGGAGACCTCTGTGGTTCTACATCAAGGGTAGACCAAGCAATGGACGTTTTGCGGACAGACCACTCTGCTGTAAAAAGCGTCGAGATGTACGCGCTAACACTAAATGATGCGTTACAGACTCAATGTGATGTGCTACGGTCCGTGATGTGACTGAGGGATCGGTCACTGCCCTGCACACAATTTGCCTGTCCTCACATGATCTGGTGTAATAAGGTGGACCCGATCCACCACGTCTGTTCATCGCACCCTCCTGCACCCAACGGTCACATATCCGCATTACAGTTGTTTGGTTTTGCACAACACGACTAACGATTTATCTGAAAGTTAATCCACAATCTCGGTAGGCCACTATCCTTCTTCTGTCGAACTCGGATACTTGCTCGAAAGCTGATTGCTGTTTTCTAGGGGACATAACTGATCGTTTTTTGAAAAATACCACAAGAAAAAGAAAATTGCCGAAATGGATATCTTCGCAATCTCCAAGCCGTAAATAGCGCTTTGAGGTGGCACCACAGGCGCATGTGATGTGAGTCTGCGCTAAAATTCTAATAATTTGCATATCTCACCTCTGCTAATGCATGTTGTAAATTTCATGTTATTTTCATGCTTCCTTCAGTGTGTTCAATTTAAGGTGGTCATCAGTGTACTTTACAAAGATGCCCCTCACCGTATAACAAGATTTGAATTATAACAAATATATCAATGCATATAGTAAATAAGAGAAATAAAAATCCCAAATACTCACGCACAGATGCTCTCTTGCTAGTGACGAAGAATAGTCTTTGGAAAAGAAATAACACATACAGGGAAACCATATATATATATAAGGGAATGTAAAAGCAGGTATAGGAGGACTGCTATTTAAAAAATAGTGAAGGTCAACGACTATTTTAGTATTATATATTTGGAAGGAGAGCAATTGAGACAGTTCCCGAGCAGCAACAGATGGATAAACCCTCACTAAGAGAAGAAGTACCTGCAGAAGCTTGACATATGGCCAGTAGGTGTAACTTGAGAATAAACCTGCAACAAAAGAGGAAGAGTTATCCCATCCACCCCACTTCCTAGTACAATGCTTTGCCCATCAAGGCAAAAGAAGCAACAGTCTGCACGGAATGCAAGCCAATAAAGGAAGGAAAGGAAAAGAGACCTTCTGAATAGCATACTGTAAGAAGAAATGGGGGTTGACACTCAGCAAAATGCAGGAATGAACCAGCAAAGAGCCAGAAGAAAGTAAATTTTATTTTAAAAAAAGTTTTATAAAAATAAAGAGATTAGAAGACCAAGAAACAGAGAAAAAGGGTGGGATGGGTAGATTATAGGTTAATCATTGTATACGGATTTGGAAATAGCTAAGCAAAAAACTAATGTATTTTGAATAGTGTAATTATTAATAGAGTTCACCTAAGATGGAATAACATTGCGTTTGGGATTAACAGTGGAATACATAATGCCCGACGTCCCCGTGTGATCCGCATTTGCAGTTTGGAGAAGAAATGCACATGTGGGTAATTTTTTTTTTATTTATTTTTAATGTTTCAATATACAAATTGAACCTACTTCTTTTCCCCTTGGAAGTCATCAAAGCTTCTTTGCTTTGTATCATTTAATCTCCAATGGACATCAAATGCTTTGCTGCTATAGGTTGATGGGTACTTCTATCTATTAGCTTCAACTTCAGTAAAAATTCCTTGCTTTGTTACTCGTATATAGGTAAAATTAAAAAAGAATATAAAAAATTGATAATATAAAAAAGATAATATTAAAAATTATAGATAATATAAAAAATTGATTCAGTAACAAATATTGTACTTAATGCCAATATTGTACAAGAAACATTACAATTTAATGCAAAATCTCACCAAGAAAATGATTAAATCTTCAAAAATAAGTTTGAAGTGGTCCATCTGAGAGATACCACTTGCCTTACGATGAAACTTTTAGAAGCGCACCTATTGAAGAGTTATCAGCATTTGCATCAGGAGTTCTGCAATGCACATTTGATCATATACTTCAAAGCTTTTCAAGAGTCCACTCCTGAGTTGTAGGGAATCAATGATGAAACCAATGGGGTTTCAGTATAAAATATTAATTATAGGAATATGGTTCCTCACATTATCAAATTATAAATGCATTTAATCCTTTAGCAGGCAGTGGTTAATAGGTCTAGCCACATATTAAAGAATTTTTCTCCAAGTGGCTGATGGATATTTACTTAATCCAAATGAATCAATTGAAACTAAAACGCATGACAATCACTACTGATGGCAGAACGATATTTATTTTTGCATTTCATGTCCTCAGAAAAACAGTTTAGTAAAAAACAGTTTTTCTCGATGTAAATCTACAAATTGTATTTTGATTAATATAAATAAAATTTTATGATCGTTGAAAAAATGTTTGACATGTCTTAAGTATACTTTTCTCTCATCTGAATGAATTAAGTAAACTTGCAATTACAAAAAAAGTTTTATTTAGGTTTTGGGAAAGGTTTTATATGTGGATAGAGGCTCTATCCACTGCCCACATAGAAAAGAAAAATGACCTATAATTGTTTGCTTTTCTACACTCGAGAGAGAACACTTAGAATCATGTGAGAATATATGCCAATTTCTCTCAATGTATATCCTAAGTATTCTATATATACTCTTAGTAAGTATTCTATGTTTTACACTAATTCTATTGTTATTTAATCGCACTTATACTTTGTATTTAATTGTTATAGAAACATTTATTACAAAAATGTCAATTTTTTATAAAAAAAAAAATTGTAATGTGATTTATTATTTCCGTCATGAAAAGTAAATTAAATGTCCTAAGTGCGTGGTGGCTATAACGTCTAGTCATCTAACAGGAAAAAAAACCTTGATCAAATATTTTTTGTGACTAAATAATGTTTATAGAGAATGAGAACTTAACATTTATTAAGCAGTTTATCACAGAAGAATGTATTTTAGATTTGTGCCCGTTAAAGGGTTAAATTTGTTACAGATAAACTAACATCAGATGGAAATTGTAGGTTATTTGTAGAGATACAAATGCATAGTTACCAAAAATGTTTCTAAAACAAGTAATAAAAAAAAACAATTCAATTCCTATTCAGTTTAACAAAGAAAAATTTATTTTAGTTAATTTCCGTCAAATAATTTTCGCCCATCCGGGATAGTGGTTAGCGACACTGACTGCTGGTCCCTAGGACCTGGGTTCGAATCCCGGAGAAGACGTGGATGTTTGTAAATGTATAGTACCTTCACGGCATGGGAGTACTTAAACAGCCGTCGAGCCGCAAGTCCTCTCGTGAGGTTGGTGGCAGGTCCCTGACCCTCCCACAGAGTGTTCTCCCTTAAAATTAGGGTGGAACCTAGCTAAGTCGTACTGTCACCTTTATGGTGCTCAAGACTACGGTCAACGACAGACATGCATCTAGCCCGTTGCCATGATGAATTTCATGGGCCTCCTTCCGACTACGTCAGAGAGGTGGCATTAGCAACGACAACAGCACAATTCATATAAATATGCATATGCATATGACAGAATCACAGTATTAAGAGGTAATTATTTTTTATTAATTATCTTTTATGTGTCATCTTGTCATCCAAAACAATCGTGTATATAAAATTTCAGCTAAAATGAGCACTTTAAAATGTGAGAAAAAAAAACCTTTTTAAGTTTTAACAAATATCACCAAAACAGTATCAAAATCGACAAAATTGATGCCAAAATATCTGCAATTCTTTGAATAATTACTTTTAATCTATAGATTTTAATAAATATAATTAAATTACCGTACTGTCCTCCAAAAGATTCGTGTATATAAAATTTCTGCACAATGGAGTTCTTTAAAAAATATTTTACTAATGATTGAAAATTTGAATAAGATATTGGAAGATTTTGAACTAATATTTGAAATTATATAAAATGTTTGAAAACTGAATTCGTTTCCTTTTATTTGAATTATATTTATCGTTTTCGTCCTGGAGTAGCATTTAAATATGATGATTTTCCAGACTAAACCACAATAAAAGTTCTTTAAAAGTTAAAAGTCTTCCCAATTCTAGTATATTTCTTAAGATAAAAGGAAACGATATTTTCCGAAAGCAAAAAAGTGATGCTTAATGAACCAAAAACATTGAAGTTATATATAGCAAGAAACGTGGTATTTCAAAAGCTATTTCAATTGCCATGAAATTCTAAGAAATATGAAACAGACTACACAAATAAGTACTTGCACAAAACATCGTTTGTAAAGATATGAAAATAATGCTTCTTTTGGCTTCAAATGTTTCTGAAAACGACCTAATGGTAAATTTACTAAATATATTCGCTCACTATTGATTCTACATAAAAAGAGTAAAGAAATAAATATATATTTATACATCAAACACATATAACAATGTACTTCAATACACGTTATTGTACACAACATTATTTCCGCTGCATACAAATAGTAAGAAAATAAAAAAAAAAGCTTTATTTTTCAGTAAACAATTTGGAGTGTAACATTTCAGCACTATATAAAGCCAATTGTCTTACGTAAATTAGTAATTCTTTAGAAAATAACTGAAAAGATATATATCGCTTACGATTCTTATAAAACAAATAAAATATAATGATGAATATAATTAGCATAAGTTATCCCTTTTATTTGCCTCAATTGTCTAAGTGGAAGGGATGCAAACCTTTAAAATTTAAGAGGTGAATTATCTGTCATTTTATTGGCAACGCAGTACGGCAGTGTTTCTCAAAGTGTGGAGCGCGCCCCCCTGGGGAGGCGCGAGCATATCGAAAATTTAAAGCTTTTTTTTTTAAAAAAATATTCAGAAAGGAGTGAAACAAAATACTTTTTTCCATACTAAAAAAAATGCACAACAACAATGATATAATTTATGTTTATCATCCGGCGTTTTTCTTTTTAACGTAAAATATTACTCGTTAAAAGAAAAAACGAAACCCAGACCCTGAGAAAAATTCTAAGAAGATAAACATTTCATCACTGTAATTATTATTGAAATACTGTACATTAGTAGAAGAAAGAAAAGGAAGACATGATTCACTTTTCAGCCAGGCAGCATAATACATTTGCTGATAATTTGATTGACCTTCAAACTTACTGGTATGGTTTCTACATTAGTTCCATCCCATCTTTTATGTATTTGTTTTTCGCTTAGAGAAATTGTAAATAATGAAGAGTTTTACGATATTTGGAAAAGCATTGATTGATTTGAAGGATTATTTGGCTAAGATTTACTTTTAAGAGTATTCTCAAACATATAAAGCATAGTGAAAAACGTCATAATCTTTTTTAGAACATCCGCATTTTTTTTCTGAATACACTTTTAACCCGGGAGCGGTGGTGCGGGGCATCTGTGATCTCCATTGAAGGAAGTTGAAACTGATCAAGCAAAAGAATGCATAATATTCATGATTGAGGAACACGATGAACATGAAACGAAAGGAAAATTTTCAAATGCTTCATAAAAACTCCATCAACTGAAATATGAAGCCATAAGTGTACCACAAGGTTCAGTTCACGTTGTCAAAAAGACACAAGAAAAAAAAGAAGTTCAACTTGATATTTGTTGATCACCTAAGGTGTCACGAGTTCGAGCCCAGTGGCACTAAATACCCGTTGTGTATGGGGAGGTAGGTGCACGTTAAAGATGTCGAGAGCTCAAACGTTCTCTTGTTGGAGTGGTGTGGTAGTTAAAAGAGGCCAGCTCAAGTATCGTCCTCGTCAACCATTGTTCAAAATTACGAGGTCCGTCTCTAAAAGCCCTCGTGTAGCTGAACAGTGCGACGACGTTAATATTCACTCACTCGATCATGAAAGCTCATTAAAACTACAATTACTTGAACAAAATATGACAGCTTTGCCAGCAAATAACATTTGTGTAATGTTAGTGAAAAGTGTCTCTGATTTGCGTCCTTTATTAAGGTATTGCACTTTTGAATCATTTTAGTTCAGTTTTATTGGGTTTTTTCTAAAATCATCAAATAAAAATTGAACATTCCTTGAAAGCCGGTAAGTGTACTTTCTCTTAATTAAATTATACACTGGAATTCTGATTTGTATCGTGTAGAAGTTGAGAACCATTCTGAAGTATCTTGAAATAGATCCGTAATCCACTCGTAACTTGCTACCAAGTTGTCCTCATCAAGAAAATACTTTTTAAAATTCTTTGCCAACATGTCTAAATGATTTTACATGGTTTTAAAAACAATTTTCACATGTTGTTCTTTAGATTTGTAAGTTTTGACACATAACTATGTGGAGCATTCCCCCACCCCCCAATCATTTACTTCAGTAGTGGTAAACCCAAAATTTAAGTATTTTTGAGAATATTTCCTTGATTTAATTTTCGGAACCATACTCGTCTGTGTACTTGTTGATTCTTTATCATCATCGAATGTTTGCTTACGACTTAAAAATGCATGTATGATTTTGTTTTAATCTATTGCCATAAATACTTAATTACCGTAAATTACAATTAACGTGATAATTAAAAAATGTACATTCAAGGTAAATTTGGTAGCTATAGAAGTACTGAGTCGACCATAACTGACTAGAATTGTACGAGGAAAAACATTTTTACATGTTTTGCGCATACGTCCGATAGGTTGCCCAGACTCACCCAAACGTACCCATTAATGCCAAATGTGATGGATATGATAGAGGGCAACATAGACTAGACAATTTTTCTAATGACATTTGTACTTTGAGAAATGGATGCTGAAGGAATTATATCTTTAATTAAATATATCATTTTGCGATCTGTTCCAATTAAAAATTAGTGAAAAAAATAACATAATATATATAAGTAAGTAATATATATATATATATATATATATATATATATATATTACTTAAAAGTAACATATACAAAATTTAATACTTATACAGTTTATAATTGAGATAGCATTGTAGCTTTCGTGTAAAAGTGCATTTTTATTGCAGTAAATACATTATTGTTATACAGGGGGGGCGCGACAAAAATTATGGTTTAAAATTGGGTCACCAGTATTGAAAGTTTGAGAAACACTGCGGTACGGAGTAACATGAGTGAGTGAATATTAACGCTACTCTGTTCAGGTACATGAGGCATTTTGGCGATGGACCTCATAATTGTGAACCATGGTCAAGTGACGAGGACGACACCTGAGCTGTCACCCATCTCTCCGAACTAGCACACTACACCAATGGGAGGACGTATGATCTCTCTATATATTTGACGTGCATTTCTTCCCCATATGGCGGGTCTCTAGTGGTACTGGGCTCGAACTCGTAACAAACCAGCAACGATACAATACCTTGATTACAGAAGGCAACATGGAGGAAACGAGAATTATTGGCAATGGACATTGTAATTTTGAACCAAAAAAGAATTGATAAATAGAAAGGTTTAAATTCCGTACCTTCATCACGAGTCATGATATCCCTAATGGTCTATGACTCAAAAATGAAGTTACGGTCATGTAAGTTTAATTATTTAAAGTTTTCAAAGTTCATAGAGTGACAATATCAGATACTTGCTTGTAACGCCAAAATAAATGGTCCTCTCTGCAAACAGTATTGTTGCATGCGCGTGGGGACAATGTTCGCTTTAATAATCGTATTAAAACCCCTTGTTCGTTCTAATCATTCTAAAAAAATATTTTGTTATTCTCATGATTTTCTTTACTATAAAACTAATAGGATATTTTAAAAAGAAAGTAAAATGATATTAGTTATTAAACAATTTTAACCCTGGATATTCTTTAAAACTTTAATTCAGATGTTCCCGAACTTTTTTTTTGTCTCACAGACCTCTTGCTATGTTTTGTTCTTTAAGTAGACCTTTAATGCATAATATTAAATTTTTACACATTTATCAACTTAAATGGCTTGTTAGTAGCTGATACAGTGCCACTTACATTAGAAGATTTTAATTTTTCAACTGTAGTTAAGTATTTTGTTTAATACTTAAGAAACACATGTAATTAATTTAAAATTTAACCCTAGAATGCTACCCATCCTTCTAGAAGACTACGGTTATAACAAATAACCTTGCACCATTCCCCCTTTTCAGAAAAAAACAAGAAATGTAACGTGCAACTCAGTGACCTTGGATAATACAGATAATGGTATTTGTTTTTCTCAAAATATTTTGTCACATAGTATTTTAGTACAATGTTAGTCTGGGAGTGGAAAGGGTATCAGTTAGGTTTGTAATTGAGAATCTGTCTCACTTCTTTCCCCGGCGTTTTCGAGATGATGTCAAAACGTTTTCGAGAAGAACACTTTTGAAATAAATCTGAGGCTCTCTGAGAATTATTAAAAGAGGTAATTGATGAGGATAATTTTATTTCTGAGGAAGAATCAGAAAATGAAAGTTTTATTGAAGTTCAATATCACGAATTTACAGATAGCATGATAAATATAAGTTTAGTGAATGCATATATTATATATGTACATAATATGGCTCGCAAATCTGAAAATGCGCTATATGGTAGAAAGTTTGCGATAAAGCTAAGTGAAGATCTCTTTGCGCCATGGTTGAAGAAACGGATAAATGTGTCCATATTTTCCCTATCAACAGGGACAATTATGTGTGAACTTTTGAAATTGGAGCAGGACATTGAACCCCCTTAACAATTGGAAACTAAAGACAGGAAAATATGTGCCTTTTGCCCATGCAAGTTGCATAGAATGACACGAAATTTTTCTTTATCATGTTGTATAGCAGTGCTTCTCAAACTTTCTATACTCGTGACCCAATTTTCAACCATAATTTTCATGACACCGCCCTTACAAACAATAATAATGTATAGAATTCAATAAGAATATAATTTGATGTAAATCTGCAATACGACTTTAATTATAAACCATACAATTTATCAAGATACGTATTAAATTTGTATATAATTTGATGACGTGCCCATAGAATCACTGGTAATTATTAAACTTGTTCTTGACTTAGTACTGTTAAGTTAATTATGAAATACATTGTGCAGTACTGATACATTTATACGTGTATTATATCAGTGTAAATGTGTATTTTTTTTTTATTATGTCAGAATGCAGTATTTTTTCTGCTTCCTTTCAGTAAATTAATAATGTGTTTAAACAATGTTTGTTTTAGACTTTTCGATGTACTCGCCCCCCCCTCTTGTAGGGTTATCACGCCCCCCAGGGGGCGCACCCCACAGTTTGAGAAACACTGTTGTAGATCAATGTGGGAGAGCATCAAGCTAAAATGCTTAAATATTGCTTCTAAAATAAATACAGTTTACTTTCTTCCTTTTGTGAAGGTTGGATGTCATGAAATCAATTGCATGCAGTACAACATTTTTGTTATTAACCTTTAAAAGGAGATTTAAGCTTGTTAAAACTCATATATCGTCTGGGAGACGCATGGTTACCATTACCGTAAGTTTTTCAAAGGGTAGCATTCTACGGTAAAATGCATGAAAAAACTGAGTAAAAAACAAAAATGCTTTTAATGAGAGGGATTTTTCTGGCGCTTCAATAACAAATTTTCAACATTTGGTATTAATCTTGTCAAACACTTGCTCACTAGGAAAATAAATATAAAAAAGTATTTTACTACATTCTATAATTCGGAGTAAATAATAAGTGTAACATTTTAAAGCCAAATATGCTGACATCCATTCCTTAACACTTTATTATAAGATTTTTGTTAGTGCCTATTCCGATCAGTTAGTCTTGCAATGTGGCACTTACTTTCTTAAATATAGCCAAACTTTTCTTATCTACAACACTATTACCATAGTCAAAACATTCTCAAAAATAGTTTCAAAATCTTAATAGAGAACATTTAAATGAACACAGGTTAAAACGTCATCTTCTTGGCAGACTGTCAGGAATAAAATGAAAAACTGGGAAAATTCACAATTTCCAATATTATACTGCTTTAGCTTAATTCTGGCAAGATAAGCTGAAATGATGTGATCCTTATTTTAAAAATATATATGTTGTCACATAGTAACTACAAATTAACCTCATTAAGATCATCAAATAAATCCGTTAAATAACTAAAATCTGGTTTCCCTTTGATTACATTTTCTTTTAAAATTAAAGTCACGATCTGGTTTAATGAGAGTCACTATCATAGACCCCCTTTTATACCCCATGGACCTCTAAATTATTATTGTTCACTCACGTGAACCCTTTGTAATTTGTAATAGACCCTATGGAGTTCGACACAGATCACACCTTGAGAATCATTGCTTTAATTGTTTAGTTTTCCTAGGTTATTGTGTGTGTATATAGTGCCTGTAAAAAATTTCATCATTTACAAGCATCCAAAATTATTAGTGATTTTTTTCGCTATGATCTGAATAAAACATCTTTTTTTCAATTACTATTTTCTATAGTCCCATTTTTCCACATCTTGTGTGTACCTAATAATTTATCCATTTTTTTCTTAAATCTTCTAAAACCATGTAAAATAGTAGAGTGAAAATTGCACAGTTTTTTTAAGTATAGTTATTTATAGTTTCAAACAGTTTAAAATATTCGAAATCACCCATGCAAACCGAAAATTTATCGTGCATCATTCTAAAATAAATCAATAATGGTTCGTTTTATTCTTGTTAATTTAGTACGATAAAGGAAATATATTTATAAAAAATATATAGTCATTGGCGTCTGTGCTAAAATGGCCAAAAAGAAACAGTTGTAATATATTTCTGAAAACGTAATAAATGTCAGGTAATTTCTCTTAAAAATTATTCTCACGTACAATTGTAAGATGTTATCTCTCTGGGATTTTCTCCAATTGAAATAAGATTTTATTCTCCTTATAACTTCTTGCTGAACTTGGAACACATGGATAGTATTTTAGCTTTCTCTTTACGCAAGACATGTGGTCGAAATAGAAACTCAAAAATCATTGGACTTATTTGGACGTGATCGTAATACCAACAGAAAATAGAATTGCATTTTATTGATGTGTACCGTTTTCACGAAAAAAACACGCGCATACTGTAATAATTTAATGCTTTCACTCACATCATTAACAGGGAAATTACTCATCCATGCACTCTCAGAAATTTAATTAATTATGTTATAGTTAGGAAATACATTACGCAATTTTAAAAATAAAAAATTTTCGCCTAGTTTTGAAAATACTTGTATATACGTATATATAATGGTTAGACGAGAGCATAATATTAAATCATAATAATTTCAAAATCGATCTGC
The DNA here is from genome assembly GCA_019973935.1 of Trichonephila clavipes. Lineage (NCBI taxonomy): Eukaryota > Metazoa > Arthropoda > Arachnida > Araneae > Nephilidae > Trichonephila > Trichonephila clavipes. The sequence goes on along the minus strand of BMAU01016002.1, from coordinate 117,343 downwards.
ATGAAGCATGGTATTTTATTTTTTTAAAAAAATCTATATTGGTAATTACGTCTCAATAATGATTAAATTCAGTTATAAATATCAGTTATTTTTTAAATAAAGCTAATCTCCGTTTTAAATGCATCTGTTCCATTGTTCCGCATATACTATTTTTTTTGAATAAATACATATAGAGGAACACCCACACCGACACACAAAAGGAATTTATGTCAATTTACTAACACATTTGACTTAATTTTTGCATACTTAAAATTAAATAACATTCTAAGAGCTTTTTCTTCTATCCAAACTCCATAGAATATGTTAAATATATTTCTAAAGTATGCGAATTCGTAATATGTAGCAAAGTGATATATGTATAATATGTTCACAAAATGGCGTAACGTATACCCTCGCAAGGGGAGGGGGACAAAAGCTTGAACAACTCCATATACTTATTTAGATTTTTAATCCTGTAACAACGGTGCTTTGTAACTACCCACACCCATCCATTCATGTCTAGATTGATAGATTAGAACAGGAAGCTCGTTTTTTGGCTCGGAGACAGTGCACGAGACTTTGGGGTCATTGTCTATTGTTTGTCTTCGTGTCCAAAGGGACCGTAGGTCTGGAAGTCATAATGAACATAAAAGTGCTTCCGACATGTGACAATTGATGGTGCCTGTCTGACTGAGGAAACTTAAGAGGAGTGTTTAAGGGGATCATTTTTAAGTGAGGTGGGAGATCGGAAAGCATAGATCAGAGATCGAGATCGGATTCAATCGGAAAGAGGATTTCAATGTAGTAAGAGGAAAGAAAAGGGAATGAACACCGGTGGCTTCGAATAAGTTATGTAGCGAACTTCAAAGAAATATGGGGAAGTGTCCTTCGGACAAAGTAGTAATGTGTAGAGAATGAGAGTGAATGAACTCAATCACTAAAAAGAGAATGAAGTACCGGCATAGCGCAGAGAGACATTTCTATATTGCTTTGATATTAATTATTTCGTTGAGAAAATAAAATTTTCTTTTATTTATACAATTTGCTGTGAGTTCCTCATCACGCTACCATTCCACGATGTTACGGGTCCAAAACCTGACTTTGCAGGAAGCCCCAATACTCTTCGCTACGCCATTGTGTACGTACATCTGCATTTACACGTCTGCACATTCCAGTCACGGGCGTCAACAATAATGTGTAGAACAGCGTTTCACAATCTGGGACGAACCCCCTAGGGGTGTGTGATAGCTCTACGAGGAAGGCCAAGCATATTGAAAAGTCCAAAACAAAATATTAGTATTAATTTTTAAAAATAGTAATTTACTGAAAGTAAACAAGCAAATAATTCATTCTGACATAATAAAAAACAATAAAGTGACATTTATATACATTGATTTAATACACTTAAAATGTATCAGTACTGCACAATACATTTTATAATCCATTTAACAATACTTAGTTAAGAACAAGTTTAATAAATACCCGTGAACCGATGGCATTGTCATATATAAAATTATATACAAAAAATTAACAGTTATCTTGATAATTTGTAGGATTTATAAATATACTCCGTTAACTATCTCTCTTTTCCATTAAAAGTTACGCCTTTCAACGCCTAAGGTTACGCCTCTCAACGACCGACGGTTCGCGAGTTGTGGGCCCCGAAAATGAATAAAAACGTTAAAAACATTTTTACGGGCGCCCCGTCAGGACCCCCCTTTGAGACACGGACTAAAGAGAATACAATTTCTCGAACGTCTCGCCGAAATCTTTCCGAATATGTAAATTATATTCCGATCGGACCGATGGTTCGCGAGTTGTGGGTCCCGGAAAATGACTAAAACCGTTTTTCCGGGTGCATTTTCATACATTTTCTGGACGAGCCTACGTAGGCTCGCGTATGTGATGTATTGGAGGGGGGAGAGAAAAAGAAAGGAATAAAAATAAGGAAATCTTCTGAAAAAAGTAAATACTTCGCAAACACTGTCAAGCTCCTTTTACTGCAGTCGAAAAATCTTCGGAATAATTTTATGGTTAGCAGTGCACAAAAAAGGACATACATCGGAAATACATATATATACGTCAAGGCCATTTAACGCATCGGTTGCGCGAGACGTATATATACGCCGGTGGCACTTAAAGAGGTTAAAGCTGTATTGTAGATTTAGCGTCAAATTATAGTACTATTGAATTTAATGCATTGTTATTTGCGTGGAAGGTGGAGAGAGTGCGAAAAGAACTAACGTAGAACTTTGGGTATAAATAAACAATGGCATGACTGTTTCCTTTCAAATGAATTGGGTTACATCACTAGAATGCTCGTATCCATGTATTAGCATTATATAGCTAGTCTCGGGTAGATAAGAAATGCAGTGCTAAACCAGTTCCTCTTCTGTTTTAAGGTTTGAATGTGCAATTGGATTTTACTTCTGTGACTTACTTGAATGTCTTGTTAAAATACATACCGACACATTCACACACAACAATTACCACTACTACTTAAAGCTTTGAAAATTGCTGACATCAGTTACGATTAATGTTTACTTGATACCAAGTTTCAACAGGTCATCGTGAGAACACAAATAACATACACTGTTAAATGACATATAGTTCAAAATAAATGCTGCTCCATGTACAAGCCATGCGCAAATTTCCTTCAAAAATTTGCTCAAAATATGAGACCTATGTAAAAAAACGCATTGTGACTGTTCAACATAAGCTTAAGCATATATTCGTAAGCGCGAAAATATTGCTAAGCTGGTAAAGTGATTGGAATATTTTCGAATCACATCGCAGTGTTTTAAGACGCCAAAAGATATATATTTATTTCTGATAACCCCAATGGTATCCGTGTTAATTTTGTATGTTATTCCTTTGTTTGGGAAAATAACTGGATGAAAAATCCATATACATCTTATTTCAAACTACAAGTGTAATCACGTTTACTTAAAATGCTTTTAAAAGTATGGCCATTTCGGTATTTCTTTGTTTATGAGAAACAGGTTTGTTAAAGGAGAAAAAACACTTCTAATTAAGGAAGGAGGCTACACGCGGTCGTCATCCTACATTTCATCAGCTGGAGAGAAAAAAAATCGCCGTTTGATGATCATATAAATACATTGGGGCATCGCCATGAGTGAGTATGAGATTTATGTTATATCTTGTAACACGGATCCTTAAACCGATTTTAAAGAATTTAACTTAGAACTCCCTTGTCCTCCCTTTAACTTACTTGAAGAATAAAGATTGCATTCACAATACCCCAAAAGTTATAAATGTGCATAACTAATCTAAAATGCAAGTATATAAATAAATCATTTTCAATTAAGTAAATTTGTTTCTCGGATTAATTGTTTGGTACATAAACCCGAACATCGTACTTTTATTTTTGAAATTTCTCAGCTTATACAATTAAATATAAGACATGGTTTTTATCTATCTTAATAATTTCTGCATTCCTGAAATAATCAACCCCTTCTGCCTTTTGTCAACCGTGCACAATGGTCTCTAAGTACGAGTCAGGTACGAGTATACGTTTAAAAGAGACATGTGCTCGTATGAAACGTTTCCGAACACTAAGAACGGTTTTGGAAGAGATTTCATTAAAAATATTTTTTTCAAAACTAAATTTGTGTTTTTACTTATGGCACTTGATCGACAGCAACATTCAAATCACGCTCCTTGAAATTGTTTATAATTTTGTTTTCATATTAAAATGCATATCGGAACCTATTTCTTTACACATTTACCACCGTTATTTAGACATGTTACACATATCGAGGAACCAATTTGTCTATACCCTCTTCAAAGAAAAATGACTCCAGTGAAGAAAGCCACTGATGAACAAATCTTTATGAAAGCTCATCACAAGGCAATCTTATTGAGAACTCTCTGTTTTCCCAAATATTTTCTCATTCAATTTTTCAACTAAATTATCATTATCTTCTGAAAAATATCCAATACGTGCGTCGTCAGGAACAATGGTAAACACTTCATTGAATTCTCGAATTCCCTTTCTCACAATTTTGTCATTCATTACATGTTCACATTATATTTTTACAGGGTGGTGAGGAATTTCACCTAGCCTAATATTATTTGCTTTTAAAAGCGGAATTATACAGAATGTACTTCAGTATCGTACGTCCGATCTTAAACATTTTCAACATTCCTTAACACTTTTAAAAACCTCACAAAACGACCATAATGGCTTCTCTATGCTGGCAATCATCCAGACACACGTGTGGGCAAAGGTTTAATTTCGATACTAAAGCTGCGGCTGTGGTGAAACGAATTATTACTTTGTTTTTGGACACGCTGTAAAAACTTACATTTTCTCCTAACGCCATCATAACTGATTCAAGAATTATTTACATTATACATTTATCTCTAAATACATATTTTCCTATTTTAACTGTGTTGTGTTATTTTATATTGATTTATTCACTAGTATATTAAAGAATACTTGCTAAATAAAAAGTGGAATAAATAAGAAGCGTAAAAGGAAATATAAATTTCTGAAAAAAAAACAACCCTAAACGTTTCAAAATAACGAATAACTCAGTGGGTTTTTAATCAAACAATTTTTCACTTCCTTGCTTACTCTATTAATATTCAACTGCTTAAAAATTAAGCAGAATCCAGATAGTTATCAGTTGTCAGTCCCCTTTTTCTCAGCAATTGATTTATATAGAAATATTTCCTGTGTCGATTAAAATAAAAAAATCAATTTATGATATGCCCCTTAAAAACATAGAATCTGAAAATTAAGTTTAAAATTTTATTCTAAATGATAAAAACCATTGGGAAGAAAATGATTTAGATTTTATTTCTGTGAGTGAGCAAGAAACACAAATTTATATTCATATTCTAGGAAATGGCATAGTTGTTTGCTTGATTGAATATTAACGTCGCACTGTTCAGCTACACGAGAGCTTTTGGTGACGGACCACGTAATTTTAAACCATGGTCAAGGGACGTGGACGACACCTGAGCTGGCACCCCCTCTCCTAACTACCACACCACACCAACGGGAGGATTTTTCAGCTCTCGACAGATTTAACGTGCATCGCTGCCCTACACGGCGGGTCTTTAGTGGTACTGGGCTCGAACTCGTTACATGGCAAGCCACGATCCGATACCTATACCACTCGGCTACCGCGGCCACAGGAAAAAGCATAGAGCTGTAATTTAAAACATTAACTTTTCTTAGAAATGTAATTCGAAGAATCATTTTTTTACTTCTTGTACGCCTCTTTAGAATAAGATGTTAATGTCCCTTTGAATACTCGATAAAGTTTCTACTTCTTAAATAAAAAAAATAAATAAATAAAATAAAAAATATTGCTAAATCTCTCTTTGATCCTTCTCGAAATTCCAATCTTTAAATTCTCCTTCACTGGAAATTTTTAAATTCTCACTTAATTCCCTGAATCATGAAATGAAGAAATAAAACTTTACCATTATCGCAGAGTGAAAAGTAAGAATACTTTAAAAGGATTGGCATTCCGAAATAAATGTGGGCTTAGGAAATGACTATCGACTGCTAAGAGCATAAGTTTCTGTACATTTCATGAACACGGTGCATAATACGGAAAAATCACCATCCCATTTTGATCATTAAATATGACCTTACTACAAATTATATTTATTTTCATTTGCAAAAGCATTAATTCTAATAAAAGAGCGTTTTTTGATGTCTTAATTCTCGCCTTAGAGATTTTATTCATCACTTTTCAGCTACATCATTTTAATACAAAAGAACTCCACTTTATAAAAGTTGCGCTCGAAAATATATAAATCTCTGAAAAAAAATGTTTTGCATAAATCTACTAGATATATGTATAACATTATTTATTTTGCTAACCTCAAAATTGAAATTTTCCGTGACGTATTTACAATGAATTCACAAGTATTGAAAAAAATCGTTTACTGTTTGTAGTTTGGTGTGGTGGAAGTATTCTTCGGATTCTTCATCTTCTTTCATGAAATTTCGGATGAAATTAACGCACTTTCCAAAATGAGGAACAAATTTGCCCTTTCTTAAGTAAATAATATTTAAAAATTTAAATATAATCAATGTATATTAATAATACGAAAGAGTTACTTCAATGTGAATAGCATTACAAGAATGTAATAAAGTAAAAATTTAATGGAGAGATAATTACTTAGAAATCATTTCGTAATAATTCTTAGGGTGGTGTGATGCGTGACCAATCCGGTTGCAGCATAGAAGTACGAGTTAGAAAAAGAAAAAAAATTAGAAGTAGAGAGTTAAAATGAGATGGTATCTAGTGAAGTTTCTGTGATTGGCTGACAAGGAGGGAATCCATTTATGTGTTAAAGCTTAGATGAGAAACCTGACCAATCATTGAGTATTTAAGAATTCAAGTCAAGCTACAAAAAAAAAAAAATGTTTAGTCGGTAATTTCGCTAATTCAGTGCTTCTCAAAGTTGAAATATACGTGATCCAATATTCAATCATAATTTTCATCGCATCCCCCCTCATACAGTAACTATGTATTGAATTCAATAACACTATACTTTGACCCTAAAACTTTGAAACAACTTAAACCTCTTAAAACCAGGCTCCCCAGGCGTATATAAACGTATTGCTAAACCAAAGCTTCTATTCTCTCGGACATAAATATACGTCTTTCCAAAGAACGATATTGTCTGTTAAGTGCTATCCATGAATTTAATCCCAAAGGCTTTGGAATGTTACAAAATGACCTTGAGAGTGTTTGCGAAGGATTTTTACTTATTTCAGGTTATTTGCTCTTCTTTATTCCTGCCCCCTTCCTCCCAATACATCACATACGCATGCCTACAGGGAAAACGGTTGTCATTGGGAAGAGAATCTCTTAGGGTATCCGACTACGTTCAGAACCGTGATTTTAAAAAAGCGCATAAATGGATAATGTTCATGATATTTAGTGTCATTATGATTAGAAAACATGTATAAAATTGTTTTAAGGACATTTTGAAAAAGAAATAATTGTGAAATACAATATTTTGGCAAAAAATTAACTTAGAATAACCTTTTTTTCAAAATGTTCTCCTTTTATAAAAAATGTTTCTAAAATAAAAAAGAACATTTTGCATATATAAAGTAAAAATTTCTCCAGAGAGTCTGGACTGTTTTTGAAATCATTATCGGCGATTTTTTTTCTTTTTATCTTAAATTTTTCCCCTCTGATGTAGTAAAACATGGACAAATCCATTTTTAAGCAATATATTTCAAAAATTCTAGTTGAGTCTCTGTACAGAGGTCTGAGCTATATACAGGCAAACTATTATTAAAATAGAAGCATATTTTATACAAGTAGAATATTTTGAAAATGGGCCATTCTATGTTCATTTTCTTGTAAAAATATAGTACTTAAATAATTTTTTATTGTAATACTATTCTTAAAACAATTTTATATACATTTTCTAATCTAAGTGACACTAAATATCATAAATATCCATTTATACGCTTTTGCAAAATCACGGTTCCGGACGTAGTTGGATACTTTAACTTTTAATCGGTAGTTAAGGGAAAAATTATAAACCGGACAAATTATCAAGATAAGTGTTAATATTTGTTTTTAACTATATATATATGATTAACCAATGAGGTCAGTGGTAATTAATAAACGTTTTTTTTTTAAAATTAGGATTCTTAAATTAATTATAAAATGCATTGCTTAGCACTGATGCATTTATAAGTATAAAATATCAGTGTAAATGTGTATTTTATTTTTTCTATAATGGTAGAATGTATTTTGTTTGTCTACACTCTCAGTAACTTAATAATTTTTTAAATAATCTTTTGTTTTTGACTTTTCAATATGTGCGCTCCCCTCCTTTCGTAGAGTAGCCCCTCCCCACAGATTGAGAAACGTTGCGTTAATTGCGTATACGAATTAAATATATTAACAAATCTTCATTATGAAACTTAAACTGTTTACTGGTATGTATTTTTCAATTTTCGTTATCGAAAGAATTGTTTCCAAATGCATGAGAATCACTTGTAAGTGAGTGTATGTTGTGTGAACAAACACATAATATTTTTTAAATGTACACATTTGATATTACATTTAAAAATATGTAAATAAAACCTTGCTGAATTTAGTATACTAATTATTATGATTATTTCAAAGTACACGTGGCTGGTGTGCCACAAGTTCAAGCTCTTCTGCCACTGAAGATTCCCTGTATTCAAGGTATGGTGCACATTAAATTAGAGGAGGCTCAAAACCATCCAGTTGCTAGAGTGGTAATTTGAAGAGTTGCAGCAAGTGTACGCATCTTCAAATGATCCAGATTCAAAATCATCAGGTCCGTTACCAATGGCCCTCGGCTTCTTTGTGGAGAGACATTAACAAAAATATCACTCATTTATGTTTGTTCTAGGAAACTTTTCAACTATAAAATGATTTTAATCCTGTAATATATACATTAAATCAATTGTTTTCACACTGGGGTAGAACCTTGGTGTTTCATGAGTTAAAATATTGAAATTAAAATTATAAGTCTTGTATGCGAAACAGACTCACGTTGTCTATTAAGTTTGCACAAACACAAGATACCCAACTCGTTGCTTCTCAACGCAAATCTCACATACCACGAGAAAAAAGTTTAAAAAAAATATTAGGTTCCGAACGTCATTTCATTTACGTAACTTTTTGCAACTTTTGATTATTTGCATATGCGAGGTTGGGAGCCATTACGTGAGATACACTTTGGCAGAAAATAACCCCAATAAATGTGATAAAAATTCATTTGCGTTTCATGGTATTTTTTTAGAGGGAGTGGTTTAGAAATGTTCGGAAAATATATTTGTTTTAAAAAAATAGTGGAGCCTTGTGGAAATTAGATTTTGGGGCTATTTATTCAGTTCCAGCATTTATAATAACAAGACAGAATTGCAGAATTTTTACAGAAAAAGAAGAAAGATATCTTCAGTTTCAAATTATTTTGCAGTCCCTTAAGAATTAATGCGCATGTGTAAGATAAAGTAACAAAAACTATTGCGTTTGATATTAGTATTTTTTTTTACTGTTCGGGTTACATATACTTAACCATTTATCATGTTCACTTGTTTTTAAAGTATTTTTACATGTTGATTAAAATGATTAAATCTGTGTTTTACTAACTCGATTGTACCGTAATCTTTCACAAACATTTTCATCTATCATAGTTATTCAATGAAAAAATCGTACATACCTTATATTAAACAGATAAATTAGTCGCTTTTAAAAACCAAAAAAAGTCCCTTTAAAATAAAGAACATTAAAGAGCGTTAAAGGACATCCAAAGAGTATTTACTATTTATAATAAAATTATCTCATATCAATAACTATGCTTGAATTTAAGAATTCTATGGGATCTCGAACAAGAGGAGACCACCAACAAGGTGGATATAGATGATGTTAAAAATGACTTAAAAACTCTAAATATTAAAAACTGACAGAGATTTGCTGCGTATCGTTGGAATTGGAAGAAGTGAGCTGTAGAGGCAGCCAGGACCTGTAACAGGTTGTTACGCTTATAAAGAAGAATAACTATGCTTGAAATTGAAACTAAATGTTGCTATAATAATTTATATTGTTATAACTTTACATCGAAGCTAGTAATAAATATTATAAGTATATAATTGTTAAATATTCAATTCATATTTTTGAAACTGATTAAGAAGTTTAAAAAAATTGTGTTAATTCGTAAGCTTATTTGTGAATGATTTATCGCAAGAACTCTAGCATCAAAGATGTGTGCTGCAAGTTTTCGATAAACTTTGTTTTTGGAAATGATTCTAGAAGTTTAAATACTTATATAGTGTGATATTTTTAATTGTTACTGACAAAAAGATACATAATTATCTATATTAATAAATATACATATATATATATATATATATATATATATATATATATATATATATATATATATATATAGTCTAATTCTCTACAACAGAAAAGAGATAAACATTCACCAATCGCATTCGAAAAAAACACAGAGACAGTAAAGAGAACATACAATGAAGGACACTAGATTAAAAATTATAAAATGGATGCTGCAGTATTGTAAACATTGCTGACTTAGGGCAATTAATATATAAATTATATAAATTTTTCTGACAAATAGATTTCCATGATTTGACGACGGGAACGCCTGCTTAAGCATTCCCAATCTCTTTTTCTCTCTCGTTCCCTTCAAAAAACAAAGTTCGTATTGAACCTTGGATCAGCTTCGCCAGCGCGCGAAGACTGCGTGTTGTTTTGTCTTTTGAGTTTTGTTGAGAGATTCAATTGGGTGGCGTCTCCCCAACCGATTCCACATATATATATCGATGAAACTACTTTTTTAAATATGTATGTAAAAGTAAGAATAAAGATGAATTTTTCGTTATCATCTCTCTAGTTATTTTAGGGCTGTAGTAACCAAATAATTCATATAGTGAATTAAGATCCGTCGCAGTTTTGAATTACGGGTACAAGTCATGATGGCTCTGAGCAACTCACTGCTAAGGTACGTTCAACGTTTTGATGTTCCATGTCCTCACATTCACGTGTTGTGGAAGTTCAGAGAGTTAGGTACCAATTAAAACATAGTCCTATTAAGAGGCCTTTCAGCAACGGCATTAGTGTAGTTTCCAAGCTCGATGTAAATTTCTTTATAAATATTTTTAATTGAATTAATAGAATTTTTAGAATAGTTGCACATTTAAGAACCAATGAATTGAAAATAAATCAACAGTTTCCTTGTTCTTAACTTATTATTGATGAATTAAAGATCAAATACATTGTGCTGTACTGGTACATTTATAAATTTATAGTCGAACCTCTGTATTATGAACATCTACATTGCGAATTTTTTCTTGGAACCAAGTACATGTCACGATTTTCTTCGTAAAGTAACCTCCCAATAGCGAAGTGCATTTTCTATATAACGAACTTTTACTTTTGTGATTCAATTTTTTCTACCTATTTTTAAAGTATTTTTAGACATTTCAAGTTATTCTCTCTTTCAACACATTTTATGGTAGATTGTACTAACTGGTCATAAATCTTGCACTTTGGTGCCTAACTTGCTGAGAGCAATATAATTATGTTGGTTTCATCCGTGCAACCTATAATCCCCATTGTCCAGTTTACTAGAAACATCTTCTATATCCACTTTCACCCTCAATAGAGTTATCTAGTATCCTTGAAAAGTCAAACTTCAATTTCTAGTTATAAAATAATGTATGGTTAAAATTAATATATTGTACGCTTTAAGTTAGAAAATACCCTTAAAATTCTTTAATTTTAATATATATATATATGTTTTTTCTAAATAGTGAAAACATATTGTGTGTGTGTTTTGCGGATATTCTTTATTTTTCCTTACAGTTTTTTGAAGTTATACTTCTTTTGGGGCGTTAGAGAAATAGAATGAGGTTGCATTTTTACGATGCGCCCGCACACCGTCACAGAAGCGAAATTGCTTTGTTTAGAAATATACAGAACAATACAGATCATTGCCACATTCAAAATTTTCACGAAAGTATTTCTCTTCTCTTCCCTGAAGACATGGACAACCGGGTTTGAACCGAGGACATCTCGATCTGCAGTCAAATGCTCTACCACCGAGCTATACCCCCGCGTCAGCTAACTTTTGCTTTGTGATCCGCAGGAACGGATACGAAAATGCTTTGTCAAGAAAATTACAAAACGGGACAGGTCCCGGGTGTCCTCTTATTCAGGGACGAAGAGGGCACAAGGGTTTGAACCGAGGACCTCTCGATCTGCAGTCGAATGCTCTACCACTGAGCTATACCCATTGTGAATGTGAACCTTTGCTTTGCGCTGATTTGCGACGATACTACTAGTAGGGAGAGATTGTCCTTCACCTACGAAGCTTAACTGATGCATTTGTTTGAACACTTTTTGCTATTGAAGTTATACTTCTTTTGGGGCGTTAGATAAATAGGATGAGGGGGTAATTTTTACGATGCGCACGCAAATTTTCATGGATGTGACACAAAACCGTCACGGATGTTACAAAGGTGACACATGAATCGAAAAATAATAATGCAAAGAATATGACTAAGAAAAATAGAACATTAAGATGAGTAGGAAGCCTCTATATCGACAACATTAAATTTGGTGTTTTGGATGTATCTTTTCTCAAAATTTGTTGTATGTACATGTGCTTCAATATTTTCATACAATTAAATGACATATTTCTCATTATACTAAAATGAACTTTTAGCTAATTTTGGAGTTTATTCATAATTTATAAAATATTTTGCCAAACATAGTGAAATTTGACCTATTTTTCACATAAAATTACTGTAAAAAATACATTTTTGAGTTTTTACAAAAAATTCATTTCGGTATACATTACCAATCATTATAAATGTATCATATAAAAATTACATACGTGCGAACAGTAGTTTCTCGGAAAAAATACATCGAGCATCAAAATTTACATTTTGAGATAAATTGATCTTAAATAATTAAGATTAAGGCATCTACATAATTGGAGGAAATAAAAAAATAAAATGGACAATTTACAATAAAAGATAAATGTGTTTTGTTCATAGCAGAGGCTTCACTTTTAAGCAAAAATGAAGTACTTTGCTTACATTTTCCGCCATTCAAATGGGCGTGCCCAGTTTCAACGATTATTTAAAAATAGGCTTAAAGAGCTTCTAATCTCAATTTTGTCAAAATAATAAGATCTTAGATTTCGAACACACCTTACGAAATATATATGTTGGTTACTTTTAGGGTACGAGTCAATTTGAGATAATATGTCCGCCATCATACTACTGTCAACGTATGCATCTGGTGTCTTTATATTAGTACAGAATTTCTGAAAACACTCCTCAATCACCAGATTTAAGCCTAGTAGGACATATTTGGTGATATTAGAAGTTTGAATAAGAAGACATGACAAAAAAATGTAAATTAAAAATGTACTTGCAGAAGAATGGAGGAATATTGATTCATAAATTACAAAACAGTGGATGAAATCAGTATGAAACATTTAAAAGTATTGTGGATATTAAAAAGTATCCTTTTCTGGAGGGGAATTTTTCATTGAAGAGAGGTATCCGATTCTTGAAAATATATTTGATAAAGAACATGAATTGACAAATGAATGTATTATTTAAAAATATATGAAAATGGAAAGATAATACAAAAAACGATATTATGCCTATCCCTATTAGTATCCAAGATTTAGTATTACACAATGTTTCCAACTGTGTGTACACACACACACATACAAATATAAATATATATATATATATATATATGCGCACACATACACAAAATACTTAACACTTAGAAAAAAGGTACGAAGATAATTTTTTTTTTTGTAGGAAAGAAATTATTTTAAAATGTATGAATCATTCTTCATAATATGCAGTTTGTACTTATGAAAAACAAAGATTTAGGGTTTTTTTGTGTCCCACTATTATAAAAAAATAATGTGAAAACTTTAAAATTGAAAATTAAATAAAATTCTTGTTAGGAACTATTGTTAAGTATTATACTTAAACATGGGCCCTTTTTTGGAACATTTTGGGCAACAGACTTAACAGTTTAAGAGAGTTGAAATGTGCGAAGTATTTTATGGTATAACTTTTAGTGGTCTTTGTTCATTAAGAGGACTTGGCACCCTTTGAGCAAACTTCTTTATTTACGTATTTAAAAATTATATTTTAGCATTTTATACAATGTTTCTATTCAAGAAAATGTTACCAGATGAAAATTTTCATATATTATTCACATAATTTTAAAAATTTAAATTTTTTGAAGAAAATTGGGAAAAGTTTAAAATCCTACTCCTTTTGTAAAAATAAATTTTTTGACCTGAATTTTTTTATAATATTCTTATGGATGTTCTTAACAACTTTAGAGATCTAATTTAGAATAACTTCATTCGTTTTCGAGAAAAAAAAAAATGTTGATAAAAAAAAAAAAGGCTAAAAATGAACGAAAAAGCCAACATGTCTTACATTTTTTTTTTTAAAGTATTCAGTTTATAGCAAAACAGATCCCTAATTTTATTACATGCTTTACTTTTAACACGCAGGAAAAAAAAATTGAAGTGATTGGTGAATAATTGTCGAAGGAGTAGCATTTTGAATGCACTAAGGTTTCGAAAAACACAAACTGAGAAAACCACTTTAAAGTTTATAATTCTGAAAAAATAATTATTATAAGCTTAATTAAACTTAAAATACCACTTTAAGATATTACTTATACGTTTTTATTTAAAATAATTGCATTTTCAAATATTTTTAACCGACACATTTTTATAAATGATCAACTTTAGATAGTACTAATTGCACAAGAAAACTCAAGAAAAACTTAAAAAGTTTTTTTTTTTTTTTTTCTGTCACGACAGAAATTTTAGCTGTTTTTCTTAGAATATTAAAGTATTACATTTGTATGAAAATATATCAGGAATAAGAACTGAAAATATAAAATTATTAATATAAAATGCCTTAATTTAAAAATTTTACATGCACACATTTCACAAGGAAGAAAAATTACATTATTGTATTGCCCCGGAAATATTCTGCTTTTAATACTACACATTCTTTTTATAGTTATTATTTCTATTTATAAAATAGATTTTTTTATCATAACGCAGTTTTTAGCTTTTTTTCTGAAAAGGGGGTGTGGCTGAATTGCCTAATTTGTTTTTAAATGAAGTTTTATTCAACTTCTAACTTTTCGACATGCACAAGTGATATATCAATCAAAAAATAAGAATGCAAAGAATAAGATTAAATGAAAATAAAAAAAAAAAACGATAGGTTTGTGATTTTTAAGGTACCTAGTCCTCTTAATTGTTCAAAATAATAGTTAAATTGTGATTTAAAAATAGATAATGTCATTTCAATAAGAGTAAATTGCAGATAATATTTCAAAAATTATTATTCTTATTTATTAATTTTAATTAGTCGAAAGCATTAATTGTTTTATAAAATATTGTAAGTGTACTAACACTTTTGAGAGACACTGTAGAAAAAGTGTGAAGAATGTCACATAAAAGTAATCTAGCACCTAAATCTCGAATTTTGATTCTCATATTCTTAAATCAAGTTATTAAATAATAATATACTATTTAGAAATTTATTTTATTCTTTCCTTCATTCGATTTTTAAAATATCGTTTGCGATAATTTTGTTTACTAACGTAGAAAAAATATTCTCCTTAATCATAAGGAAACAATCAATGCGATTCATTTTTTTAAAAATTTTTATAGTAAAAGTTGAATAACACCTGCTAAATCAGTAATTTTATACAGCTGGACTACTTACTGTTTTTTATAAAACACTTTTGAGAAAGGAAAATATAATTTATAATGAAAATAAAATTGTCCGTCCGATAAAGCTTGTTCAAAAAAAAGTTTATAGTTAAAATAAATGTGAAGAATCTGTGTCGGAGTTGTGAGAAAAATTTTATAAAATTCAATCAATGGTTTTATTTTTTAATTTCGCCTGAAATTTCTGGACAAGAACTCAGATCCGCTGGTTTAAAAACCATTCTGCGAAAAGTATTTTTATGTGAGACTAAGTAGCAGCCTGAGATTTAGATCTCTCAAATCAATGATAATGAAGCTAATATTTTAATGGAATCGTATGTTGTTTGCACATGAGAGCCAATTTCCCAGTTTCGATTCTAATATGCATACAAAAGAATATAAAAGAAAAATGTAGTTTAATCATGACATTTTATTTTGAATTGTGTATCACGGTAGTAAAATGAATAAATAATACAACAAAAAACTTTTAACCCCTTATCTACCACATTATGATTTAGTGCATTTTTTTTCATGAAATATTTATTTTTCGAATCACTACATTGAAACCTAAGGGATATACATAAAGAAAATACTCAACTTTGTTAAAATTAATTCTTTAGATCTAATTAATTAATTAAAGATATTAAACTGTCAATTATTTGTATCCACTTTTCATGTAGATATACACTGGTGTGCAAAAATTAAGGACGAAGTCGAAAAATTAGCATATCAGCTGAACGAAGAGGCAGAGCGGACAGAAAGACCAATCAGGATATTAAGTAAGGTGATGTGCGCGGTAGCACATGCGCAGATATGCAGGTAGACGTAATGGGGGAGTGTCTGAGTAGTATAAAGCATGTTGTTGGTGTAAGATCAGTATTTCTGGCAAAGAGATTGCACGCTGTATAGCAGTTAAAATCACACCGAGTTGCTGCCTCAGCGAGAAATGGCAAATACTCAATCTGTTAGACGACATCTGGATGTTTTTACCAGAGGTCGAATCATTGGGCAGTTGGAGGAAAGCCGCAGTGTGACAAGTGTGGCTGCAGAGTTCGAATTGCTCACAGCATCGTTTCACGACTTTGGAGACAATTTCATATAACAGGAACAGCTATCCGGGGTTCAGTAGTGGTCGACCACGAGTAACCACACCCGCAGATGACCGGTACATTGTCTTACAGGACAGAAGAAACAGGCGCCAGACAGCAGGAGAAATCGCTAGACACACGACACAGGCGACTGGACGACCGATATCGCGTTTTACCGTGGCCAGAAGACTGCACGGTGGTGGTCTGTTTGCACGACGCCCTGTACGGTGTGTACCTTTAACGCCTGCCCATCGGAGAAGGCGTTCTCTGTGGTGCCGGGAACACCGGAATTGGAGAGACAATGAATGGGGACGAGTACTCTTTAAAGATGAGAGCAGATTCAGTTTGAGTAGCGATTCTCATCGCATACTCATCTGTAGAGAGCGGGGTAGCCGCAATCATCCCTCGAACATCTTTGAAAGGGACAGGTATGGAGGTCGCGGTGTTCTCGTTTGGGGAGGCATCATGCTTGGTAGTCTTACAGACCTTCACATCTTCGACGGAGGTTCAGTCAACGGGACCCGTTATTGTAACGAGATTCTTCTTCCCTATGTGCGTCTTTTTTAGAGGCGCTATGGGTCTGCAATTCCTTTTCATGGACGACAATGCACCATGTTATCATACAGTAGCTGTCAAACAGCTCTTAGAGAGTGAGGATATTGAACGTATGGATTGACCGGCACGATTTCCGGATCTCAATCCCATCGAGCATGTATGGGATTTTCTAGGCAGACGCTTGGCAGCTCGTACCTTACTACCAGTAACGATTCGGGAGCTTCGATTGGCGCTGCAAGATGAATGGGCAGCAATGCCTCAACAACTCATTGACACTCTCATTCTCAGCATGGGCAGACTCTGTGAAACCTGCCTAGCAGTAAGATGAGATCATATCCCCTACTAAAGACCGGATGTTTCTTGATGGACACCCATCACAGGGATGTTTCGGCCTTCAGTCGCATTGCGGTCCATGCTACTTTTTCTATCAAGCTTCTTTTTATCCTTTTGATTTTTTTTTTAGTAAGTGTTGCTTACATATTACACATGTCCTTACGTATTGGGGAGCTTACGGTATTAAATGTGTTGATTTGGAAAGCTTTTGTACAAAGTTATATTGTAAAAACAGTCTCGTCCTTAATTCTTGCACACCGGTGTATATTATAAATGCGAAAGTTTGTAAGATGTTTTGTCGTCTTTCACGCAAAAACAACTGATTGGTGTTTAATGAAAGTTTACAATAATATAGCTAATACATCAAAATAACAAATAGGATAAAATTTATAGCATAGGCTATAATTTATAAAAATAGTATGTGAAGTGGTCAAAATATAACAATATTTGTCAAGTAGGAAAACATTCTGCCATCTGCAAGCAATTCTGGTGTGCGCTGCAAAAAGCCCACGAAAGCATATATCTATCTTTTGTTTGTGAAGAAACCCTTTTTTGCTTTGGCTACGCAAGGCGCTTGCCTTTAATTAATTCCTGTTAACAGCATAATCCCTAATTTTTTTTTCAGAATAAAACTAAGTTTTGAAGGGAAATGTTGTTATAAATATCTCTTTATTTAAAAGTTTTTTATGATTTTATTATACATATTTGTTAGAAAGAAATTGATCTTTCAAAATAGATGCTTTTATCGGTTCTGGTTTTGTAAAGAAAATAAACTTTTTTTAAGTATAAAATACTCTTTATATGCACATTACATCATTTGATTAAAAATTCAAAATATCATTTTATTAAGCGGTTACAAAATTTTTTTGTGGTTTGTAGTTATCTGTTATAAGGCTATAATTTTAATTTAATGGGCGTCATATCCTTGGACATTGTTGGGAGATCGCGCAGTGTGGACATTTTTGATAAGTATAAAAATATGTAGAACTACAATACTGTATTTTTGGAGTTAAATGCCGGATGAGCTGAGACACGTGTCATCAATGAGTGAATATTAACGTCACACTGTTCAGCTACACGAGGACACTTTTGGCAACGGACCACGTCATCGTTTGAACCATGGTCATGCTAGTGATGGCCACTCTTCTGACACGATCCTCGCACATTTGTGTTCCTGGGACGTCAGCGACGGTACACTGGCACCTTCTGTGATCCCCACCGAGCAACCACCATATCGCTAACTACCACACCACACCCGTCAACTTAGTCTTAGAGGCAGGAATATTCGGCGCTACCAATACTTAGCAGGAATATTGTCTTTGAAATCCACTCTTCCAAGATATATGGCAGCACGGGTTCTACTGATAGTGAGTGAGTGAATATTAACGTCACACTGTTCAGCTAACGGGGAAGATGAATAGTTTTTGTAGCAGATATTGCGTTTTGGCAGCGGATTGCGAAGATTATTATTTTTTGTCCAGCGAAAATAAAAATAGTTTATGTCAATATTTAAGTGTCTTATGTGTGTGTTTGTATGTTAATGAATACCTTAGAAAACGATTTGATTATTTATTTCAAGTGAATGGTGTATATAATTAATCTTACAGTGGAATATCTTTAATTAATTTATTAGCTCTAACGGATTAAATTTCCCAAAGTGGAGTATTATTTTTATGTATATCCCTTAATTTGTACATGTAGTGATCCAAAAAAAATATTGCATAAAAAAACTGCAGTAAATCATACTGTGATGGATAAAGTATTAACGTGCATCACTCCCCTACACGGCGGGTCTTATAAAGCTCTAATAAAGCTCGAGCTATGAAAGTAGCTAGACCAGTGTTTCTCAAACTGTGGGTCATGCCACCCTGAAGGGTGCGGTAACCCTGCGAGGGGGCGGGGGCCCATTGAAAATAAAAGGTTTTAAAAAATAATTTTTTGGAATGAAGTAAAAAAAATGCTTTTTGACATAATAAAAAATACACATTTACACTGATATAATTTATTTTTATCATCTGGTGATAATCAAAAATAGAAGACTCCACTTCAAACGCTCATTAGCCATCTTTGATCCTACAACCAAATTAAAAGAAATATATATATATATATATATATATATATATATATATATATATTCTGTTTGCTTTGCAGTCAATATGATAACGATGAGATATTTTTTTTACTCTTCTTTTAACCTAAAATATTACTTTAGCTGACCTTCGAACTTACTGGTATGGTTATATCCGTCTTTTTTTAGGGAAGTTGTAAATATATGTATAATATTTCTGTTTCATCTTTGTCCGTGTGAAAGAGTTTTATGATATATGTATAAGCATTAGTATTTTGAAACATATAATGCATGATGAAAAAAAGTTTACAGAACTATTTTTAGAACATGCTACACTTTCCCCATGAAAAAGTTTGTGGTTTTGATTGCTGTGTTGTACGACTTATTATAATTTATAAATGTAAATAAGCAGAATATAAAAAAGAATGGGCATCTGTGATCCATATTGAAGGAAGTTTAAACTGATCAAGCATTTGACGTACCTACTGAAATAATGCATATTAATCAAAATAGCGAAAGTAAATATCAGAAAAGCGTTAGACATGAAACGTTTGAAATTATTTGAAATTTTCAAATGCTGCCTAAAGATCTCTATGAAGAAAACTATCAAGCCATAATGTAGCACTTCACCTTGTCAAAAAGACACAAGGAAGAACTACTCCAAAATGCTATTTGTAGATCATAAAACAACAGCAAAACTACAAAAACGTGAACAAAATATGACAATTTAGCTAGAAAATAACGTTTCTGTGTTGTTAACGAAAAGTTTCTTTGATTTATGTCCTTTATTAAGGACACGCACATTTGAAACATTTTCTTCAGTTTTATTGGATTTTTTCGCAAATTTTCTAAGAAAAATTGAAAAGTCCTTGAAAGTAGGTAAGTATATTTTTTCTCTTAATTATATTATTCATTGGAATTGTGATTTTTATCGTGTATAGTAAAAATAACTATAAATTAAATTATAGTTTTAAAAACAAACTAAAAAAACACGTTTTCATAGTGACTCGAACTAAAAGGTAAAAAAAAAAAATTACTTAAAAGTAACATATACAATATTTAATACTTATCTTGTTAATTGGTACGGTTTATAATTATGATCGTGTTGTAGCTTTAGCGCCTAAGTGCATTCAATACATTATTACTTTTAGGGAGGGGGGCGCGATAAAAATTAAGATTGAAAATTGGGTCGCCAGTAGTGAACGTTTGAGAACCACTGAGCTAGACATTTGCCAACTTGACTTTATCGTTACCATTTCGCTATGATTTTCATTGAATCTCCATTATAATTTAAGAAACGGCGTTGTTTGCGAATATTACAATTTTAACATAAATTAAATACAACAGAAAGTAATATTAATGTAGTCCACTTTCAGATATAATGTATTTGCACTATTTTAAGCGTTCATTACCCAAAACTTTTAACAATGTGTTACTTTTGCTGAGCAGAGATTAGCTTAGAGAGGTATTTTCAAAACTCGACCCTCAAGAGTGTTACGGGGAGTTATAAATTTAAAAATAAAAAATCATTTTTATCAGCTATTAGATCTACATCTCAAAATTTAGCAAAGGGTTTTTTTTGTTTAGCTGAGATACGCAAAATTTTGCATATATATATATATATATATATATATATATATATATATATATATATAATTTGCAATTCACTCAAAATTAACTCATTAAAAACTTATTTATCATTCAATCTGTGTTGTTTAATTTTCCAGTTCACCCGTGCAAAGAACGGGTATACCAGCTAGTTTAAAATAACTAGTTAAATCGTTTTCTAATGTCTTCATTAAAATACAGAAAAAAAAAGACACCTTTTGACATTAACTATTGTTTCGAACAAAAATGCCAATCTTCGCAATTGGCTGAAAATGCCGTCAGCTGAAAGCGCAATTTCTGCTATAATACTATTTACCTTCCCCTCTGAAATACTCATCATAGAATCCGTGCTGTCATATATCTTAAAAGAGTGGATTTAAAAGAATATCCATGCTAAGTACCGTCAGTACATTCATAAAAATGGTTATTCTACGTAATTTTAAATTGAGCTTATAAGTACCATCGGTAGATAAAGGGTTAAATGATGCTGTGAAAATGACAACATTTATACAAACAAGGTAACGAAATTACATATTATTTATTTTATTATAAGTTGAATTATCCAGAGAATATGGGACTCTGTATTTACATTTGGAAATCAGATTAATTTTAAATGAATCAAGCCATAACAATACGCTCTAATTATATGGTAAAATATCGTTGCAAAATTTATGTTATTTAGCAAACATGGTTGCTGTTGAAGGGTTGTACCAAACGACGTAAATGTATTGAATATATATTTTATAAAAAAATAAAGAAAAAAATGAAGGCATTGATTTTAGGACTATTAAAAAACAATGCGTATCTCAAACAGAATGATGGGCAATGTCTTGAAAAAATTTTTTTTCAATGAAATAATTTAATTTAAAGGACAGCGTTTACACACATAAACATAAATAATGGATCCCAATTTTTCAAATAAAAAATATAAGAGGATATTTTCCAGAAGAGAGAATTAAGCATGAGTGAAAAAATATTTCGAGTACTTTAATAAATCAGAAGGCTTCCTTCACACATTTATAAACCTTTGAATGTTTTTTCTTCTTTCAAATGGGACTGTGGATTGGTAATAACCATTGTAGACAGACTTAATACATTTCCCGAGAACTGGTATCACTTGTTAGTCTGTCAGCATAAAGGTAAAGGTGGAAAATAATTGCCTTAATGTCATTTTGATACATCCAGTTTTCTTTCCATAGGAGGAGGGGGGGCACCTAAAATCTGACTATGCGAAATTATGCTAGGAATTTAACTTCGCTGAGAACATCCAAGCCAACATGCATTCTAGACACCTTTAGAAGGCTGGCTTTCATACATAGATGCTGTCGATTTTCCCCCCTATCCTCTGATTTGGGTTAGGGTTTAACCTACTAACTTAGTTGCTCGGGAGAAAACGCCAAACCAAATACGCCACCCAGGCTGAACATTTAAGAGTCTTCCGGAACAAATATTTATGTGAAAATTCCTTTAACATATGTGACAATAAAAGCAAAACATTTTATTAAATTTAGTGCACAGTATGAAATGTGGCTACAAACTGTTTCAACACAGTTAGAATTAGCCATTTTTTGTGCAAAATAATGCATGAATATATATACATAAAAATATCTGTGTCAGAAAATATGCAAATTGCGGTTGCACCTGAAAATATATTCTTCTAATTGTGTGTGTGTGTGTGTACGATGGGGTTCCCCTAAAATTCCTAATAAATCGAAAAGTTCTGAGATACAATAAAGTTTGAAGAATACTGCATTTTTTAATTGAAAAATTATACTCATTATTTAATGTTTTAAATCCATTACATTTATTTAAAAAAAATAGGGAATGCAAAAATGTTCTATAGTCGTCATTCTTAAAATTTTATTATATATTTTTTTTATTATTATAAAATTTTATTTGAGGGAAAGCATCACACACACACAAAACATTTTCTTGATCATAAGATGAATAATAGATTCGTATGGAATAGAAACACATCCAAACATTAAATGTTTAAAAATCAATTATATATTCTTTCAAAGATAATTTCATCTAATTAAAAAAAAAAAGTCAAAAGTGAAAGACAAGGAAATAAGTCAGAATTTTGAACTATTTGTTAACTTAAAGAATATAATATAGAATAAAAGTTTTGTATCGTAAGAATTAAAGTACATGTATCGAATACTAATATTGAATATAAATTTTAAGGAGATTTTTCTTTTAAATTTGATTTTAAGAATATTAAAAATATTTCTTCGTACAAAATCTATGTGTGTATAATTATTTATTTTTCTCGTTTTAAATGCTACATATTTAGTAAAATTAATAAAAAGACCCAATTTTGATGAACTTAATCTTACAATAGGCATTTTTTAAGCATCTCTCACACTTTTTTTTTATTTTTAGATAAAAAAATATTATAATATGCAATTCTAATTGCTTAGTTGTATTATTTTATTTACAATAAACGGTATTCAGATGCGTTAAATTCGTAGATCTAACAATTAATTTTTTCATCTGAAATTGTTCCAATTTAAATGAAATGGGGAATTTCTATGATTAAAAAACTTGTAAACAAAAAATTTCAAAATTAAATTCTAAAAGATTATTTGATGTCTAATTTAATATTTAATCATTATTTAATTAGATTTGGATTTTAGATAGATTTAATATAACGGACTTTCATTTAGCGTTTAGTTTATTGATCACAATGGTTTTTATCAAAGCGTTAGCTGAAATGTTGGAATAAATTTCTTTGTAAAAAGATAACGTACATTTTTTCAAACAGCGCAATTTTAAATGTGAACATATATATTATAATAATGAGTTTTAAAATTCATAAATTTAATTTAAGAACTCTAGATTTCATTAGAATATAAATTATAGATTAAGACATGTGCATGATCTAGACACTACTTAGAATTCCTGCGTAATTTAAATTATAGTAATTCTAAATGAATGGAACCTAAAGTTCGTAAATTTAAATTATCAGCACTACATTTTACATGAATATATATTATATATTAATGCATGTGCACTATCTTCATATTTTATCATACTCTTTTGCCCATTAAAATACGTTTTAATGGCGTGGAATTTACATCACTTTTATAAACTTATGGAATATACTGTAAAACGAAAAAAAATAAGGAACAACTGATAAAAAACAACATTTTAACTAAATATTTTAATGGTATCATTTATTTTAATCTTTTATAGTTCAATGAGATTTAACATGTAATACGGTTCGTTATTTTAACACATGCATGTTATAGATTTTCATTTCCGACTTTTTATTGCTTGAAACGCAGTGCTGTTTTAATAAAAACTTTAACTCCCTTCTTTATGAGAAATTCTTAATAAAATATACTACGATATGTATTAGAATTCATCTTCACGTGTGTTTCAAAATGTTGATTACATATTCAAACTAAAAAAAAAGTTAAAATGATAGGCTATAAATATATATATATATAATTTATAAATATATATATATATATATATATATGTATATACATATATAATTTAAAAATATATATATATATATATATATTTAAATATATAATTTAAATATATATAAATATATATATATATATATATATAATATAAAAATATATATATGTATATAATAAGTTGGGGGAAAATAAATCCATTATCTTTGCATGAAATTCAAGACTTTATTTAACATGTTTCGAATTGTCCGATTTAGGTCAAATATGTACCGTTTTGTTGTATAATTTCTTGCTTTTTTAAAGGTAGCTTCATGACGCTTCTCTCATAGAAGTATTGGTCTTTATTGGCAAAAAACTCTAGTAATCGAATTTCACAATCTTCTCTCGGTCCCAATTTATTATCAGACAGGAAGGTTTGCAATGCAAGAAAAAGGTGATAATCGCTTGGAGCCAGGTCCAGACTATATAGTGGAGACATTAAAACTTCCCAACCAAGTCTCCTGAGTTTCTGGGTAGTCACTACAGTCGTGTGTGGCCTGGCGTTGTCCTGATGGAACACAACACATCTCCTGTTCGCCAATTCTGGCCGTTTCTGGTTAATCTCTAGCTGCAAATGGTCCAGTTGTTGACATTAAAGATCTGAATTTAGTGTCTGTCAATACGGAAAAAACTCATAATAAATTATTTCTTACCAGTCCCACCAAATACACGGTAGAACCTTCCTGGTCATTAGTCCTGGTTTGGCCACCGTTTGAGCTGCTTCACCACGTTTTCACCCAATATTGTCGCATGTGACCCATTTCTTATTCCCAGGCACTAACCATTTAAGAAATGGGTCAATTTCAATCCGTTTGGCCAAGGCTTTGCAGATGGAAATTCATTCCATCATGTTTTTGGTGTTAAAGAGTAAGGCACCCAAACATGTAGCTTCTTTTTGAATCCAACTTTGACCAAATGGTTTAAACCTGATTTATGGTCTATCTTTAGCTCCTGGATGCTACGACTACTAACATGCAGGTCAACTTCGAACATTTTTGTGATTATCGACGTTTACGACGAAGGGACTGCCTGTGCGAGGTAACATCAAAATTACCTGAACGGAATCGACGAAACTAAATTTGCACGTAATTAGCTGTTACAGTGTCGGCACCATAAACACCATTTACAATCTCAGCCACCTGGCTGCATTTTCGTCTTTATCATAGAAAAACTGCAAAATGTACCGAATTTTCTCTTTGTTGACTTTCATTTTTAACATCCTGTAACTCTCAAATGAAGTTTGAATAAATTGTAGACTAAACGATAAAATACTGAATAGTAATCTTATTCAATCCAATACAAGTTTATTTTTGCTATTAAATCTGAAGTTCCATAAAATAATCAAGTATAAATCAAATAAGACATATTTTAAAACTTATTAAATATTGAATTACACTCCGAACATAAATGTGAGGGGGATGATAAATAAAAAAAATTGCAAAGTTTTTTAGCACAATATTGGATTCCTCTACTCATATATTTGCATTATTTAAAAATTATTCTACTATTCACAAATCAGAAAGGCACAGAGTCTATGCCACCAAGCCTCATGCTTTGTGATATCCAAGCCAAACTATGGTTAAATTATATTCGAAAACATATAATTAAAGTCAGTTAAGTAAATTTAAAACAAAGAATTCAATGAAATTAGTTAGATTACCATATTCTTCAACATACGGATAGTCTTTTATTGAATGGCGAATAATTCGATTTACAAATATGCTGCACTTACTTTGAAGGCAAGAAGTTATTAAGTAATGAAATAAATAAATTTAAGAAAAGAATTCGATGAATAAATATGAAAAGTATATTTTGAACGATCGTGGATATCACTGCCTTGAGAAGTCATAAATATATTAAATTTGAAAATGTTGATTTAAGTTCCATTTTAAATAAGATATTGTTCTATAAACTTATAAAATTACATTAAATAAAATATTTAGGAAATAGTTTTTGTGTTTCTTCTATTTATTAATAAAAATATTCACGTTGAGCAACTATTAGATATTTTTTCAAACATTACAAAAAAAAAGCTGTTTTGCAGGAATCTCCTCTTATTTGTTAGTATAATTAAATATTCAAAAATGTTAATAGCTAAGCAAAAATACAATAATAATGCATATACATTTGCGTGTGTGTATAATAGAAATGTGTATTATAGAAATGTAGCGCTGTACTTTGTTCAGATATGTTTTGCATCTTCGCATGTTTTTGGCATAGAAGTTACTTGACATCAAATAAGCGCATCTCTGCATCATTCTCCTACACCTAAGAATTTAAGATATCTGGCAGCTTGTGACAATTTTTTAAAAGGTAGATGTAGGGATTTTTTCTGTTTTTTAGATTTATATTTAGTACATTTTAAGAAAAATATGCTAAATCTACGACGAAAAAAATTATTTTTACCAAAATGGGAAGAAAATTGTAAAAAGTTTGCAAAATATTGCATAAACGGGGTACATACTGTATAAAGACTTATCAACAATTTTTTAATTTTTAACGCTTGATGTATTGTTTTGCTAATCATCTTTGAAATTAACTTCATGAGTAGAGATATTTTAATTTTTACAAAATTTATAGAGCACTTTATCTTAGTAGATGAGATTGCTTAAAAAATAGTGATTGCATTCACATAAGGGTCTGTAAGTTTTGTAATAAAACAGTGATTGATAAATCTGAAAGATAAAACTGTGTGTGAGATAATCCCTCAATTACCCTTACAACCGGCAAAGTTACTCAGTTGTAATTAGATCAAAATGTTCTTCATTGGTCATTATTTCTTGAATAATATTTTAAACGTATTGCATTATTGTAAGACAGAATCAGTATTTGTCAAATGGTTATTCTTATGGTTTCATGACGTCACTGCCAATAGGACCTGATTTTTTTGAAGGATAATGCAGTAACCCACATTCACTTTTTTGATTTTAAAACGTATTTTATATTCATTTTTACCCTACAAAATTTCATCAACCGTGGTTTCTTCTATGATTAGACTCTAAGCGTCTTCATTTTATGGAAATTCGTAAGCGATCAGATTTACCGAAATCATTCCACAACCTAGACACGTCATAGAGACAGAATTTGAAGAACTTCAGCAAATTCAATGCGGAAGTACTGATTTTACTGTCCAGCACATTGTTTTGAGATTGAAAATGACAATGGATTACTCCGGGACATATATAAGAACATTGGAAGACAGTTTTTACATCACAAAGCACCACCTAGTAGAAACATGTTTTACTCTTATAATGAGAAGAAGGTTTATTATCTGAATTGCCTCTTATCAAAATTTATAGTCCTGGTGGATCATTCAACAATTTGTAAAGCTCTCTGGATTGGATAATTTTAATATCTGCATTCTTTTGGGCGCGTGTATGCGTATTTATAGTTTAGTAAATTATTAAACTAAAACATTTTGACATTTCATAATTTATATATATTCTTCAAAGCTACAAAGAATTTTTCTTAGCTTCAAAATATAACATTCTCTTTTGAAAACATAAAATTACTCGATTCACTAGAATCAAATTTATTGTGTCAATAACTATATACTAATGTCGATAACTAGTAATGTATTACACTGTTCCTTAAAGAACAACATTTCTTGTGGATAAAAATAGATTCAAGCATTGCAATTTATGCATATTAGAATAATTAACTTTAGAAATATCGTTGTTGTACGTAAATAAATTAATATACAACAAATTAATCCACACTATAACAATATATACAAATTTATATACATTTTATTTACAAATAAATTGTATCCATTTATATGTTATATCATTATAAATGGCTCACTGATAATGTTTATTCCATTGGGAATTTACTGAACATTGCTCCAAATGTGGTAGTATTATCTGTTTCATTTAGGACTAAATAACATAAAACGTTTGAGGGAGAAGTTTCAGGAGCGGCGCAGTTGATAAAAATGGAAACATTGTTGTACTAATATTGATTTTATTTAAATTTCATATTTTGCTTTTAGACTTCAATCAAAAAATTGGTTAATTTCTACACTTCTTATGAAGAAATATCATATGTGCCAAATCACAATTCAAAAATATTGTAGAAATTTATTCTGAGGAAATGTCAGTATTAATTTCTTAAGAAGAATATATGTTTTTTTAATTAAATTTCTGAATGTTCATATTTGAATGATATCTGATTATTTAGAGGCAGTTTAAGAAATAGTTTCCGACAGCCTTCCTTTACACATAATATGTGAAAAAAAGTAAGTCGTATACGTCTTTTTAATACAATTCTCAAGAAAATTGTAAATACAAAACTTTCAGTTTCACAAAAAATATTCTTAAATAAAAAGTAGAACACATTTTGTTTAAACATTTATCGACTAACTTTTATATCCATGAATAGAACTTTCATTTAGTATTATTTACTCTTAATAAAATCTACATACTAAGGAAAGATGATTAATTAACTGTTAGATTATCATACTTGAAATTTGGTAAGCATGTTCCATGTTTGAATAGAGATCCGCTAAAAACTGATTTTAGGGAAATCAAATTTTATGGGGCATTTATATGAAAAAATTCCTGTTTTCAAAGTACTAGATCTGCAGTAATGAAATTTGGTAAGCATGGCTTTTTTTGTTGTTCCTTTAGTCAAATAGGCTAACAACATAAAAAAATTCCATTTATTAAATTTTAGATTTAGACTTTAAATTAAGCATGCATGTATATTTTGTTGAGTAGACAACTATTTAAAATGGGTTTTGTGAAAATTCACTTTGGGGAGAGAATTAAGAGAGCGTAAAAGATAACTCTTTCAATTTTTTAAAATTCCAGTTTTGTTCTTTTTAAATCAAGAGTGAGAGTTATAAGAATGTTTTTCAATGCATCAGAATAAGTAAACACTATATATTCGTACAATATCTTGAAATACTTAGCTAAGTAGGTGTGTAACGCCAAGTGATGTATAAAAACATGTGAATTGCAGTATTTAGTCACAAATCTATACATTGAATATTCAAAATTTTCCCCAAAGCTAATTCTGCGCATTTTGTATCTATTGCATGTAATAAATTTGATAGTTTCAGAAGCGTATTTAGGAACAATGGGCAGAAACAATATGAAAGCAATTGTTACTTATGTATATGTTCCTCAAAATAATTGTTATATTTCTTTGAAATACTTGGACATTTTAAGGAAGGTTTAACATGATCTAGATAGTTTGTAAAATTGAGAGGGTCATTCAGATGTTTATACTGTTTTACATTCAAAATAGAAAAATGTATAAAAGTGGTACGTTCAGAATCCAGAAGTCAATAAATACTATTCTGTAAAAAAATGGCATGTGACTTTTTTTATCTCATCCTTGAAGAACGTTAGAAAAGTACTTAAAATATTGACGTAAGAACCATACAGTATTTTACTTTAATAGTTTGTTAAAATTAATCAAAACACTTCTAAAATAAGAAAAATATTTCTTCCAATATTTCTTAAGAAGATGAAAGTAGTTTTTTGCTCTAAATGCAAGATTCATCTTTATTTGCTAATTTTGATAAACAAAGTACGTAATTACATTGTTGCATAAGTTTTTCCAATTAAGATAGTAATAATAACTTTCTGCAAACTTTTTGGATGTAATTAGTGTTACTTTACACATGTATCTAGTAATTACAAAAAATAAGACTATCAATACTTATCATCCTTTATTTTTTTCAAAATAACTGATAAAATATGTCATTATGCATTAATAATTAATGCAATGATTCATATCACATATGATTGATATTTTAAGAAGACGAAATAATTGCATTGGATGATAAATTTCTAAATTTCAGATATATATCTGTTTGATTTATTCACAAACAGAAATGTATCTAAGAGATTTACACACGTGGTTTTTTTTCGATATATTTTTAACAAACAATGAAAAGTATTTCGAGTAACCAACCATTTTTCCAATAAAAAAAACTTGTCTTTAAAATGCTTGAACTTGCTCATTTAATTGAGTTAGATCAATAACAGACTTTGATAATGCCTCTGCATTTTTAGAAGAACGACCATTATTATTTGCCACTATTAAATATTAAAAAAGCAGTAGCAATGAGATCAAAGAAATCACCTTATCACCACCATATAGCCCTTTTGAAAGTACAAATTGTGTCATTAATAAACAGACGGTACCACCAACTCAATAAATAAAATTGAAAGTCACTTATTTCATGAACGCTTCTCCTGAAAGTTGTATGAAACAAATGCATTAACATATGAAGGTATTTAATGATTAACTTTGCAGTTTAAAGGTTACCAAAATAATAATAATAATAATAATTTCCAAGTATTTCATGATCATTAAGCTTACGAAAAAAATTCTATAGATAAATATATTCACTTTTAAAATAAAATGTAGATATTGCTATATTTATAGTCATTATTTAACAAGATAGTACTTATTAACTTTAACTGAAGTGCGTTTTTTTAGAGGTACAGAACTTTAAATTGCAATAAAACAACGATGTATTATTCGATTGACATGAATTCTTTTTATTCGAAAGATAATCTTGTGGCATTACATTTTAAATATGATTTCTGGCATAGGACTGCCAAGACTGGCTCAGATGTAGTCCAATCTGACGTCCAATTTTCAATGACTTTTTCCAACATTTGTGGCCGCTTATCGGCAATAACACGATGGATGTTGTCTTCCAAATGGTCAAGCGTTTGTGGCTTATCCGCATAGACCAAAGACTTTACATAGCCCCACAGAAAATAGTCTAGTGGTGTTAAATCACAAGATCTTGAGGCCAATTCACAGGTCCAAAACATGAAATTAGGCGATCACCAAACGTGTCTTTCAATAAATCGATTGTGGCACGAGCTGTGTGACATGTTGCGCCGTCTTGTTGGAACCACGGCTCCTGGACATCACGATTGTTCAATTCAGGAATGAAAAAGTTAGTAATCATTGCTCTATACCGATCACCATTGACTGTAATTTTGTGGTCTTCATCGTTTTTGAAACAGTACGGACCAATGATTCCACCAGCCCATAAAGTGAACCAGTCAGTTTTTCTGGATGTAATGGTTTTTCGACGTACACTTGTGGAATAGCTTTACTCCAAATGCGGCAGTTTTGTTTGTTGACGTAGCCATTCAACCAGAAGTGCGCTTCATAGCTAAACAAAATTCGCTTAGGAAAATTCCGCACGGAACCATTATTTTTTCGAAATAAAATTGCTCAATTTGAAAGCGTTGTTCAGGCGTGAGTCTATTCATGTTGAATTGCCAAACCTATTTGAGAATAAATCATATGACAGCTGTTAAATCGGTCGGCATCTCGGAAAGTAATTCCAACTTAAACTTCTATACCTGAAAAAAAAACACTTTTTATAAGGCACATTTTACTTACAAGGGGAGGGCACAACTAAGAAAATTCATTTGGGGTCGAGACATGGTGTAAGAGTAGTACTCGTTTAGGGAATTCAAACCTCAATGTAATTCAAGCGAATGACCAGTCAATTCGGAGAAAAAAGCCTTCGAAATTAATGCGTAGCAGAACAATTAAGTTTTAAGTTAAGTGCAGGAAGACATTGTTGTAAGATCTTTTTTTAGATAATATTTAATTAAAATGGGCTTTTATCTCATTATTAAGAATGTAGGAAAGTTTCCTGTGATAATTTTTTGTATCATTCTTAAATATCGGAAAGTATTAACATCTAAATGTAAGAATAAATTAAGGAATAAATAATAATAAAATGATTTAAAAATATCAGTTGTATGAGCACGAGTAAAACGCTTATAGAGTAATTTTATAAAACAAAACCGCAACGAAAAGAAAATTGGTATTTGCTGAGATATATATTAAATAGGTATTCGACAGGTGGATATTTTTAGTCTGTGAAAAAGAAAGTTGCATTAAATCAAAAACAAAATGAAACATTAAAATGTTTTTGATGAACCATGCTTAACACAATATATCTACAAAATAACACAATATATCTAAACTGCTGGCCACCGTAAATGCAAAACTCTGAAGGAAACATGTAAATAACATGGAATTTACAACACGCATTAGTGAAAGTGTGATATACAAATGATTAGAATTTCAGCGCAGACACACATCACGCACTCCTGTGGCGCCACCTCAAAACACTATTTAAGGTTTGGAGATTTCGACGGTTTCAAGTTTCGTAATTGTGTTTTTCTTGTGTTTCTTCAAAAACGATCAGTTATGTCTTGTAGAAAACAGTGATCAGATTTTGATCAAGTATCCGAGTTCAACAAATTAAGGATAATGGCCTCCCGAGATTGTGGATTATCTTTCAGGAAAATCGGTAGTCGTGTTCGACGAAACCAAACAACTGAAATTCGGATGCGTGACCGTTGGATGCAGGAGAGTACGACGGACCGACGTGGTTGATTGCATCCACCTCAGTGTGCCACTTCATGTGCTGACAAACAAATTGTGCGCATGACAGCGACGGATCTCTCAGTCACATCACGAACCATAGCACAGCGCATTGAGTCTGTAACGCATCATTCAGTGTCTGCGCGTACCATTCGATGCCGTTTACAGCAGAGTGGTCTACCCGCAAGACATCCATTGCGTGGTGTACCATTGACACACAACCACAGACGTCTCCGCCATCAATGCTGCGATGAAAGAAGGATGTGGTTGGCAAAATGGATTGAAGACATCTTTACTAACGAGTCACGCTTCTGTCTGCCACACCACGATGCTCGGTTTTGAATCTGGAGACACCGTGGAGAGAGGATGCTGAAAAACTGCGTTATGCACCGCCACACTAGTCCTGCACCGGGTATTATGGTATGGGACGGTATTGGATATCACTATCGCACTCCTCCTGTTTGCATTGCTGGTACTTTAAAACAGACAGCGCTACATCTCCGATGTGTTGGACACAGTTGTCCTTCCTTACCTTCAGGGCTTGGCAACAGCCATATTTCAACAGGATAATGAGCGAACACATGTGACAAGCATTGTCCAAAGGTTCTTTGCCAATCACCAGATTGAATTGCTTTCCTGGCCGGCTCGCTCTCCGGATCCTTCACCAATAGAAAACATGTGGTCCATGGTTACTAAAGGATTGACCCAGATCACACCTTCAGCTGCCATATCAGATCAACTTTGGCAACGTGTAGAAGCTGCTTGATTTGTTGTACCCCAAGAACACATACAAAGTCTCTTTGAGACAATGCCGAGGCGTGTGGTAGCGGTAATCTCCAACAATGGCGGCTACTCTGGCTACTGATTCTGGCAGGAACCACACTTCACAGAAGTCTATAAATTTAATAATTTGATACTTGGTCAACATGTTATCTACAAAAAATTTTGTTGTGCTATCTATTGCCTTTCTTGGTGTTGCATTTACGGTGGCCAGCAGTGCATATATGCATTTACATAGTTCTAATGATCGCTTCCTGTAACTTATATTTTCACTACAACCTAGTAGTTTAGGCAAATTACAAATGGACATTGTCTGACTTAAAAATAATGGTTAAACTTGCAAAATGTGTTCCTAAGTCTGAGAGTTTACTATATTACTATATTGTCTATCGTATTTTTAACCTAAAGTGTCAGGCTATACATGTACTTTTTGCTTTGCTTATTTGGATATTTTGTGATTTAATATAAAATAATATTCTTTACGTATATATATATAAGAATAAAATTTAGAAAGAAACACTAATATATATATATATATATATATATATATATATATATATATATATATATATATATATGTGTGTGTGTGTGTGTGTGTGTGTTTGCTTGACCACCAAGATTAATTTGAGGCAAAGAACCACCAAGAGCCATTGCAAATAATAATATATTTATTTTTTGTTATAATTTCCTAAAAAATCTCTTATAACATATAATACAATAATGTTACGTCGTTTAAAGGGATTTGCCTTTATATTAAATTAAATTACTAAGAATACAATAAATTAATTATCTAGTTCAACTCAAGTAAGGTTTACCGAAATAGAGATCCGAGAAAAACACGTGTTCGAATTCTTAACTGTCATTAACTTTAACTAAGTAGCTCATACTGACGCTTACTTTAAGCGTACGTGAATTATATTCACCACCTGCTTATATCAGCTTTCTGGTACATCTAGCAGCACGACGTCTTCACGAATCTAATCTCTTTGAATATTTTAGCTTTGCGTTTAACGTTACTGGCTCAATAGCCTACCATCATCTCTCTTGCTATCTTGCAACCCTCGACTTAAATACCTTATCTAATTTAAATATCCCATACTTCTTTTTTAGAGTTGATTGAAATAAACGCGAATTTATATTCGCCAGAAAGACGCCTAAGAAGATTAGTGGAAAGGTTCCGTACATATTCGTCATATATATATATATATATATATATATATATATATATATATATATATATATATAACATGAAAATGGATATTTATATTCGTAACATTTAACGTAAAACTTACATTATGTAAAATGAATGCAGTATTTAGTCATATTTTCGCCGCCAGACATTAAACCTTTCCTGTAGCCCAGTGCTTCTCAAACTGTGGGGCGCGCCCGCCTGGGGGTGCGATAAACGTACAAGGGGGCGCGAGCATATCGAAAATAAAAGATTAAAAAAAATTTATTTACTGGAATGAAGTAAAACAAAATTCTTTCTGACATAATAAAAAAAAATACACATTTACACTGATATAATTTATATATCTGCAATATATTACGTCATAAAAAATTAAAGCTTCTACTTTTATTACGGTTTCTTTTCAAACCAAAATGAGAAAACAAAACCCAGACCCCTAATCGAAAAAAAAAAAAAAAATTTTAGGAAGATAAAATATTCATCACTGTGTTATATTATTGTCATCAGATGTAGGCAGAAGAATGTAGTTGCTGCGGTTTGGCCTTCGAACTTACTTGTACGGTTAGTTACGTCCCTGCTCTTATGTATTTGTTTTTTCATTTAGGGAAGTTGCAAATAAACTATTTCTGCTGCGATTTTTTCCTTGTAAAATATTTTTATGATTTTTGGAAAAGCACAGAGAGCTCTTTGAAGGATTACTTGGCCAAGATTTATTTCTATGAGTTATTCCCAAACATATAAAAATGCATAATGAAAAACGTTTTACATAATTTTTTTTGAACATCCATATTGTAATGAATACCCTTTTATTCCGAGCTGTCACGCCGAGCACAGAGTGCACGAAATCGGTAATTCTGGCAAAACTGTTTAATTGTTACCAATGGCTCTGATACACACACTATCCTCCTGTTTGACAGTCTTAACGTGTGAACTAAAATATATATTTGTCACATATCTCCCTCTTTTTGGGAGTGACAAACGTTTTTTTACAATCTTAAGGTACTTGTTTCGACTGAGTTCCCGGTGTGATATCTTTTTTCCGAAATATTTTCTGTGTTCTTTAAAGTAGGCGAGTATATTTTCTCTTAATTAAATTATTCACTGGAATTACGATTTTTATTGTGTACTATAAAAATAATTATAAAAAAAAAAAAAAAAAAAAGATTGGGGTGGTTCAATAACCCCACTCGACCATTAGTATCGAGTGCGTGCCTGCTCCAGGTTTAAAACATGTTGAAGTCTTTTCACTTTAAATATTAAAAATAATACAATTATTTTTCATCGGAAATTTATATTATAGTTCATTATTCAACATCAATTCGAAATGCTAATTCTGTGAGGCTTAAAATTACAGTTCACTTAAAACTAATTATAATTTGAGCAACGATTTAAAAAATCATTTTACATTTTTGTAAACATTGTTGCGCATTTGGCTTTATTCTCCTTAAAATTCAGCGATTATATCAATAATGTTTTATTTTCTTATAAATGAACTCGTGCAAAGAGCGGGTAATTCAGTCGGTATACTTTTAATGTATCAGTGCTGCACAGAGTATTTTATAACTAATTAATTGATGCTAAATTAAGAACAAGTTTAATAAGTATTAGCGACTTCCATGGGCTTGTCTTACACAGCAAATTTTTCAAAGGAATGCTTATGATTAAAAATTGACCCACTGAGTTCTTTCTAAAAAGCTGATATCTATATTTTGTCTTCTAAGCAGCCACCGCATTTTGCAATATGTTCCAATTTAAAATTAGAGAAATAATAATTATCCTATTACTTAATATTTTTTTTTTGCTTAAAAGCAACATATACAAAATTTAATACTTATGTCATGAATTTGTACGGTATATAATTAAGATTATTGCTTTAGCGTAAAAAAAAGTGCATTATTATTGCATTCAGTACATTATTAATGTATAAGGGGGCGCGATAAAAATTGTGATTGATAAGGGGGCGCCAGTATTGAAAGTTTGAGAAGCACTGCTGTAGCCTTACTACCACCCCTGTCTAGAAGCACAGAACCATTAGGGCCCTGAAAAACACCATAAATCATAACTTTTGTGTCGCTATCTGTTCTGACACTCACTAATCAAGAGTATCATCGCCCCTAATAATGCATTGTAACACAATGTCCCAGTGTTCTTCCAATATAGGAAACACTCTTCCTTCAAAAAATGCTTTGAATTAAATAGTTCTCGTGTTTGGTCACTACATTATGACATATACTTATATATATATATATATATATATATATATATATATATATATATATATATATATATATATACTCATAGACAAAAATAGCGCAGTAAGAGATAATTGCGGGATAGTAACGAAACTTGTCATAAGGAAGGAACATATCGGAGAGATATGCAAATGATTAGAAAAGCAGCGTTTTCGAAAACAATATGAGCAGCTGTCGTAGTTTAAGGGAGAGATAATTTTCCGCGTGATGGAAGTTGGGTGGTCAGTTAGGTGAGTAGCTCGTCAGTTAAAATGACTTGGTACCCCAAAAATCACAGACCTACCATTTTTTTTATTTTCATTTAATCTTATTATTTGCTTTTTTATCTTTCGATTGATATATCACTTGTGCATGTCGGAAAGTTCGAATTTCAATAAGACTTCATTTGAAAACAAATAGGAAATTCAACCACTCCCCCTTTTTAGAAAAAAAGCTAAAAAAAAACGTTTTGATAAAAAAATCTATTTTATAAAGAGAAATAATAACATTAAAAAAAGAATGTGTAATATATAAAGCAGAATATTTCCGAGGCAATACATACAATCATTTTTTTTTCTTTGTGAAATATGTGCATGTAAAATTTTTATATCAAGGCATTTTATACTAACAATTTTATAATTTCAGTTCTTATTCCTGATATATTTTTCATACAAATGTAATACTTAAATATTATAAGAAGAAAAACAGCTAAAATTTCTGTCGTGACAGAAAAAAAAATAACTTTTTTCTTGAATTTTCTTGTGCAATTAGTACTCTCTAAAAGTTCATCATTTATAAAAATGAGTGAGTTGAAAAAATATGAAAATGCAATTATTTTAAAGAAAAAGGCATAACTAATATCTTAAAGTGGTATTTTAAGTTTAATTATGCTTATAATAATGGTTTTTCAGAATTATATACTTTAAAGTGGTTTTTCTTAGACAATCAAAATGCTACTCCTTAGGACATTTAAAATGCTACTCCTTCGACAATTATTTACCAATCACTTCCATTTTTTTCCTGCCTGTTAAAAATAAAGCATGTAATAAATATAGGGATCCGTTTTGCTATAAACTGAATACTTTTTTTAAAAAAAATAAAATGTAAGACACGTTGGCTTTTTCGTTGATTTTTAGCCTGTATATACACATTTTATTTTTTTCCTCGAAAACGAATAAAGTTATTGTAAAATCGATCCCTAAAGTTGTTTAGAACATCCATAAGAATACTATAAAAAATTTCTGGTCAAAAAATTATTTTTTACAAAAGGAGTAATGATTTTAAAATTTTCCAAATTTTCTTCAAGGAATTTCAATTTTTAAAATTGTGTGAATAATATGTGAAAAATTTCATCTTGTATTACTTTCTTGAATAGAAACATTGTATAAAATTCCAAAATATGATTTTTAAATACATAAATAAAGAAAGTTGCTCAAAAGGTTACCAAGTCTCTTTAAGCCGCCCTAATTGTGTTGTGAGGAGGTGCTGGGACCAGTGGATCTGATAGATATCATTTACTCGAAGACCAGTCTCAGGACGCCCTCGACAGACTAGTAGTCAAGAAGACCACCACATCATAAGAAATGCACGCATACAGTCAACTATTTCATCGCAGCCATCCAGGAACAGGTAGCACTTCATAAGGAGCCCCTGTGTCTTCTCGAAACATACGAATGTGCCTGGCTGAGGGACATTTGAGATCGCGTTGCCCATTACGTGGGCTGCACATGACGCCCACCCATCGACGCCTCTGTTTGGAGTGGTGCCGTGCTCGAGGAAACTCAAATGCAGCGGAATGGAACCAGGTCACCTTTAGCGACGAATCCATATTCAATCTCCTCAGTGATGACAATAGTGTTCGCGTGCGAGGACCCCGTCGTAAAAGCATCAATCCTGCATTTGTTTTAAGTGACACATCACTCCCCCAGCTGTAGTGATGGTATGGGGTGTCATTGCCTACAATACCCGGTCACCCTTTAGTATATATCCATGGCAAGCGGTATGTCCATAACATCCTGCAACACATGTATTGCCACTCATTCAACGGCTCTCAGGAGCCATTTTTCAAAAAGATAATGCTCGGCCTCACAAGGAAAGAATGTCACAAGACTGTCTCCGTACTGTTGTTACCCTTTCTTGGCCTTTCCAGTACCCATATTTGACTACAATCAAGCATATCTGGTAAATTTCTGACGGCGAGTTTGGAATCCTACCAGTTTGAACGAACTAGAGTCAAGGTTACAGCTAATATGGAAAGATATGTCTCAAGACAAAATAAAAAAAATTGTATACCTGTATGCCCGATCGTATCACATCCTGCATTCGAGCTAGAGAGGTTTCAACGGGTTATTAAACCATCCGCTATTTTGTCTTTTTTTCTGAAATAATCCTGAAATAATTTCCTGAATAATACATTTTCTGTAATAACCCTTTTTTATTTTATAATCATTTACTTATATCAAAGTAGTCATTACGTATGTAAAATTTCGTTTCATTTTGATGACTCCTTCTTGGAGCGCTAATTTTTTTGTCCATGAGTGTGTATGTATGTATATTCTCCACCTTTTTTTTTAAAGAAGCCGTATACATATATTTTTCCTATTAAAAATATTATTATTAAAAAAGGCTTTCAAATACAACAAGAAACTTGGTAGATTTATTTTTAATTATAATCAAATCTCGGAGCTCATAAGTTCAGAATCATGCAAATGCAATCTATATCGAGACTATATTGATGATTATCCTCAGCACGTTGTCACAGAAGACCTAAGCATCGTGAAAGATGATTTGTTAAGAAATTTTATGGAAAAGGTACCGGTTTTAGACTGATGATCACAAAAATAAATCTAACGTTATGAAACAAATCATCAAAGATTTAGATACATTCTACCTTAAAATTGCAATGAAATATGGAATGCCGATTGAAGCATTCAATCAATTTAGATCTTATGTAGCAACAGAAATTCGGGAGTTAGATTTCACTGTTGAAAATGAAATTATGTATAAAGATCTTAAATCATCAATAGAAAATATCCAAAATTACTTCGTGATTACATATGTTGATAAGGTCTCTGCTAATTATGCCATAATTTGTAAATACTTTTACAGTAAATTATTATGTAACCACATTTTAAATAATAATTCCTTTCAAAAATCAATTCACATTAATAGAGAAGATAATAATCGTCCTTTAGCTTTGAAAAAAGACTGAATATTCATCTAAATAATATTAAATATCCAAGTATTTTTTAACACCAAAATTTCATAAAATCCCTATAAAATTCCGTAGTATCACTAATGGATACAATACATATATCACGAGGTCTGGGAAGATCTTACAATCTCTTCTTCAAAATCTAATTGATAATTTACAAAACACGGCAATAATTAAAAATAGCTTAGAGATTGCTAGAGTTACTAAGGATATGTTAATTTTTTCCATGCATGGCTTTGATTTCGAGGACCTTTTTAATTCTATAGATATTGACGATATGATTAAGGTTCTACAATTAATTTATGATAAATATGTGAATTATATACTTCAATGAAAAAGATAAATTTGATATTCTTGTTAACCTCGTATTAAAAGAAAATTTCATTGCATTTTTTTTTTTATCAGAATCTTTATAAACAGATCAAAGGATTACCTCAGGGTGGTCCAGCTAGTAATTGTTTAGCGAACCTATATTTACATTTTTTGAAATAGATCATGTTGTAAAGGATTCTTACTTAATTTATCGTTATATAGATGATATAATAATTTTTGGTAAAAATAGTGAATACAAACCAAATATTACATTCTACCCTGATTTTCTCAAGCTCCTTAAAACTAACTTCAATTCTAATATGGTGGAATTCTTGGATTTAGACTTGCATCTTATTAACAATAATGTAGTCAGTAACATTTTTGACAAAAGAGATTCGTTTAAGTTCCATATAATTAAAATTCCCGTATGAAATAGTAATTTGCATATATCAATTTACAGAAATATCATTTTGAATTTTTATTTAGAAATGAGAACTTAACTACCCACAAAATAGATAAACACAATAATATAAAACAATTTTTCAATGTTGTTTAGATTATGAATACCCTTTTAATTCCTTAAGAACTTATATTCATCACAAATACATTAACCGTCTTGCTACTTCGAATTCCAAAACCACCACACAACAATAGGATTTCAAAGTCAGCATGTTAGTGGTCTTGCTGTGAAGATTATATCATATCACTCATATCACAGTTTACATTTTTTCCACATACATCTTGAACATCTTACACATTTTTGACAACCAACCAAATTAGAGCCTAGCAAATTTACATTTTTGACAATCAGCCAATTCAAATTGTACCGTATTTGATTGTCGTCTTTTTTTATACCTGTCTTTGCTGGCTGGTTTAAAAGTCAGCTCAAAAGATGTGTTTATGTATTTTCGAATTTTTAACTTGGTGAATAATCGATTTTCATTAATATCAAGACGCTTGATTCTCCTTGTAAAATCTCTGTGAGTAAAGAAATTTTGTTAAATTATTTCTTGAAAGATACTTTTCTTATGTAATTGTTTTAGCATTTTTCTACTTTTCTTACGTAATTATTTTGTGATTTTTCTGCATTAAGAGTTTGGGAGAGTTTGTTACATAATAGTAATGAGTGGTTTCTTCATACTCTCTGAGTTATCCAAACTCTGAAGTTTTGTTTATTTTATTTTATTTGGTTTTCCTACCGAGTGGCAAAGGGGAAGGTTGGCGCCTTCAAACTAGTTTAACCCCACTTTTTTCGGCCCTAAGTCCGAAATTGCTTTCTGACTCGCTAGGTTCTTCTTTTTTGTAGTTTCTTTTTTATTTCTCTATAATTTTGTTCTTCATGTTCAGGTTTTATATTTTTATTATGCTATTTCTTGTTATGTTCTTTATGTATTATTTCTTATTTTTGATATATAATACATATTTCTTTATATATACGTACGGCTTCTTTTGAGGTGAAACTTTTTAAAAAGACTAAAAAAGAACTATGAAAAAGAATTATAAAATAGTTTGCTAGAAAATATAGTACACGTTAAGAATGTCATTCACTTATAAATTCAATAAATGTGTTGTCTTTAAAGAAATTTAAACTTAAATTACTTTAAATCAGTCTTCGGTAAATTGAAAGCTATTGAGAAATCCATTGTGCAACTTTTTTAATTACTGCGTAGTATAATTTTTGTGATCTTCTCCTAGTAAGGCAATGACCATATAATGTTTATATTCTTGTCTAAGCAAAAATAATTCTTTGATGAAATTTCATTGGTATTTGAGCATACACAATACAGTTTTTCGGCAAAAATTAACTTCCACTACGAAGAAAAATGGATATTTTCTGAATAACTTATTTACGCATGTGTGTATTGCAGAGAAAAATACGTGGGTAACACTTAAAAGTTTATACAATTTATTTTTTCGTTATCTGCTTTTGTACGGGCATGTGACTACTGATTAAACACACACATCATCTGAATATTTAACTGGTTGAGCTCTAATGAAGTGCATGTATACTTATCTTTAAACCTGAGTTCTCTATATCATTTGAACTGTGATGCAAAGGAAACTGAGTTCGCACGTCAACGCTTTGAAATTGCATCAAAGGACACAAATTGTGAATACGCAAATGTCAGGCACACATGATCTGGTTATTCAACATTTGAACAATCATTACTGCTTTGATGTTGCTCGCTTCATTGAAAGTAATAAACATTTTATATTAAGACGTATTTAAAGCGGGGTTTTCGATTTGTTGTTGTGTGTAAAAGTTCAAGCATTTATTTAACGTATAATCTTATATATATTTTTTAAAAATAGCAGGAGATTATATGGTTTATATGGATATTTACGAGAATAATACATTTAATAAACCTCTAGAAATTTTCTTTATAAGTATAAAAAATTATATTTAAAAAAAATATTGGATTCTGAATATAAATTTGATACAACATTTAAGGGGGAATATATGTGCTAAAATACTTTACATGATTCATTTGTAAAAAAATGTTTAAGTGAAACATTTTCAATTTTTCTTTCTTTGCCTTTTATTTATTTGTAACACGTAAAAGAGATTTTGTGCTTAAAATGCCATAAATTAGTTAACCATTAAAGTCTTAAAAAAATTGTAAAATTTGTAAAGTGATTTTAAAACGCTACTCATCCTACAATAATTGACGTACTCATATGAAATGTGATTTACAAGCACGTCCAACTATGTATAACAAAATTTGTTATGTGATAGCATAGTTGATATTGGTAATTTTTTTTCTCATGAATTCTTATAGAAAACCCCTTAAAACATTACACACATTCTAAATTCATTTTTTTAAAATTAGGTTTTGCTTTGATTCAAAATGTGTACTAAATTTTGTTACATCTATTAATAGCAATAACTAAAAAAACATATCAGAGCATTTGGAACTATAGAAAAAAAATCTTAGCATTTTTTTTTTAAATTAAAACAAACTAATGTTTTTTTTTTCTCTTTCTGAAATAAATCAGCTTAAAAATTTCACTTGCCATTGGTAAAAACGAACATACAAGTAATAGAAAGAAATTACAGAAAAATGTATAAAGAAAAAAAAATAACTTAAGCGTGTCCCTTTAATTTTTCTGACGGTGACTCCCGCTCTATGTGGACTCGGCGAACAAATAATCATGGTCATGAATTCGTATCATAAGTTCGAGTCTTAGTGATTGTACAGACCAGGAGTTGGCAATTTTGTAGCCGTGATGTACCTAACTAATCTAACAAATGAAGTAGCGTGTTACACAGTATGCTATTTTGGAAATAATTCAGTTCCAGTAATCATGCTTGCAGAGATAGAAAATAGT
The DNA here is from genome assembly GCA_019973935.1 of Trichonephila clavipes. NCBI lineage: Eukaryota > Metazoa > Arthropoda > Arachnida > Araneae > Nephilidae > Trichonephila > Trichonephila clavipes. The sequence continues at coordinate 73,519 of BMAU01016002.1, read as the reverse complement.
GGTGAATAATATAGAGAGAAAGATTTAAGTTTTATAATGTATTAATTTTATATTACTTAAAGATGTTTCTTAACATAAAAATAAACAGCATAAAATATAACTATTTCTACAAGAAGAGTAAAAAAATAAATGTACTTAAATGTTGTATTTTAGATATATTTATTTAAATAAGAAATAGGCAGCATAAAATATAAGTATTTCTGTTCAGTTTAGTTAAATAAAAATTTGAATGCGAACTTTATTCTAACACAGTTCTACTTTCATATCACAATATTAAGGGTATAACTATTGACTTTCAATTTGATACGATTTTTAGCATTCAGTTGTTAAAAAATTCCTTGAGAACTCCAAATATTTTTATTTTGAGGTATGAAGAATGCATTAATCCTGCTTGATGAGATTATCTTTCTCAGAAAAATACCTATCTTTGAAATCATCTTTGGTTCATTAACTAAAAAAAAAAAAATTAGAAATTGAGATTTATTTACTTAGATATATGTACAACCAAAGGCAGAAAGCAAAGTAAATGTAATTTTCCCTCTTCAAACAAATAAATTTCTCCAGCAATACCATTCAATAATTTATAAAATATAGTTGTAATTTTTTTTATCATTAGAATTATCTTTCTGATTTTTTCATGATTTTGTGACTGTCCCTAAATCTGTAAATGTTTCTCACGTTAGGTCCATTACAAATTTATCAACTTCCATCCACTTAAAAATTAACAAATTTGCTGAGAGGAGTTGAGTGCCACTGAGAATTGTGGCATTGTGGCACGTATGCCATCGGTTGCAGGTGCTTGCTATAGATCCTTCGTGTAAGGGGCTGATGCTCGTAATATATGTCGAGGCTCAAACTCCACACGTTGGTGAGATGAGGAGCTTTAAAAAGTAGAATGCTAACTCTGGCGTCGTACTTGTCACTTGTCCCTGGTGCGAAATACGAATTCTGTTACCATTAGCCCTCGCGTTGCTTGAATATGTGACGTAAAAAAAATCAGTTTAAATCACAAACACTCTACAGCCTATATTCATTGTCATTTCCTGTTCTGATATCGTAAGGTAAACATGATGTTCTAATTCACTTTTCAGAATAGGATGTTTATAGTTATCTTTGGCATACCGTTCCTTAGTTCATTTGAAATTATTTGGGAGTGACACGGAAGGCGTGTTTTTAATATAATTTTGATAGCTTAGCTGATTTTTAGAGAAATTTAGGTAACCCATTACACTTAGTCTTAGTTTAATAATGTGGGTCTTGTTAACCGTATCACAAAAGTTGTATAAAAATTGCATTTTCAATAATTAAAGATTCATGTAAAGAATTTGATTCAATTAAAACTTACAATAATTGTAAATATTTAATTTTGCATGCCTTGAAAACTTTTTGAGTAAAAAAATAGATTTATAAAGTTTATTTTTTATTTGTAGATTAATATCGTTATAAAATACGCATATATACATTGTGGATTAATAAATAAAGCATAAAAAAGTGAAAAGTCTTCAAGGAAAAATATGTGCTTAATATACAAAAATAATGCCTGGCTTTGCTCGAATTGACAGAAAAAAGAGGCTGATACGCAATGTAAAGGTAGGCGGAATGTGTACGATTGCAATGTTTCTGATATAAATTTGTCAGTGTTAATATTTATTCAATTTTCTTTGTGAAAACTATCATTTTCAAACTAAGTAGAAAAATCAAAGTTATATATTTAGAATTCATATCTATAATAAAGAGAAACATCTGGAATGATAATTTTTAATAAGATAGGAAAAAAAAATATATTTAGGGGTTATTTTTTGAAGCATTTGTATCTTTTAATCGTATGTGATGAGAATGTAGGTTCCAATAGAGCTGTTTTGTCAACTTTAACATTTCTTGAAAGCAATTAAAGGTACGCTGTATTGATAATTGTTGTTTCGAAAAAACATTATGGTTAGAATCCTAAGTTCTTCTCTCTAAGTAAATGTAAATGCATCTTCTCTTATATTAACTGTCAACAATGGGCCTTTTCACCTGATAAGTATTTGCCACTTCCCAGTTGGTTAAATAGAAGCTAAATCGTATTTTAAGAGGCTTTTCACACACACACAAAAAGCCCTCGTGTAGCTGAACAGTACGACGTTAATATTCTATCAATCACACACACACAAATCTCCATAACTCATTTATAATAATAATATTACCAATTTTATAACTAAACGTATTTAAGATTAACAATTATGTATAATTAAAAGATTATAACACATTGAGTCCCTTACATCTGCGTGAGCCTTCCTTCAAGACAATGGATTATAAAGATAGCATTTAGTAAACATATTACAAAATATAGAAAATTGAACAATAATCGATTCCTGTCCAAGAAAGGAAGCGGATTTTTTTCTTGCGCATGATATTTTGTCGTGTAACATAATATATTTAGTATTGTTCTACTACAATACTGTACCAAGAAGGATATGTTCATGTAGTTAAAATACAGACTAAAACTCTTGTGCAATCGTTCTGATTTTGTACTGCTTGTAATGCGCACAAGAAATTAGCATTGCCCAAATCAAAGTCTGGTGGGAAATTGGTGTTATAGGGATGCAGTTGACATTCCTAAGGAAATCCTTACACCCATTTACAGCACTTCTTCCATCATAAACGAAATCAGAATTCCTCTTTAAAAAGTACCGATCCAATTCACAGTTAATGTGATCGCATTATCACTCTGTCGAGCGTGCAGCTCAGATCTTACTAAGATTAGATTCAGTAGATGTCTACTACACATGCAGTCTTCTTTATACACTATGTTGTTTGTATTTAAACTCCTATAAATGATATTGCAGATATTTTTACTGTTTTCAAGTGAAGGTGCTGATGATGACAAGTAGTCATAAAGATCACATTCTGTGACAAATGTGTCACAATGAATGTATAATATTTTTGAGTGCCAGTGCAATTATTTGTGCATCTAAATGATATACTGCTTCTCAGATTTGTTTTCAGATGAAACTGCGTGCATCTTGCAGCTACGGTCTGGCTTTTTCTCACATTCCTTTCAAAATAAGTAGAAATAAAATGCATCAACAAACTAAGGAGATATAGTAGCAAGATACGTTCCCATTCAATGAGAAATAAATACTGGTATTGAGGTTACTGAGGGCTCCTTGTATATCCTTAATAATTCTGATGCTGAAATCTGTCGCAGATAAAAATAGATTAGAATTATTTGAATAGGTCAACATCTGCTATAAACTTATTATCATGTGGCCAGAATCACACGCAAATATAATTATTTACGTAAGTTTTTTCACATCTACATTTCTCTTAATTTGTATTTAGTTACGCTCATTTGTTTATGGTGTTGCAATGGACTGAATTCATGTAGCATCATAGTAACGTGAGAGAACGGCCGTCACGTGTTTCTAGCCAATCAGTTCAAAATGCATGTGACGTCATATTCACGATAAATGCAATCATCTATTTTTAGATCACTACACTTCGTTGTTGCAAAATTACGTTTTTTACAGAAACTTTTGTTTAAAAATAATAATATTTGTCACTTAGTTTAAAAATACATGCATAAAACAAAATTTTTTTAAGTTTTAAAATTTTTTGCTGAATATTCCTTTTATAACAGTTGAGCATCTTTACCCAATTATGAAATTTGAAATGTTATATAAGTTTAACAAATATAGTAGAAAGTACAAGTTAGTTTAATGTCAGTTTTGAATTCAATGTAAAACACGTGCTTGCATTTACCATGTGACAGTCATGAATTTAGTCCATTATGCATTAGAGAAAGAAAATTATATATATATATATATATATATATATATATATAATGTATCTAATTAACATTACTACGTTACTTAAAAGGGGGTCTGCCACGCCCACAGGAGCGCATGTTTAATTGCACAAGTTTATGTACCTTTTTCGCTAAAAACTTATTACCTCTCATAAATAAAGATTTTACAGTATGCTATGTGTACTATCAATAACTCTTTAACGATTAATTATTAAATTAATTATGAATTTTTCAAAACTTTTCTCAATCTTTTCTCCTAAAATTTAGTTTAAAAAAACCATATCCAAAAGGTTTGCAAGATATATATCTAATCCCCTCCATTAACATGATTAAACATGTTAAATGTCTGCTCACTGAAAGTTTCAGGATTACATAATAAGTAGTTTTTGAGAAAATGGGTAAGTGAAAAATATTGCAGGCTTTAAAGTAAAAATTTTTAATTTCTCAGCATTTATTTTTTTTAGTATTTTCCAAAAGCATATGAAGATTTTTTTTTCCTTTTTTTTAGCTCTCTGCTCATAAGAAAAAATAGTTTCTAGTTTTTTTTTCTTCATTAGTTTTAACAACTTTCCCCTTTTAGGGGCTCTTAAGATGCTTTCGTTTGGCTACACAAATCCTGAGTGTGTCTAGATTTTAAACACATAACACATAGTTATAACTTGGTTCAATATTACAATGCTTTAAAACAATTCACTTTGTTACATGCCTCATATAGAACTCTACAATAGTCATATTTCCCCCTAATTTCAGAGTCTTTAATTCCACAAATGCAGATCATGGAATCACTGACCACATGGTGATATCTACTGACTCATTTGAATTCTCAGAATTGTTCTGTGGATTCCATATAAATATTTTTAGTAACATATGATCACTTAGATTTTTTTTTAAATTGGCTTGATTTAATTCATTATGGTGTATGTGTTTATGACCATAGTGCCTTTCAAAACATTCAACCTCGCACCAGGCAATTATTATCGAGGACACAGTCCAAGTTGAGGGTTCTCGTTTGAAGACAGAAGATGAAAATTAAAAACCCAAAAATTAGTTTTCCAGCTGTATAGATTCATTGATATAATTTCTAATGACCATACTGTACTATCTTTAAATTTTTGACATTAAAATGTCAGCAAATCGGTCCCAACTTCATAGGTGGCCGCGGTAGCCAAGTGGTATGGGTATCGGATCGTGGCTTGCCATGTCACGAGTTCGAGCCCAATACCACTAAACACCCTCTGTGTAGGGCAGAGATGCACGTTAAATCTGTCGAGAGCTGAAACGTCCTTCCGTTAGCGTGGTGTGGCAGTTAGGAGAGGGGGTGCCAACTCATGTGTCGTCCACGTCACTTGACCAAGGTTCAAAATTACGTAGTCCGTCGCCAAAAGCCCTCGTGTAGCTGAACAGTGCGACATTAATATTCAATTAATCAACCTGACTTCTTAGGTATTTTCCAACACTTAACTTTTCCTTTCTATGTCTTGAATTTCCCTGCCTGCTCTAATTTAGGATTTTTTTGTTTTTTTGTATGCACTTTATTTTGATCACTTAAGTTTTATAGATATCGGTAATGTCATCAATACGAGTTCACTGTGACGCAAGTAGGAAAAGGAAACTCATTTAAAGGCAGGGGAAAAGTAAAACATAGCCACGGCTGGTAATTTGGAGACAAATATACGTCAACTTCGTAAGTAACACAAAGGATTTTCGCTTGTAAATCTCCAACGAAGACTTTCACTGAACCAAATAACAGAAGATATCCTGTAGATGGTAGTGTATCTCAATTTGTGCATAAAATTGGAACTAAAGCATTACCAGTTACAATAAAAATGCTGTTATACGAGGCAAAATTGGTCGTTCATAAATTTTAGAGTCGAGAACTTTAAAGCATCAAGTGACTGATGTGAAACATTTATGAGAAGGGAAGCAATTTCTTTGAGTAGTAGAACTTCAATCTGTATAAAACTTCCAGTAGATTTCGAAGATAAACTCGCGCGGTTTCAACACCACGTCACTGACTTACAAAAAAGATATGCGCATGGACATTACTAAAAACGAAACTGAGACAAAACAATTACGATTAGGCACACACTCAGAGAGACACTCCCTATTCACTTGAATGTAAGCATAATTAAAGCAATTAAGAACTATGTAAAAAAGTGAGTACGAAAACTGGTTACATTTGAAAAACCACTCTTTAATTGCTTCTGGAAAAATCAAGAAGGCAATGTTTTGTAACTTGCAGAATGGGTATTTGCTGTTTGGTTAAAAGTTTCCAATCAGACTAGAATGTATTCTTTTAAAAAATGTTGCAAAACAAAGTTTCGGAAGATGACACTGTGTGGAAAAACAAAAACGTCGGTTCTAGTTCCGAAGTCAATTGTGACAGTCGGAGTGAAAATCTTCTTCAGTACTTAATACAGCAGTTTAAAACAAATCAGGCTGGCGTATGTATTTAAAGTTGTTTAAATTAGTAAAGCAAATTAATTATTCACTTCTTATTAGCTCTCGTTTAATTTTTTTTTAATTTCTTAAGTATCGGGAATAGATGGATCTTCCAAATAATGTATACTTTTTTTCAGAAACTTGTGAAGAATTGCGAATGCGGCTTAGAATTGATGACAATATTAATCTAATAATCTAATTATCTTATTAATTAATTAATCTGCATGTTAGAAATAAATGTATGTGTATTGCTGCGAAGAGATCTGAGTTTTTTTGGATGTTTTTCGTGTCTCTGTATATATTTATGTACCTTGTTCAAATTTTCAACCGTTAAGAAAATACTTAATATTCTTCCACTCAAGTTAAAATACATTTTTAAAACTTGTAGTGGATGAAAATTGATGTTAATACTGTTTTTTTTAAATATATATTTATTAATTAAATTTAATTATTTAATTATAGTTCAATACTTGTTGAGTTTAATTAATCATAGACAAGAAAAGTTCTGTCAATTATATTCCTCTAGATGGCATTGGATAAAACCATTTTTGTTAAGTTTGTGATGAAAATTTAACTTAAATTAAATAAAAGCATGTGCTAGTTAGACGTCAGCATTTCTTTCACACTGGAATTAAGATAAATTCTTACCTCATATATTCAACCTTTATTTAAAAATACAATTGCAAATTTAATGTGGATAAAAGTTTTTAATGTTAATATAAAAGTGTTTTGTCCATATATATATATTAATGTTGTGTTTCAGTCTTATGTACATACATATTTATATTAATTGTAATTATTTAATAAAAAGTGACTAAAATAAATTTGTCTTAGTTGACATAAGTAGAAATTGACTTTAAAAAAATCATTTTACTTGTTATTTATAAAAGTACAAATATAGGAGATTTACAAAAGAAAACGCAAGATAGAAAGCATTGCTCATTTCATGCCACTGACCAAAGGCTTCAGCACGACTGCTCTACTTTACCCAGATCAAGTAATTTTATAAGAATAAAGAAATAGCTTCATATATTTCGAAATGTATGTAGTATATCCCAAAGGGTGTGACACTATTCCCTAATAGTCGCAACTGTGTGTGCATATTAAAATATTTCTTTTTTCTAACTTCATGAAGATTATTCACTCTATTGGTTTCCATTCGAATAGAATTTTTTTTCTTATGCCATTTCCGGAGACCATTTTAGCTCATTTTGCACAAGGGACTAGTGCCTGAAATAGGAAATCGCTGAACTTATACGGACGTGTTCGTACTACTAACTAGCATAATGATGAAGTTTATTATTATTTATATTATTTGATAAAACTAGTTTTCGAGGAAGATAATATAATATCTGAACAAAGTATTGATAATATTACATGTAAGGTAGTCTAAAGAAGCTGAATAAATTCTGAAATTGCTTGTATTCCGATATAAAAAAAAATTACTTGTATCTTGCATTTAAAACATTTTTATGGACTCAAATAAGTCTTCTTCCCAATTTAGTCACCATTTTTTTTTTATTTATCACTTATCCGTTTGTAATTTTTTTTTATTGTTATCCCAGAGTTTACAGCTTTGAAAAAGAAATATAAACATTTATCATGCATGGGATATATATATATATACATAGCAGTAAATAAATTAAAAATAAGACTAATAAATCCTAAAACATCTTAAGATCAAACCGAGAAAACCAAGAACATGAAGCCATTACAAACACAAAAAAGGGAAATTTCGTTACAGTGGAAAAAACTATTATGATTTTTCGAGCTGCCACTGGCTTAGGACAGTGAAACAGGGTTAAACAGTGTTTTGTGAGATCTCAACCTTCCCCTACAGTGGACATTTTCGACATAATAGCATAGGAGATAAACCAAGGCAAATGCCCAAAACTCATTTGGGTGAATATAACATCAATAGAATAGAATCGGAATATTAAATTACAATAGGAATCCGGGAGAAATAGACAAATATAAATATGTATAAACAAAAATATTTGCAAAAGAGGTTAAAAATGATTATTACCATAAGTAATGATAAGGAAAATATGCGAAGAAACTAAAATCTTACCCCATGTATACAGATTCTATTCGTGTACTGACACCAAGCACAAAAAAACAGCATAACTAAGAATAACGATGCCATCTATGTATATTTTTAGTAACTAAACTTATTATAAGAAAATAAAGAGTAATATATAATATAAATTAAATAGAAATGAATATATTAAAAAATAATAATTAAAAAGCTATAATTTTGAAGACATATATTTATATATAAAATTAGCTGGATAATTATAGTCTAGGCAACTTTGAAAAAAAACTATAATTATTAATTCTTAATACTTCGTCATATATTAAATCATTCTTTCTTTTTATATAAATTAGAATAATATTTCTAAAAATTGAAATGTGAAGAGAACTATTTCAATTTGGCTTTCTTATAACATTAAAATCAAAAGATTTTCTTTTATCAAAAATATTACATTTAGCATATTATTTTCAACTTTAAATTGGAGGTCTAGGAAGTTTGCTGACTTTATATTGCAATTGTTTTTTATTAATTTTAAGTAGTGTGGATTTATATATATAGTTTCTTCGCCCATTTTCATTATTATTACTTATGGTCATAATCATTATTAACCTTTATTGCAAATGTTTTTGTTTATACATATTTATATTTGTCTATTTCGTCCGGATTCCTATTGTAATTTAATTTTCCAATTATATTCTATTGCTGTTATATTCACCCACGTGGGTATTGGGGCCTTTGGTTTGGTTTACCTCCTATGCTATTATGTAGAAAGTTTCTGCTGAAGGGAAGGTTGAGATCTCGTAAAACACTGTTTAACTATGTTTCACTGTCCTAAACCAGTGACTGCTCGGGAAACCATAATAGTTTTTTCCACTCTGGCTACATTTTTCTTTTTTCGGTTTTTAATGGTTCCATGTTCTTGGTGTTCGGTTTGTTCTTAAGATGTTTTAGGATTTATTTGTCTTCTTTTTATTTTTTTTACTGCAATATATATATATATATATATATATATATATGTATCTATATATATATATGTTATATATATATGTACATATATATAACATATATATATAGATATATGTATAGGTATATGTACATATATATATATTATATGTTATATATATACATATATATATATTACATTAATATATATTATATATTATGTAATATACACATATATATATATATATAATATTTGTACATATATATATATATATATATATATTACATATATATATGTACATATTTATTTATTTATTTATGTATATGAGGCCCAGTATCTGAGGACTTAGTGCATCGCGCTTCGAAACCACAGGTCTGAGATTCAAACCCCGGGCTGGGTAAGGTTTACTCAGCCTTTCACTCCTTCAGTGAGTCGTTAAATGAGTATAAAGCTTGCTCGGGAGCTGAACACTGCGGCTTTTCCGTCAGATTGACCACCTAATCGGAGCATCTTCTCATACATCTCAAGGCCTATAGTCAAGTATACTGAGTTGGGCACAGTAGGCGTTGGTCCTCATGGTCTGCTATACCGCTGAGTTATGTTTCGGAAACATATATATATATATTGTAGAATTAACTCCCAAGTTTTATTAAATTAACACATATTTCATTCAAATCTTACAATATTTCTAAGCTAAATGCGTTTTTCTGTATATACACTGGTGTGCAAAAATTAAGGACGAAATCGAAAAATTAGCATATCAGCTGAACGAAGAGGCAGAGCGGACAGAAAGACCAATCAGGAGATTAAGTAAGGTGATGTATGGTAGCACATGCGCAGATATGCAGGTAGACGTAATGGGGGAATGTATGAGTAGTATAAAGCATGTAGTCGGTGTAAGATCAGTATTTCTGGAAAAGAGATTGCACGCCCTATATCAGTTAAAATCACACCGAGTTGCTGCCTCAGCGAGAAATGGCGAATAATCAATCTGTCAGACGACATCTGATGCTTTTACCCGAGGTCGAATCATTGGGAGAGAGAGAAGTTGGAGGAAAACCGCAGTGTGACAAGTGTGCCTGTAGAGTTCGGAATTGCTCACAGCATCGTTTCACGACTTTGGAGACAATTTCAAACTACAGGAACAGCTATCCGGGGTTCAGTAGTGGTCGTCTACGAGGAACCAAATACGCAGATGACCGGTACATTGTCTTACAGGCCAGAAGAAACAGGCGGCAAACAGCGGGAGAAATCGCTAGACACACGACACAGGCGACTGAACGACCGATATCGCGTTTTCCGTGGCCAGAAGACTGCACGGAGGTGGTCTGTTTGCACGACGCCCTTTACGCTGTGTACCTTTAACCCCTGCCCATCGGAGAAGGCGTTCTCTGTGGTGCCGGGAACACCGGAATTGGAGAGACAAGGAATGGGGACGAGTACTCTTTACAGATGAGAGCAGATTCAGTTTGAGTAGCGATTCTCATCGCATACTCATCTGGAGAGAGCGAGGAAGCCGCAATCATCTCTCGAACATCATTGAAAGGGACAGGTATGGAGGTCGCGGTGTTCTCGTTTGGGGAGGCATCATGCTTGGTAGTCGTACAGACCTTCACATCTTCAACGCAGGTTCAGTCAACGGAACCCGTTATTGTAACGAGATTCTTCTTCCATATGTGCGTCTTTTTAGAGTCGCTATGGGTCTGCAGGTCCTTTTCATAGACAACAGTGCACCATGTCATCGCACAGTAGCTGCCGAACATCTCTTAGAGTGTGAGGATATTGAATGTATGGATTGGCCGGCACGATGTCCGGATCTCAATCCCATCGAGCATGTATGGGATTTTTTAGGCAGACGCTTGGCAGCTCGTATCTTACCACCAGTAACGATTCGGGAGCTTCGATTGGCGCTGCAAGACGAATGGGCAGCAATGCCTCAACAACTAATTGACACCCTGATTCTCAGCATGGGCAGACGCTGTGAAACCTGCCTAGCAGTCAGGGGAGATCATATCCCCTACTAAAGACCGGATGTTTCTTGCTGGACACCCATCACAGGGATGTTTCAGCCTGCAGTCGCATTGCGCTCCATGCTACTTTTTCAATCAAGCTTCTTTATATCCCTCTGATTTCTCTTTTAGTAAGTGTTGCTTACATTACACATGTCCTTACGTATTGGGGATCTTACGGTATTAAATGTGTTGATTTGGAAAGCTTTTGTACAAAGTTATATTGAAAAAACCGCCTCGTCCTTAATTTTTGCACACCAGTGTATATCAGGCAGTATGTATATTAACATAGTTCCATACATATAAAGTAATACTGAATGTTTTTAGTATGAATTATGGCATGGAAGCTGATAATTTTGAAGTTAACTTCTTTTGGCACGTTAGGGAGAAATTTCCGTTACGCGTTACCAGTTACGTTTAGCGATGAACGTAATGTAGAATTGAATGAAGTTCCAAATTTTCCTCAATTTTTAAAGACGCCATCTTATTCATAACATCTATTTTAGACAAAAATAATTACAGAATCGGGAAGATCATTTTTTTTCGCCACGATATGGTATATATTTTTTAACAAAATAATGATATTTCTATTTTTTACAATTTTTTATAAAATGAGTCAAAATTGATACGCTTTTATAAAAATAGTTTCTAAATCATTACCTTTAAGCTTCCTTTCAAGTTAATGAATTGATATTTTATTCTAAACAAGTTCATGTTTTTCTCTTTTAGAATCAGTCATAAAAAAAATGTCGAAAAACTTCTTTTTTTGCGATTTTTCAAAAAATACTCAAAATTTTAATTAAATATTTAATAACTTCATTATATTTATAAGATTAATCTAACGAAACTTTTTTTCCATATGTAGAATAATATTATCCGTAATCTGTTCAATGTTTGAAAAAAAATATTAAAAATTACGGCTTTTAAATTTTTTTTTGTGTTTTTCGTCTATTAGTCCTGAGCTAGCAACCCCCCCTCTCCTCATTCAACAGCAACTTTAACAAGCCTTTTCTCTTTTAGCTTTGCGATACAAACTTGTTTTGTTTTTACGTTGCCAAGAAGTCAAAGTATAATCCATTTTATGAAATAAAAAAAAACGGAAGTGAGACTTTAATCTACCCGAAGTAGGCATTTAAATGGTTCAAAATCTGTCATAAATTAGTTTAAGGTGAGTTTGTTGGATATACAGTTTTAAAATTCTGTTAAGTAAATAATAAAAACAAAATATTGTTTTAAAATTTAGTGGCAAAACCGCATTTCTTCCAATAGTTTGGCAATAAAAGATTAAGTTTACTAAATTTTTAATCGAATGGTATTTCCAGATCCAGTTTAAGAAGTGAGTTTTTAAATCATATATATGCTTTGGTGTAATTAATTTGATTGTTGTGAAAGTATTATACGGTGATTCATTATTTTGTATTTTAAGACTACAGTGGGCAGTAAATTTTTTTACAAATATGCCCCAAATTTTTACTGCCTCTATGTAACTTAGAACTAAAATCATATAAAAAATTGGTGTGAAAAAAGTAATTTTTAAAAAATTTAAAAATTTAAAAACGTTTCATGCGTTTTCATTTTTTTTAAATTTCATATTTTCACCTGATTTAACTTCTCTAAGTAATTTTTTACAAATGTATGTTTGCAATGTAATGTTTTATATGATAATTTACAAAATATGGGTAAACGCAAGTTTTTATATAAAAATTTCAAGAGTTTTAATGATTTCCTATACATAAAAGCTTTAAATTCTTCTTTCACCTTATCACTATTATTACAATGCTTGCAATAATTTGTAACTATACATTAGATGAATACTTCTGGAAAGTTTGTTTTGTTATAAATGAACAAAAATTGCAACGCATGCAGCATTTTGCATTTTTGTTTCGATGCAAATTTTTGATTCTGAGAAAAACATCTTTTTTTCATTTTAAGGGAAACTAACCTTTTTTTTTTAAAAAAAAATAAAGATGTAAATACAGAGTGTTTTTTTTTTTCCAGGTATAGAAGTTTAAGTTGGCATTACTTTCCAAGATGGCGACCAATTTAACAGCTGTCAAGTGATTTATTGTCAGTTTGGGTTGGCAATTCATCATGAATAGACTCACGCCTGAACAACGCTTTCAAATTGTGCAATTTTATTTCGAAAATAATAGTCGATTGTCATAAGCGAATTTTGTTTAGCGATGAAGCGCACTTCTGGTTGAATGGCTATGTCAACAAACAAAAATGCCGCATTTGGAGTGAAGTTAATCCACAAGTGTATGTCGAAACACCGTTTTATCCAGAAAACTGACTGTTTGGTGCGCTTTATGGGCTGGTGGAATCCTTCTTCAAAAGCAATGAAGGCCACAATATTACAGTCAATGGTGATCGGTATAGAGCCAGTATAGAGCCATGATTACTAACTTTTTCATTCCTGAATTGAACAATCATGATATCCAGGAGCTGTGGTTCCTACAAGATGGCGCGACATGTCACACAGCTCGTGCCACAATCTATTTATTAAAAGACACGTTTGGTGACCGCCTAATTTCACGTTTTGGACCTATGAATTGGCCTCCAAGATCTTGTGATTTAACACCACTAGACTATTTTTGTGGGGCTATGTAAACTTATTGGTCTATGTGGGATAAGCCACAAACGCTTGACCATTTGGAAGACAACATTCGCCGTGTTATTGCCGATATACTGCCACAAATGTTGGAAACAGTTATCGAATATTGGCCGTCCAGACTGGACTACATCTGAGCTAGCCGTGACAGTCCTATGCCAGAAATCATATTTAAATGTAATGCCACAAGATTATCTTTCGAATAAAAAAATTCATGTCAATCGAATAATACATCGTTGTTTTATTTCAATTTAAAGTTATATACCTCTAAAAAAACACCCTTTATAAACTTGAAATTGAAAAACACAAATATCATACAAATATAAGATAGATGCAGAATATATATATATATAAGATCCCGCAATAATTATTATAACAGTCACATTTACACGTAATATATATATAGTGATAAAATTTGAAAAAAGTAAGCAAAAACATTCTAATCTATACATATAATAAAATGAAATGCCTGTTTGTAACTTGAAATTAACAGCTTATTACTAAATGCATTTACAAGTATATACGGTACTTATATGAAAAAATCAATTTTTAAATTTTTTGTCAGTCTATCTGTCTTTCTGTCTGTCTGTTTTTTCCGGGTAATCTCTGAAACGGCTGGACCAATTTTGAAGAACCTTTCACTGGCAGATAGCTAATGTTATAAAGCATTACTTAGGCTACTGTAATTATAGAAAAAAATTAGGGTTCCGAAAAAATAAAATTAAAACGAATGAAATGGTGAACAATATTCGTTTCAAATAGGGATTATTTATTTCAATAGGGATCTCCCCTTCCTTGAGGCTTCTTTTGTGTTCGTTTTACCCTACCCAGTCGTTACCCTATCGACAGTGTCATAGGTCACGCGACCCTTCCCCCTCCTGCTTGAAGATTCGTTTCACCGTACTGCTACTTAGAACTGTTGCATTCAACACTTATAATCATTCCAATGATTTCATTCTCTCTCAAGAACACTGAGCAACATCAATTTTTCCATAACATAGACAGCATTTAAACTTTAAATATGAAGTTTTTGGGTTTCACGTCATCTCATTTCTAACAAGGCTCCGCATTTAAATAGAGGTAAGTCAATTTCATACTTATATTGTTTATTTCAGTGCCAAACACTGCACAAAGCAGTCACAATAATTTGTTGTCTTGCAAGAGTGATTGTACAAGTTAGAGTGTGCGGTGGGGCGGCGATCACAGAGCCAACAGTTTGTTTTATTTAGTTAAGTAAGTAGATAGTTGTTTCAAAAATAAATATTCTTTTTTACGTTTTAAGTGAAAAAAGTGCACTTACACACTTAAATTAAGTAAGTTTATTCAAAACTGAAAATAACTTCATTTATCCTGCGCAATATCTATACATATAAATAAAAAATAAAGTGTCTGTTTGTAATTTGAAATTAACAGCTTTTTACTAAATGCATTTAAAACTGTATACAGTGCTTATATGAAAAAAATCAATTTTTTTAAAATTTTTGTCTGTCTGTCTCTCTTTTAGTTCCGGCTAATGCCTGAAACATCTGTACCAATTTTGACTGAACTTTCACTGGCAGATAACTAAAGTTATAAAAAGTAACTTAGGCTACTTTTTTTTTAAAAAAAAAATTAAGGTTCCGCGGATATAAAATTAAAACCACTGAACAATATCCGATTCAAATATGGATTACTGATTTCAATAGGAATTATTTCTATTAAAATGGGATTATTTTTATTCAACAGGGATTATTTTCTTTCGCGAGTCTTGTCTCAACGATTTCTAGCAGTTATATTAAACCTTTTTGTTTAATTAAGTTGCGGCCACTCGTGACATTTCGCGTCCATGTCCTTCGATCCTAATGATTTTATAGTTCTCAGCCCATCGGCAGTATCAAAGGTCATGCGTCTCTTTCAAACTTTGCTAAAAAAAAGAAAAAAGAAAAAAAAGTAGAAAGAAAAAAATAAAACAAAAAGGAAACATTGATTCACAAAGTAGAAGAATGACATTATACTTATAGCATATGCATTTCTTTACGTGGAATATATAATTATTAAGTTTTCGTAAACTCTGCGAATTGAATATACACTTTTTGTTAAATTCCACGTGGACGAAGTCGCGGGTAACAACTATTTAACATAAAATAAACGCATCAGAAAGTAATGTTAACGTATTACACATCCAGATACAAATTGTTTACATTATTTTAATCCATTTAATACACAAAATTTGTAACAATGTGTTAATTTTACTAAGCAGAAGAATGGTGTTTTCGAAAATCGATCCATAAGAGAGTTACGGGGCATCTATATATATTTATATATATAAGACGCATTTGTTGTCTGTTTGTCTGTTCCCTTATAACTCGAGATCCAAACAACCAAATAACGTGAAACTTGGTACACGTATACAAAATTACACGAGAAAGGTTCTTAATATGGTTTAAGGTCATACTTTCCAAATTTTTTAAAATTTAATTTTAATTGATTTTCCAGTGTTATGACATCATAAGATGTCACGTTTCTCACTAAGTGGACAATTTATACTTTACATGCAGATTTTCAAGATTATTACATATTTTTGCTGTAGCTATATTTATCGGTTGGAATATTTTTTCAATTTTTCTATTCTTTGATATTTAATTAGGATTATTTTTCGAATAAATAATTTTTTTTAAGGATTTTTCTTTGAACAACTAAAATTTTGTTTTGTTGATTTGGCAACATTTAGGTATTATCGCGGGATGTTTATGTGTGTGATTTTGCTTACAAATTACAACTTACAATTTCAGTATTATTTCGGAGAATTTATTTATTTCTTTAGAATGCGAAGGTTATAATTTTGAAAAACCAAAACTTCTTATTGATAAGGGTGTTTCAATTCTTATTACTGCGATTAACATAAGTATAGCATTTTCGTTTTCGTTATCTATATTCGTTAGATAGTATGAAATTAATAATAATTTGCAATTTTATGTGTCTTTATTTTTACCTTTAAGGGTATACTATTGCCTTCGGTGCATATAATTACCTTGCAGAAAATCAAACTTGGGTAATTATACTGCCCAAGCAAAAGCAGTGTTGGTAGTAATTACATATCAAACTGGAAAAGGTATCAGAGAATGAGCAAAACAGACAAATGGCTTAAATACCTGTTGAGGAAGCAGGTAGTCATAAGATAAATTATTTTTTGTACTTATGTACTAACCTAACAATCGCCAACGTTCAAAATAACTTGCAAAGTTGTCAACCCTGATTTTGCATGTCATATATATGCTGAATTGTGAGTCGTGTGCTTTGTTTAATATAATGTCGCCAAAAGGTTGGGGTTATATGTAAATACCTCATTTTTCAAATTATGATTTTGCATTGATAAAGTTAGTTCAGTTCTTTTTATGTCAGTTAATGTTAGTACTGTACTTCATTTTTCAATTAATTTTTCAGCTCGGGATATATATACTTTAGATATTTTTTTTATTTAGTATTTACGTATTGTTGCACAATCGCCAACTTTCAAGACAACTCGCCACTTTGGTAATCCCAACTTTGTATGCGTTGAATTGGCAATCATGTGCTTCATTTTGTATAATGTCACCAATAGGTTGCGATAATACACAAGTACCTCTAATTTTGTATATTACTAACTCATTAGACTGGCCGCAACATACTAATTTGGCGTGATTTCAAAATCATGCCAAAAATGAGTATGTTGAGGAAGCAGGTAGTTGTAAGTTAATTTATTTTTGTTTCTTATGTACTATCCTAACAATCTCCAACGTTCAAAATAACTTGCGTGGCCGCGGTAGCCAAGTGGTATAGTAATCGGACCTTGGCTTGCTTTGTCACGGGTTCGAATCCTGTACCACTAAAGACCCGCCGTGTAGAGCAGCGATGCACGTTAAATCTGTCGAGAGCTGAAACGTCCTCCCGTTGGTGTGGTGTGGTAGTTAGGAGAGGGGGTGCCAGCTCAGGTGTCGTCCACGTCACTTGACCATGGTTCAAAATTACGTGGTCCGTCGCCAAAAGCCCTCGTGTAGCTGAACAGTGCGACGTTACTATTCAATCAATGAATCAATCAAAATAACTTTCCAAGTTGGCAACCCCGATTTCGCATGTGATATATATGCTGAATTGGGAGTCATGTGCTTCGTTTAATATAATGTCGCCAATAGGGGCGATTATCAGTAAGTACCTTATTTTTTCAAATTATGCTTTTGCATTGATAGAGTTAGTTCAGTTCTTTTTATGTCAGTTAATGTTAGTATTGTACTTCATTTTTCAATTTATTTTAATGCTGGGGATATATATACTTTGGATAATTTTTTTATATAGTATTTTCGTATTATTGCACAATCGACAACGTTCAAGACAACTCTCCACTTTAGCAATCCAAACTTTGTATGCGTTGAATTGGCAATCATGTGCTTCATTTTGTATAATGTCACCAATAGGATGCGATAATACACAAGTACCTCTAATTTTGTACATTACTATAACATTAGACTGGCCGCAACACCAATTGGGCGTGATTTCAAAATGATGCCAAAAATGAGTAGCCTACCAATATGAAATTAATATTATGAATATTATATTAGCCTGTTTTATCTTTCCCTCCACTAATCCTTAATTAATTCAATATATAATTTTTGTTTTTTTATATGTTAGTACTCTTTTAGTATTTTAGTTTTTTATATTTTTTTTGGCGATTATGTACTGCAAATATTTTTTTATACATTGCGATGTCTCTGGCAAAATTAATCAATGGTATTTTCCTTAAATATGTTTTTTATCTGTTTTTGACAATTTTTAAAATTTTGTTTCATGTCTGTCTGAAATGCAAATAGCAAAATAAATATTTTACAGTATATATACTGTGTTAGTATGAAAATGTTTATATTGATTTAATCAAAATATTGAGCCTTCTTTTATTTTTGATATATTTTTAAGATTTAATTTTATTTTATAACTAGCTATACCTAGCTAAATGTTGCTGTGGCTCAGTCAGCTTTAAAAGACTGGTACACCATAAAATATGCCATGAAGCTTACAAAAAAATAAATACACAAGAATTCAACCAAATCTATATCTATATCTATATATACATATAAGATGCATTTGTTGTCTCTCTGTTTGTCTGTTTCCTTATAACTCAAGATAACTTGATAACCAAATAACTTGAAATTTGTTACTTTATCACAAAATTACATGGGAGAGGTTCTTAAACAGGTTTCGTTGCATCCCAACCTCTTTCTGGCCTCCTTCAGCCAAAAAGAATGCTCCATGTGCATGTTCTGAGCCATGGGTTCATTTTAAAGGAAACTTTACTAAACAAAAGCGGTAAGTAATTTGCAATACTTCTTTGTTATATTTACTTTATTGCAAGCAAATACTGCAAGAAATATCACATTACTTACTACATTCCATTCCATTCCTTCATTCATAGGAATGCATTGTCATTTCTTTCTACAGTCATGCCTATGAGAAAAAGGGGGAGAGTATAGACTTGCAGACACCATGCTTTTCCCATGGGCAATTGTATGTGGCCATGCTCTAGAGTGGGCAGAGAGGAAAATCTTTTTGTACACACTCCAAATGGAACTGCCAAAAATTTTGTCTATCACATTGCTTTAAGATAAATGTACCCTTTTATTGCATGCAAATAAACAGTTTTCTAAGCTTCTACAGAAAACCTTATTTTAATCCCGGGCAAATCCGGGTATTTGCAGCTAGTTATAAGTATAAAAATGTTTTTGTTCAGCTGAGATATGCAAAAAGCTTTTTTTTTTGTTTTGTTTAATTTACAATTCACGTAAAATTAACTTATTGAAAACTTCTTTATCCTTCAGTCTATATTGCTTAATTTTTCAATTCATCCGTGCAAATAATAGGTATACCAGCTATCCTTACTAATATTATAAACGTGAAAGTGTTTGTGGATGATTGTGTGGTACTCTTTCACGCAAAAACACTGAATAGATTTTAATGAAACTGCAATAATATGGGTTATAGATCAGAATAACACATAGGCTATATTTTAAAAATATATTGTGTGAAGTGTCCAAAATATAACGATAATTGTCAAGTAAGAAGGAAAAAATTCTGCCATCTGCAAAAAAGCCCGCAACAGCATATATCTATCTTATGTGTGACGCAAAACTTTGGATTTTGTTTTTTGTACGCCAGGAACTGCAAAAGCTTGAGCAGGTGGAGTGTGAGGCTGATTACAATTTTAACATAAAATAAGTACAACAAAAAGTAGCATTAACGTATTACACTTCCAGATATAAATTATTTATACTTTTTAAAGCGTTCATTACACAAAATTTGTAACAATATATTACTTTTGCCGAGAACAGATCAGCTTAGGAAGGTGTTTTCAAAAATCGACCAAAGAGCTACGGGGAGTTATAAATAAAAAAAAAAATATTTTTATCAGGTATTAGATCAACAGACTTAAAACTTAACAAACAGGTTTTTTTATTCATTTGAGATATAAAAAAAAGGTTTTTCTTTGTTTTTTTAAATGTGAAATTCACGTAAAAGTAACTCATTAAAAACTTTTTTATCCTTCAATCTGTATTGTTTAATTTTTCAATTTACCTTTACGAAGAACAGGTATAACAGCTAGTAATATCTAAAGTAAATTAGCAGAATGTATTTCATTATTATTTCATCAAGCAGATAGTATATTATGTATTTTATTAATCACAATGAGTAAAAAAAGTATTTCAATGGGATTAAATTACAAAAATTCAACATTTTTGAGGAAAACTTTTAATTTTTAAAAAACCAGCTATTTTTATTCTTCAGGAAAATAACTTATTTTTTTTAAAAAAACAATTAAAGAAATAAAAATTAATTTAGAAAACACTTATATCAGCCAAAGAAGTTAACTTCGAACGCGTGTTCACACTGATACACGCTTTCTTTTTTTAAAAGAAGAACATTTAGTGCATGGAAAATTTCTTTTGACACCCACTACTTTTTAGCTTAATAATGACGTAAATATACCATGCTTTTATCACCGTTCTTTAAACCGTTTCTTAAACCGTCTTCTCTTAATTTCCACACCACGCCAACGGGTGTAAGTTAAAGGCCCGACTCATTTAACGTGCATCAGTCTCTCTGCACGACAGTCCTTAACAGCACCAGGCTCAAACTACTACTTAAGACGAGTTTATTCTCAAATGACTGGGGGGTGGAGGAGATACCAGTTTTGCTCAAGAAAGACTTTCAAAAAGTCAACACTTTTGCCCGAAGATACCTTTTAATCTTAGGGTGAGTGAGTAAGGGAATATTTACTTCACACTGTTCAGCTACTCGAGGGCTTATGGCGACGGATCTAGCAATTTTAAACCATGTTCCAGTGACGTGGACGACACCTGAGCTGCCTCTCTCCTTTCCTAACTTACCAAAACACACAAAGGATGATGTTTAGGAGAATGTTAGGAGGACTCTCCTTCAGGACGGATCTTAAGCAGTGCTGGCGGGATATTTGAACACACTAACCACGTTTCCGTAACCTTGACCACTAGGCTACCGTGACCTCGAAATTTCGTTGAGAATTATTTTTAAAATTTTTTTTAAATACTTGAAACTATTCGATATGCTGCCTTGTACAGCGCTGTTTTTCTACGCAAAAACTTATTCACTTATTTAAAAAAAAGACATGCAAATCAAGCAGTAAAAATGATGAATACTATTTTTAAAATTCTCTTGTATAAAAACGGGTATTCGAATAAGTGTAGAATACAATAAAACTAATTTGTTCCTGTTAGAAAAATTAAAATATGTTTAATGATCTTGAATAAATCTGACAATCTCTATATTTGCATAATAATGAATATCAAGGACAATTTATTCTAAATAAATAATCTCTATTCAAATAAAGGTACCAACTTCACACAATTAACTCAGCTTTAATCGTAAATTTCTCAACAATGTGATTATTCATTAAGAATACTTCATTATTGCATTCTTCTGTATAGTTTCTCTTATAACATTTTGTGGTTTCTTCCTTTAAAACATCACAGAGAAAAGTAAAAGTTATAAAAAAAATAAATAAAAAACAGAGTGAGTTAATTCTAAAAAATCATGAATGCTTTCAGTTTTATCAGTAAAGACTGTAAATTTAGGAAGGAACTAAATTATTACATAAAGTAAGCCAATTTTTTAATGTTTCTTTTTATCTTTTCCATTCTATTTTTTAAATAACTCTCGTGGTATTCCGTTGTCTCTAAATTTGCTTCTGAATTTTTAGCAAATAAAATATAAAATGTAATGTAAATAATGATTAAGTGCAGTAATAATATTTCGAATAGATCCTATTTTTTCTGATAAAAATAATCAGCAGTATTGGTTGTTTTCTTTTTATCAGCATGAGTTATTAGTATTGTATGATTTATATATATATATGTCAGATATTTCAGTATTTTAAATTTATCTTCCAGGTTATTTGAACAAAACGTTACTTTAGATTACTTAGCATCTATAGGAATAAACAAAATAATATATACATTATTATGTGAATGGGTCGTTATGTACTTTATTTAAATTACATATACCCGTTTTTTAAACATTTATATATTTTTTTTTCTACATCAACAATACCCAAATAAATTTACACCACGATAATTAAGGGGGAAAACTCTTACCTCGTTATTACTTGAAACAAAAAAAGCGAGTAATTTTTTCACCCCATTAGAACCCATTTTATATCATTTTATTTTTTATTTTTATTTCGTTTATTTTATCAACCATTTTATTTTTATTTTTGCATACAGTTAACTGATATAAATTGCTATTCAACCATCGAAAATGTTTACTCCTTCCAAAGTATATAAAACACAATGCTTGTTTCTTTGAAACCTGAGTCTAACCTATAGTTTTTAATGAACCGGGATAAAAGTGATTAATCTAAGAGAAACTTTAAGTATTCAATTTTTTACTTAGCAAAATTTGATTTCTCTTCACTCAATCTAAAAGCTTTTTGAAACGATGTATGTAGTGTTTTCAATTACGTATATTTGTAACTGTCTGAAAAAAAATTACTTAAAGAGAATATTAAATTACATTAATCACATTAAACGAAGTATATTATTAGAAATGATCAGACATACTACTAATATGTACTTGTAAGACTCATGATATGTTTTATTCAATTCTTAATATTATTTCCTCATCTCCCTATATTTTGTTCAAATTTTCAATCGTTAATAAGATCCATTTTAAAAAAGATAAATTGAACTGAAATTTTTTATACACGATTATTTTCGATAACAATACGGTCATTTAATTATAATTAGTAAAAATTAATTGATATTAAAACTAATTATTCGAAGAATTACAGACAAAGCCACATTGACATAATTTTTGGCGACTTGTGTGAAAAATTTAAAACTTTTGTTTCTCGCATATAAAAGCGCTGATTTGAGCTAAATTTTTCTATACACGATTGTTTGGGTGAAAATACGATAATTTAATTACAATTAAATAAAAATAATTGACTAAAACTAATTATTTGAAGAATTACAGATACAATCACGTTGGCTTCATTTTTAGCGACTTGGGTCAAAACTTAAATTAATTTTTCTCTTGTTTAAAGCATTTAGTTAAGCTGAAATTTTATATGCATGATATTGTTTTGGATGGCAATAAGTTGCTTTAATGATAAATAAAAATTAATTGCAACTTAATATTGTTATTCTGGCATATGTGTATACATATTTATATTAATTATAATTATTTGATAAAAAGTAAATAAAATAAATTTTTTCTTTATTGTCTTAATTAGGAATTGTCTTAACTTTTTAATGATACTTGTTTTCTTCATTATATTCAGATTTAATGTCTGTAAATATTACACTTCTTTCTTCTGTAACCAGTACGAGACTATAGTTTTCGGACTTTTTCAAACTTTTATAATTTTATTTATTTTATGCCGCTAGATTTTCCCTCGACATTTTGATTATCTTTCAAGTCCAAAGGGAGATGTCGTATTAATAAAAAATCAACTTTATTAGCATCCGTTTTTCTTGTCTTACATATCTTTGGAATGTTGCCTTCGATAAGATTTTCTTACTCATTATATACAAGCATATTTCATTTATTTTTAATGAAATTGTATAGGCTTCAATTTGTCGCCTACTCACCTGTGTTCTTGCTCCAGGATGTCAAGTATCTGATACTTGCGTCTATTACATTCTCTTCCGAATGACGTACACTCTTAAATTGTCTACAAAAGAACAATATAGCGTGGCCTCTTCCTTTCCCTTCCCTTTGTCCAATGCAGATCAACTTTGCATTGTTTTGTGCACACGCATTAATAATATTTTTTCCCGTATTATTTAGATTGTAAATTTAGTCTAGTCTGTTTACAAACATTTACTGTACGTGAATATATATATATATATATATATATATATATATATATATATATATATACATATATATGAGAAAAGCGACTCACTGACTGACTGACTGACTAATCACGATAACTCCGGAACTATTAAACCTACACAGACATAAAATTTGGTAGACAGGTTCCATTTATGGAGTAGACATCAGCTAAGAGCCGATTTTGCTAAGATCGAACCCCAAGGGACGTTACGGGGTTTAAGGGGCGTAATGTCTTAAAACTTGTTACACATATTTCTTTCGTAAAGTAGAGATTCCATACATAATGATTTTTACGAAAATCGAACTCCAAGGTACGTTGAGGGCGCTTAAGGGACGTTATACATAATTATTTCCATCTTAACCTATTAGACGTACAGTCTTGAAATTTGGTAAGCGGATTCATTTCATAGAGTAGAGATCCTTTACAAAATGAGTTTTGTCAAAATCGACCATCAAGTGCCGTTGTGGAGAATTAAGAGGGGTTATAGGTAATTATCTCCTTTTTTAAACTGCTTGACGCAAAATCTTGAAATTGGGTAAGCAGATTCCATTAATTGAGTAGAGATCCGCTGTAAGATGGGTTTCGTGAAAATCGCTTCCTAAGTGGCGCTATGGGGGCTTAAGGGGCGTTAAAGATAATTATTTCTTTTTATTAACTATTAGACGTACAGTCTTAAAATTTGGTATATAAGCGGATTCCTTTAATGTTGTAGAGATCTGCTACAAAATACGTTTGGAGAAAATTGATCCCCAAGGGTCACTGAGGGGGATTAAGGGGCTCAATAGATAAATATTTCCGCTTTTCAACTAATAGATCCCCTGTTTGAAAATTAGAAGGTATTTTCCGTTCGTGGAATATAGTTCCTTTTACAAAGAGTTTTGCGAAAACGGACCCCCAAAGGAGTGGGGTTGCGAAGGATTAATGTGTGTTATAGAAAAATTCCTGTTTTTGATTTTAACCTATTTACTTGAAATTTGTTGGGCACTCTATATTTCAATAGAGTTCTACAAGAATGGATTTTACGGAAATAAACTCCAGGGGGAAGCGAGGAGAGTTATTAGTGTGTATTGATAAAGAAAATTCCCGTTTTCGAAGTGCTAAAACTATAATAATAATAAAAATTGATTTGCATGCTTCTTTTGTTGAATTGGAAAACGCTAAGAATGCTCTCAACCAGGTATTGATGATAAAAATTCCGTTTTTGTTCTGTTAGATTTAGAATTGAAGTTTAGCACGCATTTTTATTTTATGGAGTAGAGATCCACTGAAAGTTGCTTTGGTGGAAATCCACTTGATTATTAGGTTAAGTGACCGCAAAAAATTTTTCTACTTCTATTTCAGATATAAATAGAAATTAGATATTATAATTTATGCCCTTTTTATATCAAGACGCGAAAGTTACAGCTATAAATACATTTTAATACAATTAAATTCTTAATGATAGATATCCGTAATTCATATATATGTAAACAGTATATATTTACACAACATTGTGATATACCCAGTGAAGCGGGTAGGCAACGGCTAGTATATATATATATATATATATATATATATATATATATATATATATATATATATATATATATATATATATAAAAAGAAATATGTATTATTTATCAAAAACAAGAAATAATAGATAAAGAACATAACAAGAAATAACGTAATAAAAATATGAAAGCTGAACATAAAGAACAAAATTATAGAGAAATAAAAGAACTACAAAAAAGAAGAACCTAGCGAGTCAGAAAGCAATTTCGGACTTAGGACCGAATAAGTGGGGATAAACTAGTTTGAAGGCGCCAACCTTCCCCCTTTGCAACTCGGTAGGAAAACCAAATAAAATAAACAAAACTTCAGAGAAAGTATAACTCAGAGAGCATGATAAAACCAATCACTATATATATGTGTACAATATATGTGCGCGTGTGTGCTTATATATGTTTCTACATGTGTACCTATGTGTGTGTGTATACTTAACGTAATTGTATTTTGAAAATCTTATTATGATGATGTTTACAAATATTCCTCATTGTATAATTTTAATTGTCCATTATTTCCGTTTGTGTGTGTGTGAATGCGAGTAGTCTTGTATTTTATTCTGTATTTATTGTATTTGCATCGATTCATGTTGCCTTTTGGGTCCCATTTGTGCCTGTATCTTTCCACTAGAAATTTCCTATTACTATTGATTGAGTATTGACTTACGTTTGTAAACCTTGTGCTATACATCTCGGCAGACAAGGAGTCTACCTAGAGTCAAAAAAAGGCAAGATAGCACTTTTTTAAAAGTTTTGCTCATAATCATTAAGAAATTCCCCTCTTACTCATAATTACATTACCGTACATCAAGTTTATGACATTTTTGCGATTTCGAAAAAATACAACTTAACACACACACGGTATGGTTATATGCATCATATTTCTATTAAACATATTACTTTTAAATAAATATATTTGTATATAATTCCTAATAAATACGCTGTCAATTTTTTTCTATTCTAATTCTTAACAAGTTATCTACTCATTATGTTGTTATCATTATGAATTATGAAAATGCACGTAATAGTAAAAAACATTATCACAAACGACTAAAAACAGTACCTTAGAAAGTTTTGCTCAATTTCTTTACAAAAGTACACGTCTTCTAAGGGCTAACTTGATACCACTTTTTATCCATACCTTAAATCAGTGCCGCTCAAATTTCAATATCTGGGACCCAATTTTCCGTCATAATTGTCTTTGTTCTCCCTCCATACAATAACAATGTATTGAATTCAATAAAGATGTACTTTGACGATAAAGCTACAATACGAATTTAATAATAAACTGTACAAACTATCAAGATAAGTAATTAATTTTCTTACATTGCTTCTCAAAGTTTCAATATTCGCGAACCAAAATTCAATCATAATTTTCATCGCACCCCCCTCTCATGCAATTAAAATATATTGAATTCAATAATTATATACTGTGAAACTAAAACTACGATACGACCTTAACTTCTTAAGTGCAACCGGCGTATATAAACATCTCGCTCAGTCAAAGCGTTAATTTACCCAGACGTATATATACGTCTTTCTGAAGTACGATCATTTCTCTGCACTGCAAACCATTAAGTTTTTCCGAAGGCTTTAGAAAACATTAAAATGACCTTGGCCATATTTGCGAAGCATTTACTTATTTCATATTATTTGCTTATTTATCCCCCCAATACATCACATACGCGCGCTTACGTGGAAAACGGTTAGCATTGCAGAGTGAATCGGGTAACTTTTAATCGACAGTTAAGGGATTAATAATAAACCGTACAAATTATCAAGATAAGTGTTAACTTTTGTATGTAATTTTATATATGACAATCCCATGAAGCCAATGGTAATTATTCAACTTTTTATTGTTTAATTATAAAATATATTTTGCAGCATTACATTTATAAGTGTAATATATCAGTCTAAGTATGTATTTTATTTTTTTTAATGTCAGAATGTATTTTTCCTTGTAGTAAATTAATATATTTTTAAAATTATCTTTTGTTTTTGACATTCAATATGCTCGCACCCCCTCATAGAGTTGTCACGCCCTCTAAGAGGGAAACACCTCATGGTTTGAGAAACGCTGTGTGGTTGTGCTTTCTTTCAATAAATAAAAAAAAATTAATAAAGTTTTATTTTCGACTTTCCGAAATGCTCACGCCCCTCTAGTTGGGTTATTATCCCCCCTAAAGGGTCATAAGTTCCTAAAGTTTCAAGTTAAAGGTCATAAGAACCTAAAGTTTCAAAACACTGCCTTAAATGTATATGTTAAATCTATGTATAGCCTGGAGCAAAACATTTTTTTTACAATAAATAAATATGCGGGAAATTTATTTTTTTAATTGAAATTAATATAATTTTTCGCATCTTTTCAATTTTTCCCTAAAAAGAAAACTAATTACTTAACCATAACTTTACTTTGTCATTACTGTCCTTCAAGAGTGAACTAATGAAAGATTTAATCTGATTTACAACAGCGTTTATACTCATTTCATTATTCCCAGTTCCGATAGATAAATTATTATTTTCTAAATCATTAAGTGTATAATGAAGTTATTTCTTATTGTAATAATTGGATTACTCTATGATTTTACGTTTAGAATTTTATCCAATTTGAGCTTTGCAGTGATCACTGAAAAATGAGATACAAGTATCAATCAGAAGGGGAATCGAGCACAGAGGTTTAAATTTAAGCGGATTAAAATACCCGATTATCATGATTATTAGAGCATGTACTTTAAGCTTAAGGAGTTAAACTGAATCCTCGGGATTTTATTGGAATATTTGCTTGAAATTATCCTTTACTTATTTTTTAAAAGCATATGCAAAATTGATTTCAAACCTAAATCCTGAATTATACATTTTCAAATCAGTTATTTGAAATATTTATAAAATAAGGTAAACACAAAACATAAACACTCTATTCAAAGAGGTTATTCTTCTATTTATTCTCCTCTTCATTAGTCAGTTTTATTATGTTGATTGAAATAAATTAAGATATAGAGTGGGAATTGTAATTTTTTATGAACATTTTGATCTTTGAACTTTATTACAACTTTTTTTTGTTGAGATATTTGACTTTGGCCGAATATGAAAAACAATGAATGGATATTAATAATAATAATATCATTGATTTTCATGCATATATGTTTATGTGTGTTTATTAGACGCTATGTTTTGTTCGATTATACATATATGAGGAAGAAAAAATTTGTTTTCTTTATTTTCCCCAATTTAAACAAAATGACATTACTATTCCATGTTTATAACTTTATTTTATTATTTTTGTCTTCATATTAATATTACTTCATTACCGATAATTTAAAAATAAATTTGAATTATTTATTGGAAAATAAAATACACACACACACACATATATATATATATATATATATTTCAAAATTTTGCCTGGATTCTGAAATTAAACAGGTGATTCATTTTTTTTTTAATTTTTCGAATGACAATGTTTTCATCTACCAAATATTTCCCCTTGAATATGTTAGTGAGAATGCACAAATATGTTCAATATACTTCCATTTCTATATCGCTATGACATAGAATGAATTATGAGATACAAGAAAAATTAGGACCACCTCAATAAATATTCAGTAAATTTACAAGATACACATTCATAACGTGATAAAACATTGCTATTTTACTCTGGCTATATATTTTCTATTCCTTCTCAGTTCTCATTAGATAATCAAATTTTCATTTATCCTCTCTTACAACCTTATCTCTTTTGTTAATGAAATCTTCCAGATAGTCATGGTATTCTTATTTGTCAATACATTTATGTTCAAACATGAAGTTCAACATTTAGGTAAATTATAATTTCCTTCCACTGGGAAGTTGTTGAACTTTTACATTCATTCAAAATATTTACTTTACTATACTTCTATACATTCTCTAACTTTGTTGAGATTAGTTAAAATGAACTTGAATTTCGATAAAGCTAATACTTTGTATTGAAATTAGCAGCAACTACTAGATATGCGATGTATTTTTACTTAACTACTATTTATTGCTGAAGAGATTGTACTTATTTATTAAAAATATTTAATTAATTTCTTTTTTTAAGTCTATTGTAAAAGAATTAAATTAATTTAAAATTTATTAAATACATCATATTAACTATATATATATATAATATTTAGCTTAAATTATATTATTTTCCAAATATTTTACGTACTAAAAAATTAGTCATTGTACTTGGAATTAAGAAGAGGAAGATTTATTTTTTCATTCTTGTGTAAAAGTATTATTTATAATAAGTATTATAATAAGTTTAAATAATACGTATATTATATATATGAAGCATTTTAATAGTACTTCCTCTTCTCAGAATAAATGAGAATCTTGAAATGTCTTATATACATATGATTTAATGTACGCTGTTACAAAAAAAAACATGATAATATTTACCAGAAAATAAATATAATTAGAAATATTGTTTTTACAAGCTTTTATAGTTATAGAAGTACTTTCATGAAATTTTGAAAAAAAACTCTATGGAAATTAACACTGCATTTTTCAGGCTCTTTTCTTACTTTCTAATAGAAAAATTTCAATATTTTGCGAGTACACAGTAAACCCCTGTGAATTTTAAATAACATGATTATGCAGCTGTTTGCGATGCACTGAAATCAATATTTATACATATGCGTTGGTGTATTTGAAGAAAATAGGGAATCATAACTTTCTTAATGCAGTGCTTCTCAAAGTTGCAATACTCGTGACCCAATTTTTAATCGTAATTTTCATCGCGCCCTTCTCATACGATAACTATGTATTGAATTCAACAATACTATACTTTGACCCTAAAAAGGCGAAGCGACTTTAACTTATTAAGCACCATCGGCGTATATAAACGTCTCACTAAGCCAAAACGTTTATTTCCTCAGACGTGAATATACGCCTTTCCGAACTATGATCTTTTGTATGCAGTGCTATCCATAAAATTATTCCGAAGGCTTTGAAATGCAAAACAAAAAGGACCTTGGCAGTGTTTGCGAAGAATTTACTTATTTCGGATTATTTGCTGTTCTTTATTCCTCCCCCTCCCAATACATCACAAACGCGCGCCTACGTGGAAAACAGTTGGAATTGGGAAGCGAATCGCTTAACTTTTAATCGGCAGTTAAGGAAAAAATTATAAACCATACAAATTATCAAAATACGTGTTAATTTTTGTTTTTAATTATATGTATGAGAATACCATGGGGTAACTGGTAATTAATAAACCTGTTCTTAAATTAGCATTGTTAAATTAATTATAAAATGCATTGTGTAGAACTGATACTTTTATAAATATAGTATATTAGTGAAAAATGTGTTTTTTTATTACGTTGAAACGTATTTTGTTTGTCTTATTTCGGTAAACTAATAAATTTTTAAATAATCTTTTGTTTTTGACTTTTCAATGTGCCTGCGCCCCGTCGTAGAGTTGCCATTCCCTCCAAGGGGGGGCATGCCTCACAGTTTGAGAAACGCTGTCTTAGTGTTATAATGTCCATACTGTTCTTATATTAGTAGGATTTCAAAGTTCCCTGGCTGAACCTATAACGGATAAAATTTTGCATTCCAGCGGCTACAGTAGCATCTCTCTGTTATTGCATTCTTCTCCTCTTCTAAAAGAAACTTGTTCGAAATCACGTGGTCGGTGGGTCACCACGGCATCATCTTTTATAGGCGGGTGTATTTAGTCGTTGGTGATTGAAATTAATTTCCTTTGTTGAGCTGATAAAGTATATTAATTTCTGTGTTCGTTTAAAAAAAAGGTGCTACGCAAACTTTACGAAATGTTGAAGCAAGTGTAAGCATGATAAATAAAGCTGTTGGAGCATACGTGCTTCTTTCAATAGACATCATATATGCCCATTTATATATATATATATATATATATATATATATATATATATATATATATATATTCTGCTTATTTACATTTATAAACATAAGTCGTTCAACACATCAATGAAAAACACTAAGTTATTCACAGAGGGAAATTGTACCATGTTCATTCAAAATAGTTTGGAACCAAAGTGGTCGCAACGGGAACTGAGTCAAAACAAGAACCTACATTAGGATTGTAAGGGGGGAAATGTCACGTGACAAATACATTTCAGTTCCAATGAATACTTTCATACATGATGGAACTCTGTCAAGATCATTGTTAACAAATAAACAGTTTTCTCATAATAAACGATTTCATAAAGAAAACGGTGGCATTTTGGGGAGCGAATCCCGTAACTTTTAATTGGCTGTTAAGGAATTAATTTTAAACCGTACAAATCATCAATATAAGTGTTAATGCAAGCCCATGGGGTCGTTGGTAATTATCAAACTTATTGACTTAGTATTGTTAAATTGATAATAAAATACATTGTACAGTACTAATACTTTCATAAGTGTATTATATCAGAGTGAAAGTGTATTTTTTATCTTATTATGTCAGAAAGTATTTTGTTTGTTTACTTTCAGTAAATTAATATTTTTTGAATAATCTTTGGTTTTCAACTTTTCAATATACTCGCGCCCTCCCTCGTCGAGTTATCACTCCCCTCAAGAGGGGGTGCGCCCCACAGTTTGAGAAACGCTGAGTTACATAGATTTAAACGAAATTACTTTTCAACTAGCCTATCTGATAAACATGATCTGATACCTGATGTATGAAATTTTCTAAATATATGATAGCGAGGTGGATGTATGGAGTTTATATTTTCTCCATGATAATAACACCACCCTCTTCAGCAACACGAAGGCTTTTAGTGATGGACCTTGAAATTTTGAAGCAATGTCAATTGAGGAGAACAACACTTTAGTACTTTCGCCTAATTTCCTCACCACACCTAAGGGAGGATGTTTGAGCTCTCGCAGGTTTAACGTGCATCGCTACCCTACACGGAGGGTCTTCAGCAGTTCTCCACTAATACTCCTGACATGCCAGCCATGAAGCCATTACCTTTATCACTAGGCTACCAAGGCCACTTTCCCATTTCAATGAATAATTTCTTAGAATTACAAGTTCCCTGTTTCTCCACCACACAAACTATTTTATGCCCTTGGCATTTTAACATACTTAAAATACTGTATAAAAATGTCGATAGCTTACTCTTTCTAAAATTTACATGACTATCTTACATTTCATTCCATATAGCTACTAAAAAGCTAAATTGCATTCTTGTTTAACAGGAATGGTTTCATTTACTTTGACTAACTCAGGTTCTTGTCAAAACAAAGTTTGAAGGACAATCAAAAAATAAAAAGAAAACTGGGAGTGATAGTGATCTCAAATGATTGCACTTGCGCGACGAATTCCGAGTCAGATAAATAAAAGGGGAAAAAACAAACATAATAGTAAGAAAAAAAACTCAGAAGATAAAGGGTTTGGGTTAAATTCAATGAAAAGAAGAAACCCAAAATGGTAGAAGATGTGTGTGTTCAAACACTATCTTTCCCGTTTGTGTTCTTTCATTTACTTGATGTCTTTTTCATCTAATTGATTACTTGGAACTTGTACTTGCATGGAAATGGCACTTTCTCGAGAGATTTATTTGTTTTTGGGTGAAAGTCATCGTATCCGTGATTCATGGAAAAGGAAGATGTCTTCCAACTGTTTCTTAGGATAGTTGTGTGTGTGTGTTTGTTTACTCGTTTAATGTAATAGAATGATTTTTTTGCAAGAAAATAACATTATCAAATAAACTATATTTGATACAAAGTGTTCTAGTTACAAGTGTGTTTTAAAATTTTATTCATACTAATGCCGTTATTCTGGAAAGGTTTAAATTGTGTTATTTTCGATGTTTAAATATATTACTTTAATACTTATTTTTCACATCTTAGTAATACATAGACACATTTTTTTTTAATTTTATGTAATTTTTCTGAATATTCAGCAAAATTTGATAAATAATATATTTTTATTTGTAACAATATCCTATTCTATTTGGGAACGTACAAATAATAAGAGAATCTGATTTAATTAAATAGAAAACAAAACATACGATTAAACACTCAGTATTTATTTAAAGAAATCAAAACACCATTTTTTAAAGAAAATGAATCTTTTAAATAGCAGTAATTAATCTTAACATTTGTTTCCTATATATGTATATGTAGTTGTATTTCCAATGTATTTGAAATTCAATAAATAGATTAGTAATTTTGAGTAAAATTTCTTTAATAAAGAAAAGATTGAAGAAACACTGTAAACAAAAAAAACCCCTTTAACTCACGTTTATTACACTTTTATTGATTATTAGAATTAATTAAAAGATTTCGTAACATCATTAAATCATATTGCTATTAGTAAGTAAGACAGAAATGAGTGAGTGATTGTGTATCTGTGTCGCATATTAACACGAGAACTATTGGCAACACACCTCGTAATTTTAACCACAGTCAAGTGCCTGTGCTGACACTCTAGTTCTAACATCCTTACCAACAGTAAACGGTATAAGTCTAAGACAAAATGGTAATAATTGAATCAAATTATTTTATCAATATGCAAATTATCTAATCACACAGGGTTACAATGAAAAAAATACAAGAGCATGATGACTGAACTTGCGAC
Source organism: Trichonephila clavipes (assembly GCA_019973935.1). NCBI lineage: Eukaryota > Metazoa > Arthropoda > Arachnida > Araneae > Nephilidae > Trichonephila > Trichonephila clavipes. Next base: position 39,198 of record BMAU01016002.1, on the reverse strand, counting down.
GAATCTTTACGGAACCTTTCCACTAATATTCCTAGGCTTCTTTGGGGATTGTAAATTCATGTATATTTCCAATCACCTGTAAAAGAAGAAGATGGGATATGTAAAGTAGTTAAGGTATTTAATGAGAGCGTTGTAAGTTAGCGGGGGAGAAGGCTATTGAGCCAGCATCAGTAATAAGATTTACAGAATTCAATTGGATTACGATATTGGAGCATTGCTGATATTATTCAGCGAAGGAGCCTAGGAGGTTATTATACCTGAAGAGATCATAAGAACTGCCATGTGATATATTCTAGTTTAATACCACTTACCACAGGCGTTAGTTTAATAAAATTAGTTCAAGTTAATGAAAGCTAATAATTCAAGTTGCGTGTATTTCTCAGACCTCCTTCCTATTCAGGTAAACCTTTTTGATATTGTGCGTAGTTATTGATTAATTTCCTATTTCGTAATTTAATATTAAAGGCAAATTTCTTTTTGACGTAGACATATAGCTTACTATTCGTTATTAGAATTTTGATATTTGAATCAAGTGAATAAGTATAAGTTATTATTATACAAATGACGCCTGGTCATTCTTTGCCTCAAATTAATCTTAGTGCCCAGGCTGGAACCCAGGGATGTTCTCCCAAACTTAATACATTTTTCGAGCAGCAGATTTCAGAAATAATAATGAAAATTTTCCATCATGTCACATTTTTTTGTAAAATGTAATTTTACTTGAACTTTTATGCACACTTACCAAAATTTTTTACAGCTTTGAATTTTTTCCCTTCGTGGCTGACCATCATTCCCCTTTTGTGAAACGTACAGAATACCGCTCTGTGACATCTTTACTTTGCCTTCCTTCTCTTCCTGTCACAATATTTCTCTACCAATAGCGTAACGCGAACCATTAACTTAGATCCTTACCTTGGCTTGATAACGTAGAAACTGTTACCACTCGTCTGGATTGATTCTGAACGTAAGACGCTGGAATTTTGAACTTGGTTTCAATTCTTCTTTCATGTGAAATTTAGAGTTGTGCATGCACTGCGTAAGTGGGAGTTTCATCTCAGAAGAACTTTTAACTGATGTGTTTATTTCTGCGCGTTTCGTGAAACACTGTTTTGAGTTCGAGACTTTGATACAAACTGACAAATGACTTTCGTTACACATACATTGAATATAGTTTAATTAGCATGAGAAGCATTACTGACCATGTAAAACAGCTTTATCGTGCGTATTTTGGCGTGAAACTTCGAGAAAAACAAATCATGGGTTCGCCATATAACCTGTGTTAAGGGCCTCAATGATCTACGCTTCTGGCTCAAACTAAAGAAGGTTGCTGTACGATTGGAGTTTCTATGACATAGAAGGAGCCAAAAAACCACTCTGAGTATTGTTACTTTTGTTCCAGTCGTACCAGTAGGTATAACCGCAAAAATGAAAAGCTGATATCTTATCCTGATAATATTTAATTGGCCATATGCCTCGGCCCTCATTGGCCTAATATTATAATGTCTTTGCCAGCAACTGATTTCAAAAAAAAATCCAGGTACATCCAAATCCAAGTTGACAGAGGAAATCTTTGTTGGTCCAGATATTTGAAATCTTATGAAGGATAACGTCTTTGAGACTTGTATGGCAGCAAAAAGAATCCTGAGTTATTTTCAAAGATTTTGTCAGAAAGTTTTTTGACAATTACAAGGATCCTGACTGTAAAAGAATTTCAATGAATAAGCTGGAGAAATTTCAATAGTTAAGTTGCTCTTTAAGAGTGAAAAAACATTTCCTTTTCTCACATGAGGACTTTTACCCGGAAAATTTAGGATTAGTCAGTAAAGAATAGGGGGAAAGGTTCCATCAAGTTGTCAAAGATATGGAGCACAAACATCAAGGAAGATTGCGCAAGAGCATGCTAGCCGGCTATTGTTGGATGTTTAAATGAGATAGACTGCACATTAAATATAAAATAATGTCAAAAAAGTTTCAAAGGAAAAAGAGAACGTATCCAAGGGGATTACTTTTGCTTATTTCCGAATTTTAAATTATGCTTCAAACTTATATGTACACAAGCATTATATTTGCTCCTCTAGGTGAATCGTCTATTCTAAGTAAATACCTTAATAAAAAAAAACAAATAAAAATAGTATGTTTGTGATCTTCTTTTTAAAATTACACCATAATCGATTGCAAAATGTATAACATCTTAACAGAATTTCTTTTATTCTTATGGTCACAAATACAGCCCGTGAGGTCAAGAAACAATGGTTTTCATCTAATTGCAGAAATATTAATTTGCCTCACCAAGAATCAATATTTACATAGATATAACTCAATAAAAGCCACTGTTGCCAATTTGTCAAGGCTAAAGTGTTCGGGAGAATTCCTTTTGAAATAGGGTTTTAGCAAAAAATTGATATCCAAAAAGTCCTGACGTGATGAGAAAATTGGAAGTCATTTTTGAAATCTCAGCACACTAAATAATACAAAAATCACTGAAAGCATCTTTTGTATTATTTCCAATACGTTAACTTTGTACCTTTGTGTCATCATCTGTGTGTATGTGTGTGTGTGGGCATTTTATATCAAAGCCCTATTACCCTAGCCAAACGAAATCGTTAATTCTGGGAATGCTCTTTATTTGTTACATATGACCTTCACAGTATCTTCCTATATAGCAGTCTTCATGGAAACTAAAATGCCTTTGTCACATATCCATCTTTTTTGGGAGTGGCAAAAATTTTGCTTTATTTTTACACTCTTAAGGTACTTCAGGTGACTAAATTCAACGCGTGACCACTTTTGTAGCAAAATATTTTCAACGAACAGCCTACTTTTTTTTTTTGTGAACAACTGAATGGTTTTGATTGTTGTGCTGTACGATTCATTATGGTGTATAAATGTAAATGAGCAGAACATAAAAATATAAATAGGCATACGTGATCTATATTGAAGGAAGTTCGAAATTGATCAATCAATTGATGTGAACCTGCTAAAATAATGCATGTTAATCGTGATAGCGAAAGTAAATTTGAGAAAAGATATGAAAATAAAACGTTTGAGTTGAAAGGAAAAAAATTAAATGCTACCTAAAGAACTCCATGAAGACAAATATGAAGCTCTAAGTGTACCACAAGACATTATTCGTCCAGTCAAAAGACGCAAGCAAGAAAAAGTTCGATATGATATGTGTCGATCATGAAAGGAAAATGAAACTTGAATATCTTGAACAAAATAGGACAGTTTTTCCTTTAAGTAACGTTCCTGTAATGATAGCGAAAGTTTCTGTGATTTGTGTCATTTACATAAGGCACGTGTATTTGAAGCATCTTGTTTTATTTTGCTTGATATTTTTTCTCACATTGTGAAAGAAAAATTAAAGTCCTTGAAAGTAGAGAAGTATATTTTCTCTTAGTTAAATTATTCAGTTTAATTAAGATTTTTGTCATGTACAATAAAAATAATTATAAAAAAAGGATTGAAGTGGATCAGTCACCCCACGCGATCATTAACATTAATATCAAGTGCGAGCAAGCTCTCGGGCTGAAAATGATAAACCTTTATAACAACAGGCTTGAGGAGCTAAATGCAGGCGTACATTTTGAAGAAAAATATGTAGTTTATCTAAAATATAGTAAATCTAAACCTTTCTTTTTTGTTGTGGCACACTATTCATAATTTCAAAATCTGGTGGCACGCTAACAATAAAATAAGTTTAAAAGAATTTTAATTATCGATAATACACTATGTAAAATAGTTTCTGATAATAATTTTCAATGTTAAATAAATTAATAATAATCTGTAGACAAAAAGACATCCAAAATGTATATTGAGTTATTAATTATAAGAGTACATTTAATGCGAAATTTAAGTTTGATGATTTTTGATAATTGTGCATACATTTGGTCATAAAAATAATAATGCATTCTCTGGTTTTGTTATTTACATTTGAATGTCTCGTTCTTTATTTTTTTTTCCTTTTTATATTTATTTATGTTGGAAATCCGAATTCACGCATATAAGATGTAGAATATTGCAACAATATGTTTGAAGCTTTTTAACTATCATAGGATGCTCGCCTCTAATTTTAATGCGAATTAATTGACTCTTCCGAAAGTTTTGAAATTAAAGCTTTATTGCTACAGAGCAAAACTAGTTATTTCTCTTCATTCAAAGTTAATTCATATACACATGTACGAGTTATCACAAATAGATTACGAACTCAATCAATTTTTTACATCTAAATTTGGAGAGCAATGTGTGTGTGAATAACTATTTTTTTTCTATTTATTTCTCAGAGTATATAATTAGGAACTTTTTTTAAAAAAAATTGCGGCTAATATAAGTGACGCAGCACAGTGGTCAATCTGTAACTATATTTATAGAAAGTGAAAAATTATATAGTGTTTTAAGCAATTGTTAAATAATAAAGCTACTATTCTTACATCTTTCCCTAATTAACCATCCATCCATTAAAATATTTAAAATCGTCTACAAAATTATATTTTAGGTAAATTTATGATGCTTGGTTTTCATTATATATGAGGCACACAATATTGTAATACAGAACAAATGAATTTGGGAATACTTCTGATTATAGAAGCTTGAATGCATATTTCTATTTCATGAAATTAACATAGAAATGTTTTTCAATGCAATATAAAATTTGATTTATCCTTAAAAAAGTCATATCAATGGGTTTAATGTTTAATTATTAGCTTAGAAAATGTTACTGTTCTTTTTTTCTTATAAACTATTTGGGTAAATATATAAAACTATCAATTCTGTTCCTAATGAAAATTAATTTAATTAGGTGTATATTTGATAAACTATCGGTATGATTAATGAACAAATTGTATTACTTCTCTTTATTTAAAATTACCAACAATTTTCCATGAAAAATGTTTTCTTCGTAATACGGTTTTCTCCCTGACATATTTCCCTACTCATAATAGGTTTTGAATGGTGTAACCACCTGGGGTCGATGTACACACGCGACAGATTTAAAATCCGTTAACCAAAGTACGCACTGCATCTTTTACTTTGACGTTCACCTCTTCACTAATGAAGTAAGTCTAAAAAGCTTATTGTCTGTGATATTCGAATAATTCGAGCACGCGCGGCCGATTAAACTAGAACAAAAAACTCTCAGAGATTTTTCCAATCGATAGATAAACATTTTGTGATGGGTAGTTTTGTAATAATAAAACATTACTTTTACATACTTTAAACCCGAACACCCTGTATATCATTTAAATCTTTATTTAATAAACAATTTCTTTTTTAAAATTCCATCATAAGACCATGGCTATCACAAACTACACAAGAATACGCATATAATAGTATTATATTCATAGATAAAACAATGTCTTCTTATGATGCTTAGACCCTTGTTTGCAAAACTTGGCATATAAATTTTTAATGTCATTTTATGTTTTATTCCTTTAATAAACTAAACTTTTGAGGAAAATGTAGTCTTTCCCCATAATTAATTAAAACTTGTCTAAAGTATAGTTTAGCAGTGTCCCTTTAGACTAATCTGTCTTCCCATGCAGTTGATTGTAATAAACAGCTTCTAAATGTCTGATAATGGTTATTCCGGAGGGAGTTTGAGAACATTGTTGGTTTCCACGAGTAACGAGATTACATTATCTCTATCCTTCTGGGTAGTACACTAAAGTGAGCTGGGAGATATAAGATTTTAACACTGAAATCGTAATGCTCCAGAAGCAAACACATGTGACATTGATTTAATTTTGCAAAAAATATTTTTACTAAGGTTTATCATGAAAAGAGGGAAATATATTTTTAATTAGAAACTACCAATTATGAAAAATTGTTATATACTATGGAGATTTCAAAGAAAGATTATTATGAAAATAATTACAAATTTTTAATATTGCCAAAAAAAAGACTTAAATTTTAAAAAAAATTAAAATGTTCGCTTGTTTGTGATTAGATAATTTTAGACTAAAAATAATTATTTTTCTACATAATAAATAATTGAAAGTGGTTAATACTGAGTTGTATGTATAAATATAATGTACATTGCCACCTTTCATTGCACAACTGTCCTTTAACGCCCTGGTAAATTAGTCCGATTCGTGATTTTTTTTCTTTTTTTCTTGTTTATTTGCTGTATTGTTCACTATAATTAATTCTGCAGTAGGTTTTACGTAAATAATGCTAAGAAATATGTTGAATATGTCTGATTCTTTTCTAACTATTTTACAAAAGTTTTTGTAACGCAATAATTATTTTTTAAAAAAATAAAAGACATCTTTCATTCTAACAAAAGTTAGATTGTCTTTTATCATAAAAAAACCCTCAAATATCTTAACTTCATTTTACACGTGGAAGAACTTACCATAAAAATTAATTTATTTGATTTTTCCCTTCGTCTGTATTCCACAGAACATCTTTCCTCCATAAGTAGGTTTAGAAATTCAGAAAAAATAAATATTTTCATCCAACCTAATGATTCCATTCAGACTAAATGCAATTGCTTTAAAGCTACAAAAACATTTCTAAACAAAAGTTTATTTATAAGAATTCGTTAGATCTATATGTACGTAGTGCGTTCCATAAATTTGAACGAAAAAAATTCGAATCCATCGAAGACGATGAACACGTTGGACGACCAACTTCACGGAACGCAGAAAATGTTACGTTGATGTCTGAATGTGTTCAAAAGGATCGTCGTCAAACACTTGCACAAATCGCTGAAGATACACATTTCTCGAAGATATCGTTTGATAGAATCCATTCACTGTAAACGGCCTCAGTTCTGGCTGAGTGACGACTAGTATTTTCTGCATGACAATACAAGAGAACATTGATCCCAATTGGTATAAGAGCTCGCACTAACGTACCTCCGCATCCCCCTATTTACCAGATTTAACCCCATGTTTTTTACCTGTTCCCATACATGAAAAAAAAATTACAGGGACGCCATTTTGAGTCATCAGTTGAGGTGAAAGAAGCATCGAAGGATGCCTTACGGGAGGTTAAGAAATATGGCTTCCAGAAATTATGCGAACGATGGCAGAAGTGAATTGTCGCCCAAGGTGACTACTCAGAAGGTGGATGTGCTTCGGTACTGTGAACTATTCAGGGTAAGGTATTCAACACCTTATTCTAGAACTTTTGGATAATATTACGTCTTTTAACTCTTAAAATCAGTCCTAAAAGTTTTGTCACAGCTTCGATCATATCGAAACTAAACTTATTACAGCAATTATGCTTTTAAAATATTACACAATCAGCCATTTTTTATATAATTAAATCACATTGAGGAATTTGTGGCTGCTCCTGCAAAAATCTAAGTATTTATTGTCTTCATGCTCGACCGGTAGAGATTACTATTTACATGACTGACATTTCCAATGATATTTTAATGAATTTCTCTACAATTGTTAACATTACAAACTGGGAATTTATTTTCTGTGTGAATTTAAGTATTCGTAAGAACACATGATCATTTACTCTATGAAAATACAAAGATTGCGATGAAATATCTTAAGCATTCATTTCAGTAGTAGTATATATGTTTATTGAAGAACTATCACTTTTTACTGCGATTAATTTATGATTTTTAAACGTATTTTGTCTAATTTAAGGTATCCGACTACGTTAGGAGACTTTTTTTTTAAGTTTTCAAAAAATCCCTCATATTTTTACATTTTTAGTTTTACTTTTATACACAATAATAAAAAGTATAGTTAGAAATAATATATGTACATAAAAATTTGCAAACATTTAAATTTTTAAAGAAATTTTAATCAAATTTTGGAATTTTTTCAAACACTCTATTTTTTAAAATATTTTATATTTTCCATAAAATATTGCTGCAATACATTTTAAAACACATTTCTAGAGAATGACCTACAAGTGTTAAATTACTTCTTTAGAATCAATAAAATCAATTGCGAACTAGGAAATTCAATCAAATTGTCGTAACTTTCAGAAAGAAATACAACTATAAAATAAATAAAAATTGTTTAATTTCTTAGCTCATAGGTCATTATTTAGATAATACCAATAACAACATTTGTGTAAAATTTCATACAAGTATCTCTAATAGTTTTTTAGATATCATGTTTGAAATATCATGAAATTTACAAAAAAAATGGTTTTGAGAAAAATGCATTTAAACTTTATAAAATCAATTTCAAAACAAAATATGACAAGTATATTACTAAAACTCTCCTGATTTATAATTAACACTCCCAGTCTTTGGAAGTTTGTTATTTTTTTTCTTTCTTTGGGCCTCCTTTTTTTTCTGGTTGATTTTAAAAAAGGCAAAGAATGTTGTTTCGAGTCACCTACTCGAAAAATGTCAACAAATCTCTCATCACGCAGTATATAATTCCCTGCATTTATGCCAAATGCTTTCAAAATACCTAACACGTCAATGAAAGCTTTTTTAAAAATAATGACGGTAATATATGGGTACTCAAAGAAAATGCTTTTAGCTCGATAAAAGTTTCTTTCAAAATGATTTGCCACAAACAGGCGTTAAATGATACATTTTTATTTGTGTGTTACCGTGGAGGCAATTTTATAATAACTGCTTATCACTCTGCTTTGTGTACACATGTTTAACAATATTTTAAAGTTTCACAGAAATACAAACAATTTTTTTCTGTTTATTGTTTTCTGGTGTCGTTTCCTCGTTGATAGTCACACCAGTTCTCAGCTCAAATCGGGCACGGTCCATATATGGGTTTCTCCCTGCTGGAGCAACAGTGAAAAAATACTGCTATTGTAGTACTTTGCATAGCTTTGGCGTGATTGGTGTTAGTGCTAAAACAGTGTAGAATTTTATTAAACATAACATTGATAAGTTCTTCCTTCTCACCGAGGTTTTTCTCGCCTCTTTTAAAAATGTTCTTTTCCGACTACTCAATCTTTCTTAGAAGTATCTTATGCACTCATATAATTCCATTGTTGACACCATACACATCTTTAACAGAAAAGTATCCTTGAAATCACCATCACAAAAGAAATACATATTTTTAAGATTTCGTAGTGCAAAAACATACAAAGATTTTCTATGCACTATGTTTGAAGTAAATCCCTGATGATTGCAGGAACACGCATGTATGACTGGACTTATAGAATTCTAAAGAATTCTTATAGAATTCTAAAAAACTTTGATAACATTTCCAAATCTAGAATTTCCCAGTGTCAATGTATAAAGTTTCTATATAAACCACATTTAGCGATGAATGTCCATGTGTCTCTGCTGTCAACGGATATTCCACATTCTTCAACTGACATTTTGAAACATTTTATAATGCTTTTCGCTTAAAAAGCAGTGTCGTTCATGGCATCTTTAGCTGTTGGTGTAGCATCACAGACAAGACTTTCTTTCACAAAGTCTAAATGCTCCTTTTGTCATACAAGGCCAGTTCAGCTTAGCACATAGCTTTTTCACAGATAAATGTCCTCTTTCAATTACTCACCTTCCACAAATAAGTTGCAAATTAACAACACTTTGCTTTTTTAGCTTTTCAGTAGCTGAAAAAAGGACGATAAAACTTTAATCGGAGCATTTTTGAAGTGAGTCCAAAATGTAATCTTCGTGGAGTTACAGATTGTTCTCAAAACAATTGGAGAAACACAAACTTGAAAACACACTTCCCAATTTAGATAAAATATTCTATTACCTCTTAGTGTTCCACTAAAACATTCTTTGTTCCGTGAAAATACCTTTACTTATCCCAGTTTTCGTTCATTACAAGTTTGAGCACTTCAAGTCAAGAACATTACAAGTCAACACTTCCACTGTTTTTGTAAATTTCTCACCAGCATAGTTGCGTTTTCAAGAGGTTAATATGATTCATTTTTAACCCTTATAAGCAGATAATATCAAAAGCAGAATGTTCAGAAACAATTAACAATTAAAAATTGTACAATTAAAGCAAAAAAAATCAGGTTTTTGAAGAAATTTGCGAGCAACATTCGATAGATTCAAATCAAAACAAAAACATATGAGGTCAGAAGAAACAGATGTTGCCAATCGCAAAAGTCCAATTAAAAGATTGAAATTGTTGGCTACCAATAAAATAGTTAAAAAAATGTCAGAAATTGTTTTTAAAATTATAATGGGTTGAAATTGCAAAAATTATGGGTAAACTGCATGTTAAGCAGTCAACTTCCGGTTTTGATTTCACCTCTTCCGGTTTCAATTTCACCACTCTAATAATATTTTAAAAACCTGTAACTTTTTTTCTAAATATCGCACAGACAAAACAAAGGCCGATTTAGAAAGATAATTGTTTGAATTTTAAAAATATCAAATAAAAAGAAAATGTGATTTTTGACCGAAAATGACGTTTTCAACGTAGTCGGATACCTTAAAATGTAAAAAAACATGTATATGAGATTACGAAGATGCAAAAAATTACCTATGACACGTTAAAAATAATAAGATTTGTTGACTCAAGGCAATAAACAAGACGAGTAGACTAGAATCAAATAATCAATACCTGTGGAACATTGCATATACAAGGTGATTTCAAAAAGTAAGGTAAGTGTCCATTCAGAGTCAATATGTTTTTTTGTCAATCAGGAAAGATAAGTATACTTATACACTGCAGGAAGGAACGGATATATATTACTTCTCCACATAACCACCATACTTACTCAAGCATTTATTTCATCGGTATACCAAACGATCACAAAGAGCATTGTAGAAATCAAAATCAAGATTGTACAACCACGTCAAGGCGGCCTTCGGTTTTGAAATACTGACTTCACAAATGTTTTTTAAAAGCCCAAAGAAATGGAAATATTTGGTGCAAGGTCGGAACAAACAATGACATCTGTGGTTGGTGGGCCTTGTCGTTCTGCTCCTTCTTGGGCTTGCACATATGTTCTGTCTTTGTCAAATTCCATGCATCATAAACCCACTTGTTTTCGGGAAAACACTTGTAACGCGTTCATTTACCAATTTTCTATTAACTTCAGATGTGGAATTTTTCAGTAAATGTAAAACCGTATCATACTTCTTGTTTCAGTAGCGGACCATATTTCCGTCAAAGCGGCCATCTTCTAATTGAAATTTAGTCAGTTACTGGAAAATCAGTTTAATCTACTGGCAAACTTTGGAGGCTGTGATTTATTTCACTATCTTTCGAGGGATTTTTATTCTTACGGATAATATTTGCACAACGTCAAAGCTCTTATTACTAAGGTGACCAACCGTCCTCCTTTAGGGAGGACAGTACTCCTTTTATAGGTGCTGTCCTTCCTCGAAAAGTGTCCTCTTACTTGTCCTCCTTTTCAATATTTTAAAACTGATCTGTTAATATGTATATTCAGAGATGAACCAAACATATTTTCAATATATCGAAGACTGATCCAAAACAGATATCACAGAAAATAACAGTTTTCAAAGGTGTTATTTGTTTTTATCGCAAACAAAGAAAATTGTGTTGGGTTTTTATCGAAAGAAATGACTGATATTAAAATCGATGACAATCGTTTGTTTGAAGAAGAAAGACGATCGATGCATATTTAAATTCTAATAAATTAGAACAATTGAAAAATCACCGTGATGAAATTGATAAAAGATGGGTGAAAAACCATTTAAAAAATGAACACATTCCTTATGAAAATTTAGTTATTCTTGTTGAATTTACTTTGTGCTGCCTTGGAACTAATACAGCAGTTGAAAGAATTTTTTTAGTTGTTAATGATTTTAGGGAAAGTGAGGAATCACGATTCAATGTTAATATATTAGCTGCTCCAGTGCTTACAGTAAAACTGAAAGTGAAAGAATTTCTTTGCTCCGAAATTTTCGATGTATTAGAAAATGATAGATTGACAAAAAAATTATTCAATGGAAAGGTACTGGCTTAAGTAAATAAGCAAGATGAGTTTAAGCGTAATCAGCGTATTTTTGTTTGAATTAATAAAACTTTTTCACATATGTTGACGTTATTGTTTCTTAAATTTTTCGTCCTCCTTTTCATTGTAAAAAAAACTGATCACCTTATTATTACGTAACTTTTTGAAAAAAATGATACGTTTTTTTTTTTTACTTAAGAAATATTTCAGCACATTATCTTCGTAATAATAATAAATTTACAAAAAAAGATAAAGGTACTACCAGAGCATGAATAAGAAATACGATAAAAATACAAGATATTTAAAATACCATCTTCCCAACTTATCTACTCAGCTGTAGCAAATTGTGTTCAAAACCACACTTTATACTATTGATCTATAGCAACTTCTAGCAAAGCATTAATGCTATTTTTTCTATCCTAATTTTAACATAAAAATTAAAAAAAAACTATAGTTAAGCATGCAAATTCAGTTCAATATCATAGAAATTCTATTATGAAAAAAAAAAAAACATACACAACATTCAGTACCTTTGATAAGCTTTCCGTTGTTTTCAGAACCAGAGTATTAAAACTAGTTTAGAATATTGGCTTATATTTCCTAATATTTTGTTTTCATACTTCTGTAAATTAAAATTCTTGTAAACGTATATAAATAATCATTTATCTCCAATATATATATATATGTAAAAAGCATATTCAAGAGCTTTCATGGATACCTTTAAAGATTAAGGAAACAAAATGCAGAATGTCTTTCATGAATAGCTTTTATCTCTTATACATGTATTACTTACTCCAGCGAATCTCAAACTGTAGGGCGCCCCCATAATGGGGCGGGATATCCCTACGTGGGTGGAGCGAGGTTATCGAAAAGTCAAAAGTTAAAGATTATTAAAAAAAACAAAAAAAACCTATTAAGTTACTGAAAGGAACCAAACAAAAGAACATCCATACATTATAAAAAAAATCAAAAACGCATTTACACTGATAAAATACGCATATAAAAATGTAGACAGGAAAAGTAACGTAATGCTTAAAGTAATTTACTAAAAATATGTATTACTTAAAAGTAACACATACAGAATTTAACACTCATCTTGATAATTTGTACGGTTTTCAATCAAGGTTATATTGTAGCTTTATCGTAAAAATAAACATCATTATTTCATTCAATGCATTGTTAATACATGGAAGGAGGGGTAAAAATAATAGATGAAAATTGGGTCGCTAATATTGAAAGTGTAAGAAGCACTGGTCTAACGTCATCAATAAAAACTTAAAATGACCAATCACTACAATTGTTTGATTCATGAAGTAAATAACAGAGGTAAAAAAAGTGAAGCATTGGGAAAAAAGTTATGACGAGCATCCACTGGTCATTTTAAATATAATCTGAAAAATAAATTAGTAAGACCTCGAAAGAAGGTGGTACTTCTAGGTTGAAAGTCGGACTGTGATTGCATTGGTTAAACTAATTGTACCATAATTCTACAATCATCGCTTTCAATAGAACAGAACAATAAAATTTAATTAATGTTGAAAAGAAGGTGGTAGGTTAGAAGACAAAACACAGCCTATGACATAATTGGTTAAAGTTTTTAAGTCTTACATCTAATGAGAATTTTCATTTGAATGTGAACAACAAAATTGTAAGATAGCTTAAGAGAAGACGGTACACTTTAAAATTAGAGGCCGAACAATGATTACATTGGTTAAATTTGTCGAAACTTCCGTCCTATCAGCGCTTTCATTAGAATTAATGGTAGAACTAAACTTAGCTAAGTAAAGAAGGGGTGGTACTTTAAAAATAAAACCAATCTAAGATGACATTGAATAAAATCATGGGATTTACATCCAATGAACGCTTTGTTGCCCAATTTAAACAATGAAAATCATGAAATCCCTGAAAGAAGGCGGAACTTTTAGTGTAAACGCTTTAATATTATTGTATTGTTTAAGTTATTTGTGGCTTACATCCAATAAGCTCTGGCATCCGAATTTCAGCATTAAAATTTAATTAAGTAAAAAAGGGGGTACTTGAAAAAGAAAAGACGATATATGTTGTTGAATAGTGATCTGTCTCCTATCATCGCTTTGCTGAGCAATTGCAATGCAATTATTAAATTATTGAAATAAGGCGGTACTTTAAAAGGAAATCATTAACTATTGTTACATTGGTTAAATTTACTGTGACTTCCATCCAATCAGATCTTACATTAGCACATGAAAAATTAAAATTTAGTTAGTGTCTTAAAGAAGGCAGTACCTAACAAATTTATGAGAATCTAGGGTTCCATTGGTTAAATTAAATGCGGATTTTATCCAATCAGTTCAACAATTGGCTTCGGTAATAAAATAAATGCTATAAAAATGTAGTATTTTAGAAATGAAGCTACTGTGGGTTGACTTTTGTAATTTACGTACAATTAACGTTTTTTTGAGCAATTTCTACAGTAAAATTATGAAATTATTGAAAGGGGGTGGTACTTGGGAAGTAAAGGTATATCTATGATTACATTGGTTAAGTTTATTGATACTTACACCCAATTATGTGTTTCATCAGATCAATACAATTTTAAATAACATTAAAAAAGGCGCTACTTTAAAAAAGTAAGGAAATTGTTACAATGGTTAAATAAAATGTGGATGTTATTATATCAGCATTATGATTATTATCTGGGGAAAAATATTTAAAAAAATATACAAGGAATGCGTGAATTTTCAGATAAAAGTCGATATTTGTTTATATATATATATATATATATATACTGATTTTAATGATAGAGACATATATCCAATGGACGTATTTTGTATGATCCGTTGGAGGCTGAAAAAATGCTACTCACATTTGTTTATCATGGTTGTCTACGTTGTTAAGTGCGCACATTGAGTTGTGTACTTAGTGTTCATTACGTGATCCAATCAGTAAAGATATCCATCATATAATTTTAATTTAGCGCATTTTTATAGAAATCAGGCTTTTTAATTAATCCCATAGGGCATTTTACAATAGAACATACACTTTGGAACCTTTTAAAATGGAACATAGCTTAGAGCATTTTTAAAATAGAACTTATATTTTAAGCATTTTTACATGAAATCCTTATTGAAAAGACATTAAGTACAATTTTGACATGTTCGATTGTTATTTTTTTTTGCCTAAGTATAAGTATTCCAAATATTGTTTTTAAAAAATTTCTAATGGGGCTGTTGATTTGTATTTTAATATTGCAGGCCTTGCACATTATTCTTTATGTGGAATATATTTTTAATGTGGCACCATATAGGAAGTATTCCAATCGTCAAACGTGATTTTGATTCCCATTTTTCTTCCCAGAGGGAGGCACCAGAGCTCTGATGATGTGAAACACTACTGGAAATTTAATTTTGCCGAAAGCACAAAATCCAAACAAGGACTCAAGTAATATTTAACATACCGCATAATTATGCGACATGGACATTGTCGATTTTTTGCGTCATGAAAATTCACCGACTTATGCTAGGAATAAATCCGCAAACTTGGGGATACAAGGCCAGCACGAAACCAACTACGCCACCTAGCTGGTATATAAAAAAACATTATATTTATTGTTTAATATCTACTCGGATATTGATGTGATATATACTAATGCTGAATAGGAATGATATAAACTTTTACCTAATAATAATAATAAGATTTAATAATAATTATATTTAGTTTAATATAACAAGGGGACTCCTTTGTCCACCTAACGGTGGGCGAACCCCTGTTGTACAAATTTCAAAATTGTTCATACTCATTGTTCAAATTGCAAAAGTATAATTCACATGTATCATGCAGTTCTGTTTATATGTTCTTTTTTTCGCAACATTTGTTCTTGAACAGCTCTAATGTACTATCCCAACCAATTTGACGATACAATATGAAACGAAGCACACGGTTACCAATTCAGTGCGTAAGGTACATACGATATAAGGGTTGCCAACTTGGTGAGTTATCTTGAACGTTGGTGTTGTTGCGATAATACGGAATAAATTTATTACATCATCATGAATTTTTATATATACAGAAAGAGAGATTATTAGGTTGATGACACACACATATCTCAGTTTTACTAATTACATGTATTTTAACGATCATAAAAAATAGAGTAACATTGATAATGTTATACTAAATTGATAATCTAATTATATCTACTATTTAATAATATTGATCTTAATACTGCTTATTGTAACCCTTATTATTTCGATTATATCTGGTACAGTGTACCTTTACTATAACGGTTGTCAACAGTATTATTTAAACTCATTTTGCAGACATTAAAGTAGTGAGGCTCAACTAGCATCAATGACTGAGAAAATAAACGGGGACAAATCGTTTTGTCGACATAATCGAAAAAAAATTAGATATGGATTGAAACTCAGCCTCAGACATATGTAATCTAATAAATATATATGCAGAGTGTTTTTTTTCTCCAGGTATAGAAGTTTAAGTAGGCATTACTTTCCAAGATGGCGACCAATTTAACAGCTGTCAAGTAATATATTCTAAGTTTGGTTCGGGAATTCATCATGAATAGACCACGCCTGAACAGCGCTTTCAAATTGTGCCATTTTATTTCGAAAATAATGGTTCTGTGCGGAATACGTATCGCACGAATTTTGTTTACCGATGAAGCGCACTTCTGGTTGAACGGCTACGTCAAGAAACAAAACTGCCGCATTTGGAGTGAAGCTAATCTACAAGTGTATGTCGAAACACCGTTACATCCAGAAAAACTGGCTGTTTGGTGCGCTTTATGGGCTGGCGGACCATTTCTTCAAAAACGATGAAGGCCACAACGTTACAGTCAATGGTGATCGCTATAGAGCCATGATTACTTACTTTTCATTCCTGAATTGAACAATCATGATGTCCAGGAGCTGTGGTTCCAACAAGACGGCGCTACATGTCACACAGCTCGTGCCACAATCGATTTATTGAAAGACACGTTTGGTGACCGTCTAATTTGACGTTTTAATCCTGTGAATTGGCCTCCAAGATCTTGTGTTTTAACACCGCTAGACTATTTTCTGTGGGGCTATGTTAAGTCATTGGTCTATGCGGATAAGCCACAAACGATTGACCATTTGGAAGACAACATTCACCGTGTTATTGCCGATATACGGCCACAAATGTTGGAAAAAGTCATCGAAAATTGGACGTACAGATTGGACTACATCCGAGCCAGCCGTGGCAGTCATATGCCAGAAATCATATTTAAAATGTAATGCCACAAGATTATCTTTCGAATAAAAAAAATTCATTTCAATCGAATAATACGTCGTTGTTTTATTGCAATTTACAGTTTTATACCTCTAAAAAAACACCCTTTATATACATATATATATATATATATATATATATATATACAGGGTGTTTCAGCTAAGATGTTACAAACTTCTAGGAGAGGTAGGGGACAACAAGACGACTCGAAGTATATAGGGCAATGCTGGGTCGGAAATGCTTTCCTAAGGCTCCACGCGCCGACAAAATTTAGGTGCAAAACTTCAACTGGTCTTAAAACGGGAAAAATTGTCGAAACGCTTTGGGGTTTGGTCAAAATTATTGTTTTTATTTATTATTTCATCAAAAAAATTCTGAGCAATATTGCTGTTAAAACATCGCTAGAGGGCGCTTTAGACTTTGGAACGCAAGGAAAATTTTTTTTTTCAATAATTTTTAAAATTTTTGATGGCTTTCATAAATTGAAACTTTAACTTGAATTTTGATACCAGATTTGGTATTCTCCGGGGAAAATTGATGTAAAAATCGAACATTGTTCAGGGCACTTAAAAGCACAAACGGTGCTAAGAAACGAGCAAAATGTTGGATTTCGGTGCGGTTTGCGCGAAAAGCATTCCCTTGCTGACTAATTTGTTCAAAACAAATTTTGACATTGTTGCCAAATTTAAAACCAGAGGTGCTTCAGACAAGTAAAAGGCATTTCTGACCTACCTTCCTATGTGATCACGAGTTCGAGCCCAGTACCACTAAAAATTATGCCGTGTAGGGCAGCGATGCAAGTTAAATCTGTTGAGAGTTGAAGCGTTTTCCCGTTGGTGTGGTGTGGTAGTTAGGAGAGAGGGGTGCCAGCTCAGATGTCATCCACGTCACTTGACCATGGTTCAAAATTACGTGGTCCGACGTCAAAAGCCGTCGTGTAGCTGAACAGTGCGACATTAATATTCAATCAATCGATCTTATTGCTAAATTAAGAACAAGTTTAATAATTATTAGGGACTTCCACGGGTTTGGTTTGTAGCGGAAAGTTTTTCAAAGGAAGGTTTAATATCAGAAATTGACACTTAAAGAGTTATTTTTCTATATTTAGGTGAGATCTATATTTTGTCTTCAAGGCATCCACTGCAAAAATCCGGTTTGAAAAAGGTAGGATGTTGAAAATGGTAATAGTATACGAAGTGCTTTTGTTTTCAGTACAGATAATTCCTCATCCACCTCTACCCCAAATTCAAAGAGCGATTTATTACAAAATTGCCTTTAATTTTTCACTGGATGTGAAATCTATGAAGATTTCTTCTTCGGAAGTTGAGAGCCCTTCTGGAGTATCTTGAAATAGATCCCTAATCCACTCGTAACTTGCTACCAAGCTGTCCTCATCCAGAAAATACTTTTTAAAATTCTTTGCCAACATAGCTAAATGATTTTACATGTTTTAAAAACAACTTTCATATGTTGTTCTACAGATTTGTAAGTTTTAACACATATTGAGCTAGGGCTTTTTTTTTTTTTCATCGTTTACTTCAGTAGTGGTAAATCCAAAATTTAATTATTTTTTTGAGAAGATCGCCTTGATTTAATTTTCGGAACCATGCTCGTTCGTCTGTGTACTTGTTGATTCTTTATTATGGTCGAATGTTTGCTTACGACTTAAAAATGTATGTATGATATTGTTTTAATCTACTGCCGTAAATACTTAATTACCGTGAATTACAATTAACGTGGAAATTTAAAAGATGTACATTCAAGCCAGATTCCGTAGCTATAGCAGTATCGAGTCGACCAAAACTGACTGGAATTGTACGAGGAAAAGCATTTTTACATGTTTTGCGCAGACGTCCGATAGGTTGCCCAGACTTACGCAAACGTACCCTATAATGCCAGATGTGATGGATATGAAAGAGCGCAACATAGACTAGACAATTTTTCTAATGACATTTGTACTTTGAGAAATGGATGCTGAAGGAAATAAATCTTTAATTAAATACATCATTTTGCGATCTGTTCCAATTTAAAAAATTAGAGAAAGAAAAATAACATAATTTTAAGTAATATATATTTTAAGTAATTTTCTTAAAATATATATATTACTTAAAAGTTACATATACACAAAATTTAATATACTTATCGTATTAATTTGTACGGTTTATAATTAAGATCGTATTGTAACTTTAGCATCTCTCAAAGTGCATTTTTATTGCAGTAAATACATTATTGTTGTACAGGGGGCGAGACAAAAATTATGATTGAAAATTGGGTCGCTAGTATTGAAAGTTAGAGAAACACTGCTTTTAATGTATGAGTGGTGCACAGAGTATTTTATGACTAATTAACTAATACTAAATTAAGAACAAGTTTAATAATTATTAGCTACTTTCATGGGCTTGTCTTACAGAGCAAAGTTTTTGAAAGGAGTTTTTAAGATAAGAAATTGACCCTCTGAGTTCATTTTCTATATTTAGCTGATATCTATATTTTGTCTTCTAAGCAACCACCGCATTTTGTAATATGTTCCAATTTAAAAATCAGAGAAAGGAAAAATAACTTAGTAATTATCCTATTACTTAACTTTTTTGATTAAAAGTAACACATACAAAATTTAATACTTATGTCATGAATTTGTACGGTTTATAATAAATATTGTTGCTTTATCGTAAAAGTGCATTATTATTGCATTCAGTAAATTATTATGTATAAGGGGGTGCGATAAAAATTGTGATTGAAAAGGGGGCGCCAGTATTGAAAGTTTGAGAAGCACTGATTTAAAGCGAAAAGACTTCAACGTGTTTTAACCCTGGAGCAGGCGCGTACTCCATACCAATGGTCCAACGGGGTTATTGAGTCACCCCAATTCTTTTTTTATAATTATTTTTATAGTACATAATAAAAATCGTAATTTCAGTGAATAATTTACTTATGAGAAAATATACTTACCTACTTTAAAGGACTTTTCAATTTTTCTTTGGTAACAAATAAACAATTTTGCCAGAATTAACGATTTCGTAATCTGTGTGTCCTGCGTGACCATTTCCGGGTAAAAAGTGTATTCATTATGAAAAGTGTATACATGTTACTAATAAAAAATTTTGTAAAACGTTTTTCGATGTGCTTTATATATTTTAGAATACTCTTAAATATATATATATATATATATATATATATATATATATATACTCGTATATATATATATATATATATATATATATATATATATATACTCTCCGTGGTTTTCCAAATATCTTAAAACTCTTTTCATAGAAAAAGCGCAACAGAGAAATACATTACTTACAACTTCCCTAAATGAGAAACAAACACACATAAAAGAGGGGTCTTAACTAACTGTACCAATAACTTAGAAGGTCAAACAGATTACAACTATAATGTGCAGTATTTCAAAAATAATGACAGTGATGAATTTTTTATGTTCCTAATTTTTTCGATTCTGGGTCCGGGATCTGTTTTTTCTCTGAATGAGTAGTATGTTAGGATTAAAAATGAAGCGTAATAAAGAAAATCTCTCATCATGGGATTAAAGCAAATCAAATAAAAGTTTTTTTTGTTTGGTTATAGGATCAAAGATAGCTAATTAGGTATTGAAGAAGTTTTTATTTTTGATGACTTAATATCGCGCGCCTATAAATTATATCAGAGTAAAAGTGCATTTTTTATTATCTCTGAAAGAATTTTGTTTTAATTCATTCCAGTAAATTAAATATTTTTAAATTATTTTCGATGTGCTCGCGCCCCCTTGTAAGGTTATCGCGCCCCCCCAGGGGGCGCGCCCCCCACAGTTTGGGAAACACTGGACTACATGAATCCTGCAGGACTGTCCATAAATCAGTAGGAGTAAGAAGGAGTGAAGATCTTTTCTGAACAGATGTTGGCAAGGCGTTCCAGATATATTCAGTACTTTTCATGTCGGCGGATTTCGGTGACCAGTCGAAGTGTCTAAATTCAGAAGAGTGCTTCTGGAGCCACTCTGTAGCAAATGTGGACGTGCAGGGTGTCGTAATGCCCTGCTGAAATTCCCCAAGTTTATCGGAATACACAATGAATATGAATGGGTCCAGATGATCAGTCATGATGCTTAGTTTGCTACGTTTGTCCTGAAATGTTTTGCTTGTCCATATCGTGTAGAATTCTCTTCTTCAAATTTTAATGAAGGAACGCAAATTGCTACAATAAATACCAGGTTTGTGTATGCTATGCGTTCAATTGGAAAAGGTGCAGAAGCAGGGAGAATGTTCTGCGGCGTAATGAATCTCCCGCAACCACCTACAAGGTTTTATCCTTACGGTAAGAGAATTTTAAATGCTGCTTAACTTGTTTATGAGGATTCAATTCAAAATGCTGAGAAGGAAGCTATTTGTGAAAATGAAGGTAACAAAAATATAGCAGTAGCTGTAGATGGGACATGGCAGAAGCGTGGTTACACATCCTTGAATGGTGTAGTTACTGTGACCAGCATTGATACAGGTAAGGTGATAGATGTTGATATTCTTTCGAACTACTGCGCTTGTAAAAACTTGTCTTTTCATGAAAATGATTGTAAAAGGAACTACGTTGGATCTAGTGGAGCGATGGAAATCCAAGGTGCGTCTAAAATTTTCAACGGTCATTATCTTTACATAATGCCCGATATATAACGTACTTAGGAGATGGGGATTGCAAAGCATTTGATGCGGTAAAAAAGAAAAACATTTATGGAAATGAATATCCAATTGAAAAATTGGAGTGTATTGGCCATGTAATGAAGCGCATGGGAACAAGATTACGCCGATTAAAAGCTCAATTGAAAGGGCAAATCTTGTCAGACGGTGTTTAAGTGGGAAAAATAGTTTGACTGAACATTAAATTGATAATTTGCAGTCATACTATGGATCAGCTATTCGGAAAAATCACTGCAGTGTTCAGAATATGCGGCAAGCTATCTGGGCCATTTTTCTGCATAAGTTATCAACTGATGAATATCCTCAACATGGTTTTTGTCCCATCGGGGAAGATTCATGGTGTGGATTTAAAAAGGCTGAAGCATCAGGTAAGTCTTACAAACATAAAAACAGTCTTCCGGTCGATGTTGTTGAAGCAATGCGTCCTATAGTTAGAGATCTTTCCTATCCTGATCTGTTGAAAAGATGTTTGCATGGAAAAACACAAAACCCGAATGAAAGTTTTCATAATGTCGTTTGGTGACGTGTTCCCAAAGCAGCATTTGTACAGATTGAAACACTTTCACTTGGTGTTTATAATGCTGTTTGTTCCTTTAATGATGGTAATGTATCGAAATTAAAAATGCTTCAAAAAATGGGCGTAGAACCAGGGGAATTTTCAGTAAGTGCCATGAAACTTCTCGATAGGGAAAGACTCATGAAAGAGATTTATACTTTTTCTGGACGCTCTAAGAAAATTAGAAAAGATAAAAAAGAAGAAAAAGAAAGAAAGAAGATAATATTAAGAAAAATAAGGTAAAAACCGGCCACAGTGCAGGATCTTTTTGACGAGGTAAAAATTTATACAAAAACTACTGTGTTTTCTAATTAATATATTTTTCAGGTAGTCTGTTCTTTTTCTTTAAATCTACTGTATGCATGAACTGGAAACTTTTACTATATATTTCATATATATTGTTGTGTGTTCTTATTCTTTATGCAAAATTTTTTAAATATTTCTTTGACATTTTCACTAATGAACACATGTTGTAACACAGAAAATGACGATTTTTATTAAATTGTGTATTCTTTTTTTTCTATAAATCTATCGTATGCATGAACCGGAAATTTTTACTATATTTTTCTTATGTATTGTGTGTTTTTATTCTTTATGTAAAATTTTAAAAATATTTATCAGACATTTTTCACTAATGAACATATGTCGTGACACAGAAAATGACAAATTTTAATAAATTGTGTATTCCTTTTTTCTATACTTTTACTGTATGCATGAACTGGAAATTTTTACTATATATTTCATATGTATTGTGTATTTATACAATTTTTTAAGCTTTGGTGTCCAATAGTTTTTTTTAGTAAAATGTTTATATAAATATTATAAATATCTAAAAATGCAATGCCTTTTTTAGTTGCACACAACTTGTTACATGTATAAAAATACATAAATTTCATATTCAAGCAATCTGTTATTATGTTTTTGTTGTTTTGAATAACATTTACCAAATATTTAAAGAACACTTTTAATTCTGGTGCTGTAAAACATTGTGTTAACAGGTTAATATATAAAACACTAATGAAACTTTTCAAAATAGTGTATAATCATGTATTATCAAAGCCATATTTTCATGTATTGACACATTTTCACATGGTATTTATGATGCTTTATAGTCAAAATTTGATAAAAGTAATGTATCAGAACTGAAAATTCCTCAAAAATTGATACAGAATTTGAGGAAAATAATTAAACGCTAAAAATACCTCGATAGCTTAAAAGTGAAAAATGCTATAAATGTATTTTCTGAGAAATCTAAGTATAAGAAAATACTAAAAAGCCTTAAAAGTAATAGAGAATACGCTAATATTTAATAAAATAGGGCAAACACATGTTGTAATTCATTATTTTTGTGATCAAATGCTTTTTTACACTAAAAATGCAATTATCTCAAAATGGTTGTTTCAAACCACGAGTACAGTTTTCTCAGAATCTACAGAATTAGTGCTCATGCAATTTTTACTGCACATAAATAATATGTAACTCTATATACTAAGCTTATTTTTTTTGGAGATTTTCCTGAAATATTTTGCTGAAAAGCAGTTATCGTAAAAAAATTGACAGTTTTCAAAAATTCAAAGTGATACTTTTACGATGAATTTTTTTTGAAAAAAGTAAACAATATATTTTAAATATATTTACCAGTATTTAAATAAAAAGAGCCTAATTAATATACAGACAAATTTTGAAGTTTATATATTTAACAGTTTCTGAGAAACTTGTACCTAAAATGGCTCAATTTAACATTGTCGGTATAGGCCCTACCAACTTCCCTTAAGAAATAAAAGACGGATTACGGAGATTTTCTAGCTGTAACTACATCAACATTAAAGGTACAAGCATTATTTTGAAAATCATTTTAAATTATATAAAACCTATTTCGGCATTGCATTAAAGAACTTTAAAACAGAAAAAGTGAAATTATTCTACAAACTAATATATGGTGATGATGAAGAATTCACTCGTAAAATAGTGTGTAACTTTTGTGGTTTTACTTTTACGACAGACACAGTGGGGAATTCTCTATTAAACTAAAATATATACAGAAGAAATTCTCGAATAATGAGATAGTAACAATTTCAAACATACTTAATATTTCGATTGAAGGAAACAAATTTGAATTGTGTAAAAACAATCTATCCATATTAACAAATCTGAATGATTTTTTATTAATGGCGGCTAGTGGCACCATTCTGACTCGGAAAACGAAACGCATGAATCTTCAATGCAAGCTAATACGGTGAGAAAAATCTTGATTTGGAAATAAATAAAATGCATGTTGATAACGGTAACCAAAATAAAATATTCTATGTCAATTCTAATGTTAATGTTAACTATTAGGATATTGAAAATACCATTTTCAAATTTAATGCAGAACCACTTGAAAATATAAATAATTGGATTAAACATTTTGAAAATATCGCTGAGCTGTTTTGTCAATCAAACTTCGTAGTTGTGTAAAATTCGTTATTGCAAAAAGATGGTTAGGTGGAATTGCGAAATTATTTATTCAGACGGAATTACACATACATTCATTAGGAAAACTAAAACAGGCGGTGATTGACGAATTCTCTTTGGAAATAAATTCTGTTTCGTTGCACGAGATGAAAAATGTAATATTAGAAAGGATGTTGTTAATACGAATAAAATGAGATATGATAATAATAATACTGGGTATGAAATTTATAAAAAGAAAGTTTATTTTAATTGCGGAGATCCAAATCATATTTCTAGAAACTGTATCTATAAAAACGAAGGAATAAAATGTTTTCGATGTGAAGTTTTTGGACATACGGCTTCGGAAGGCCCAGACAATAACGATACTAAATTAGACGTTGCTCATTTAATTATTAATAAAGAAGAAACAATTACTAAGAAATTATTAATTGGTGATTTAATTTTAGATGCTTTAAGGTATCCGACTACGTTCGGAACCGTGATTTTAAAAAAGCGCATAAATGGATAATTTTTATGATATTTAGTGTCACTCAGATTAGAATCCATGCATAAAATTGTTTTCATGACATTTTGACAAAAAACATTTATTTAAATATAATCTTTTGGCAAAAAATTACCTTAAAACAATCTTATTTCCAAATGTTCTCCTTTATGAAAAATGGTTCTATTATAATAATACTTTGCCTGTATATAGCTCAGATCTCTATACAAAGGCTCAACTAGAATCTTTGAAAAATTCACATTATATTCAGAGTTACCACCAATAAAAATAATTATTCGCGTTTTTTTTTCATGAAATTGCTCCCCTCTGTTGTCGTAAAATATGAATAAACCCATTTCTAAGTTATATACTTCAAAAATTTTAGTTGAGCCTCTGAACAGAGGTTTGAGCTATATGCAGGCAAAATATTATTCTAATAGAAACATTTTTCACAAAAGGAGAACATTTGGAAAAAAGATTATTCTAAGTTAATTTTTTCCAAAATATTGTATTTAAATAATTTTTGTCAAAATGGCCTTAAAACAATTTTATGTATATATTCTAAACTAAATGGCACTAAATATCATGAAAATTATTCATGTTTGCGCTTTAGTAAAATCACGGTTCCGAACGTAGTCGAATACCTTAATAGATAGTTTTAGTCGAGTGACCTTGATTCGAAAGTGTAATTATGATAAAATAAATTATGTTAATTTTTTTCCGTTAAAAACAACTTGAAGTGGATTTAGTAATAGTAAAGTAAGACTGTTTGGTTATTTTAAAGATGATATTCAAATTGATGATCTTAGGTGTATTGTAGACATTTATGTATTAGATGATGATGCTATGTTATTTAACGCTATAATTGAATTACATGTATTAATGTATTAATGAAAATGGTATTACATTTACAAATAAGTCTAAATGTACTATAAAAGTTACCACTTTATCTGTTCTACAAATTAAATTTTTTTCCGATGATATTCAAATTAATATTGCAGCGGACATTCCTCAAATTTACGAGTGAAAGAACAAGACGATAACTCCAAATTTTGTGCTTGTAAAGAAAGATGGTTTACATATAACCAGTTTTTTTTTTTTTTTCTTTTGTGGATAGGATGACCAAAGAACTGTGACGGTAAGGTCTGTTATGAAAGTTCATGTTGAACTTCAACATCCATCTGATTTGCCAAAATTGGAAGACGGTTTGAAACATTTAGAAAAATCTGACACTAAGATTCAATGCATTACTGAAAATCCTGATGAGTATATTATTCATGATACCGAAGAACTTCATCTTGAGAATTGCTTGAAAGACGTGAAAGAAGACAAGGCTTGCATTCCTTTAAATAAAACTTGCCCAGTAGTAGTTGTTTCTGAAAGTGTGTCCACAGAAGTCAAAAGACGTGTCCATGAGAAAAGACGTCCAAGAATTAAAGAAAACAAAGATTATTACTTCATTCCCAAACGCTAACAGAAGATGGAAAATTCAGTTGCCGACTGTGACTAAAGTGCATTGGTGAATTACAAACGAAGGAAGAATAGAGACATGCCATTGAAAACATACCATACTGAATCATCTTGGACCGCATATGATAAAAAATTTTGATGAAGGATTCATGGAACAAAGTGTCCGGTTCGAGCAAGATCTCAATAGTTTAAGACGAAAGATAAAGAAGAAGCAGGACGAAAGACTAAAAGACGAAAATAAGATGAAAAACGAACAAACAAGATACGACGAAAGACGAATAAACTAGAAAATAATACGAGTAAGACGTAGAAAATAGAAGGAAAGAAGAGAGACGTTAAAGATTAGAAGAAAGACTAAAGTCGTGAATATATTAATCCTTTGTAACAAGAAAAGAATCATGAACTTTTTACAGTCCTTTTGTATTTTCAGTTTGTTTTTTTTTTGTATATTTGCAGTGTCGTCTGGAGGACCATCCGATTCCAGGATGGCCGTGTGGTGCCGAGGTATAGAACTTTAAATTGCAATAAAACAACGATGTATTATTCGATTGACATGAATTTTTTTCGAAAGATAAACTTGTGGAATTACAGTTTAAATATGATTTCTGGCATATGACTGCCACGGCTGGCTCGGATGTAGTCCAATCTGGACGTCCAAATTTTCGATGACTTTTTCCAACATTTGTGGCCGTATATCGGCAATAACACGGCGAATGTTGTCTTCCAAATGGTCAATCGTTTGTGGCTTATCCGCATAGACCAATGACTTTACATAGCCCCACAGAATATAGTCTAGCGGTGTTAAATCACAACATCTTGGAGGCCAATTCACAGGTCCAAAACGTGAAATTAGGCGGTCACCAAACATGTCTTTCAATAAATCGATTGTGGCACAAACTGTGTGACATGTTGCGCCATCCTGTTGGAACCACAGCTCTTGGACATCATGATTGTTTAATTCAGGAATGAAAAAAGTTAGTAATCATGGCTCTATAGCGATCACCATTGACTGTAACGTTGTGGCCTTCATCGTTTCTGAAGAAATGGTCCGCCAGCCCATAAAGCGCACCAAACAGCCAGTTTTCTGGATGTAACGGTGTTTCGACATACACTTGTGGATTAGCTTCACTCAAATGCAGCAGTTTTGTTTGTTGACGTAGCCATTCAACCAGAAGTGCGCTTCATCGCTAATCAAAATTCGCTTATGAAAATCGGGACCAACGGCAATCTCGTTTTGGGCCCATTCGACGAATCTACGCCTTGCTTGATGATCGTTTTGATGAATTGCCATACCAAACTGAGAATAAATCACTGGACAGCTGTTAAATTGGTCGCCATCTTGGAAAGTAATGCCAAATTAAACTTCTATACCAGGAAAAAACACTCTTTATAAGAAGGAGTATTGTCTGAACGTGCTAAGAGTATGTGATTCAAATTATAATTATATCTCCAATTATCTCGTCTACCTCGCTATTGCTCCCATGCTTATCAATTGGTGCATTTCTTAACTTGGGGTGTTGAATTTGTGTCGTTGTTGAGAATATTTAATAAATAGAGTTTGAATTGTCTATGGCTAATCTTCTATCTGATCCTCTTACACTAATGGATTGGTTAGACCATCCATTACTCTGGCTCCCAACTTGAAGCGGGCCCAAGAATAAAGAAGATATCCAGGAGAAATAGCAACCAATAAAGTGCAACGATCCAGAGCGGAAGCATCGAATGCAGGATCAATGTGAAGGATGAGCTATCCCATCCATCTCAGTGTCATTATTTCCAGAGTTGATATGTATTTAAAATGTAATAAGATTTAAATTATAGAAATTTTATCTTAATGAATCTTCAATTTTTTTTTAAAAAAATGAATTATACGAAGCAGAGCCAGTCAAATAAGGATTTTAATTAAATTTTAAAATATATATTAGCCTTGAGCATAATATTACAATATGATAATTCAAATATAATAATACTTTATTTCTTGATTTTTTTAAACACAAATTCCTCCAAAATAGGTTTAGTATAAAAAATGTTAATTAAAAAGTAATCTCACATCCTGAAGTAGCAGGTAGAAAATCAATTCCGCTGAAAAAAGAAAGTACTATTTTTCAAACCATTGCATTTTACTTCGTAATTTATTGACCGTTAAATACGGCTTTAATGGCTTGGAGTCCATATTGTTTCTTAGTGGACCGGATCGTGATTGTTTGCAATAAAACTAACATATTTATGGGTGTAGGTTAAAACAAAATTTATTATTCAACTAAATGATTTGCAAGACTAAAGTTGCTCCATCTATTATGTTTTAATGAAATAGTGCACTGTTGAATTTTTTTCTCAGATAAAGTGAGGAACATTTTTCAAGAGATATCTAGACAAAAATAAACTAGCCTTATGCAAAGATAATGCATTTCGTAAGAGATAACTTTATATGTACACTCATAAATTGTAATACTAAATCGATTCACCTACAGCGAAAATCTTACAGTAGAATTGACTAAAAATATACGGATCTAAAAAAAAATGTTTTTGTGGTAGAAAATAAGGTTGAAAGTAAAACAAGTAATATTATTTTTAATGTTAATTCCCACTTCGTTAATAATACGTACTGGTTTCATTTGTTGCACCTAGTTGCAAATATGATAGAAAACACGCAGAATAATTTTTAAAATTAAAAAAAAAAAAATGAAATTCAATTAATGAATTAATGTTTAAAAAAACTATATTAACATCAAGTGTCATTCACTACAAGTTTAAAAATTGAATTTGAACTTTAATGAATGAATTGAAAGTATTTTATTAACGATTGGAAATTTGAACAAGATATATATATATATATATATATATATATATATAAATTGGGAGGGAGTGACCTAATACTAGAATTTGTAAAAAAAATTGTAATTAACATATAAAACCAAATATATATATTTTAATAAATGCATGATTGTAAATCAAGACGAAATGCCATGGTTTGATATAGTTTTCTGACTTTATGTTATATGTAGATGAAATTTATTGTTAGTGTGTATTTATGCTACAAAATTGTATGGCTGAAAACTAATATTTTCCATTAGAAAATTTGTTTTAAAAAAGTATGTATCACAGAACAATGTAATTGTATTTTGGGATCTGTATTTATTTTATTATCGCAGTGCTATTTTAAGAATTCGCATTTTATAAAGAAATACAGTATTCATTTTAGTATAATTTCTAGCTTTAAAAAAATTCGCATAGTAATACATTTTTTTAAGTATTTCCAGTGCTACTTTATTTTAAACTTTTAAATGTTAATTAAATTTGTTCATAACTATTAACAAAAGAGCAAACAAGTTGATGTACAGTGCTTTTGCGAATTACTAGGTATTTTTCTTTCAAGCGAAGCCTATTCAATATTCTTAAAATCATACAAAGCACCATGATTCAGAATTTGAAATTGAATAGTTTTCTTTTTTTAATCCAAGATTATTAATAACATAAGCGTTTATTATCAAGACTTCAGCCTTGTAATCAATATTACCACTGAATCTTAACATTAAAATTTCTTAATATTAAATTAATAGTACATACTTGCTGTTATTTTATTCCACATTTATTGAGTTGCATCGAATACAGTGTTTATGATCAAGATATTTTGAAATGTATTTAATTTCTGTTTCCCCGCATACCACCCGGGCTACCGAAAGCTGGCCAGAATCAGGCGCACTGCTATTTTCTTTCTTGTTTCTTTGATTTTCACATACTTTTAATTCAGATTGGGAGATTATTAGTGCTAGTGTTCTTAAGAATGTTTATCTATAGTACTGATAAACAAATTCATGTCATTCGGGATTTGTTTTTGTGAAAGCGGACATTTTTTATTGAAGGCTGAATTTTAAATTCTTAAAAATATTCTATAAAAAAATGGGATTGACAAAGACCCCCCCTGATTTTTTGCTCGGGAAGAAATGAAAATGAAAAAAAAAATCTAAAAACGCCGATATCAGCTCTGTTCCCATTGCAATGCAAAATTTAGTATTTAGTCAGTTTATAAATTATGTATGTTCATATATAAACGCACAATGCACACACGCAAAAAATTCTTAACCGTTTGAAAAAGAGATAAAGAAATAAAATTTTTTTCTAAGTTTGAAAGAAATTCTTTTAAGATACATAAAACATTATTCATAGTACTTAGAGTTTATATATAAAAAGAAAACTACATGTTTTTTTTGTGCTCCACAATTATAAAAAAAAACTATACTTCTTATTTTCCCCTTTTTATTTTTCCCTTCTTATTTTTACCTCTTATTACCACTCTTCATTTTACTATTCATCACATCCTTCGTAACTGTTTCAGCGAATTACTCACACTAAACGTAATTTGCGACCTCATGTTATATGTTGATTTGCCATCCCAATGCTGCCTAGTGTCCCCTCTTTGAACTTGTCGGTTGAAATCGGCAACACCATG
Organism: Trichonephila clavipes; assembly: GCA_019973935.1. Classification (NCBI taxonomy): domain Eukaryota; kingdom Metazoa; phylum Arthropoda; class Arachnida; order Araneae; family Nephilidae; genus Trichonephila; species Trichonephila clavipes. Next base: position 8,017 of record BMAU01016002.1, on the reverse strand, counting down.
TATAGGAGTGTTTCTCAAACTGTGAGGTGCGCCCCACTAGAGGGGGGCGATAACCCTGTAAGAGGCGACTCATGTATATCGAAAAGTCGAAAACAAAAGATTATTTTAAAAATATGTATTAATTTATTGAAAGGAAGAAAAGCAAGTTTCATTCTAACATAATAAAAAATAAACATTTCAACTGATATTATAAACTTATAAATGTATGAGTACTGCACATTGTGTTTTATAATTAATTTAACATTAATAAGTTATGATCACGCTTAATAATTACCAGTGACCATATGGGCATGTCATAAAATTATATACAACATTTAACACTCATCATGATAATTTGTACAATTTATATTGAAAATCGTATTGTAGCTTTACGACAAAGTATATTATTATTGAATTCAATACATCGTTATTGTATGGAGGGGGAAAAGGGGCTTGATGAAACTTATTATGTAAAATTGGGTGACAAAAAGTATAGAAAGTTTGAAAAACACTGCTTTATAGTCATAAAAAATCATAAAATACCCAGCAAAAGTGTATGAGTAGTAAAAGTTAGTATTATGTGATAGAATGTTTATGGAAATATATTACTAGATTAGTTGAAGATATAACACATCAATTAATTAGAACAAGCTGTTATATATGAATAAAATAAGTATTATTGTTCTAAAATGTGAATATATAATAAATAGATGATGAAACATATGCTTGGAGGATCATTGATTCTCGAATTATGAGGCTCACCCCCTAGTGGGTCGTGATAACCTTGTGGGAGAACGAGCTTACAGAAAGGTCGAAAATTAAATATTATATAAGAAAAATTTTAATTTATTGTTACATACTTAATATATATATATATATTACTCAAAAGTAACATATGCGAAATTTAATATGTATCTTAAAATGTGTACGGTTTGTAATTAAAGCAGCGTTTCTCAAACTGTGGGGCGCCCATCCTAGAGGGGCGTGATAACTCTACAAGATGGGGAGAGCATATTGAAAAGTCAAAAACAAAAGATTATTTTTAAAAATTATTAAGTTACTGAAAGTAACATTCTGACACATAAAAAAGAAAACATTCTGACATAATAAAAAAACAATTAACATTTACATAGATTAACAACAAACAATTAACATTGCATAACATTTATAATACACTTATAAATGAAATTGAAAAATTATTGGACAATGTATTTTATAATTAACTTACCAATACTAAGTTAAGAACAAATTTAATAATTACCAGTGAATCCATGGGCTTGTCACATATTATGCATACAAAAATTAACACTGATCTAGATAGTTTATACGGTTTATAAATAATCCCTTCACTGCCGATTAAAAGTTACGCGATTCGCTCCCCAATGACTCCATTTCCCACGTAGGGGGGATTCCATTTACAGAGGGTAGAAGAAAATAAATAAGGAATCATCTGATATAAGTAAATCCTTCACAAAAACTATCAAGGGCCTATTATTGCATTTAAAAGACTTCGGATTAATTTTATGGATAACAGTGCCCAGAAAAGATCGTATTTCGGAAAGAAGTATAAATACGTCCGGGGCAATAATTGCACCAGTTGAGTGAGATGTATATATATGTCTGTGCGTTTAACACGCTGGTTTGAGTGAGATGTATATATACGCAATTAAGAGGTTAAAGTCATGCTGTAGCTTTAGGGTCAAAGTATAGCATGATTGAATTCAATGCATTGTTATTTGTATGGAGGGGGGCGATGAAAATTATGATTGAATATTGGGTAGCAAATAATGAAAGTTTGAAAAGCACTGAATTAAAGTCATCTTGTGTCTTTAGAGTCAAGGTACATTATTATTGCAATCAATACATTATTACTGAATGGAGGAGGGAAATGAACGTTATGAATGAAAATTGGGATGCAAACATTGAAAGTCTAAGAAGCACTGACGTAAATAAATCAATCCTTGTTGCTTTAATTTGTCTTCAAACTGGACATTCTGATACTTCTAACATATTAGATGTTTGTATATTATAAATGCAATAAAAAAGGTGTCTAGAAGGCATTGAATGCATTTAAAAGATATAAAATATGTGATAAAAGATTGTAAATTTAGAAGAACAATTGATTATTCATATTTTCTGAAATATGTATTATATGAATATTTATTTGTGGAAAGAAATATGCTTATGCAACTTCTAAAAAGGAACATTTTATAAATGATTGAGAAAACGGTTAGTCATTATATTCGGTAAAAGTATTCTTTAACTTCAGTACAATTTTTTTATTTAAGTAAGTTGTAAAATTCATCTACTCTTGAATAACGCATGCGCTTTTATCATGAAATTTCTATTAGAAAATTCCTGATTTTTTTGGAAAAGTGATATTTTGGTATCCCATATATAAATATTACGTAAATCATCAAAAATGAATAGTGACGTAACTTCTAAAAATCCCAAATTAAAATGGCAAAGCAATTTGTAAAACCTGAAAACTCCATTTACATTAAATAAACTATTTCCAACTGTATAAATTGCGTAACGTGAAAAGTGAGAATGGTACACTGCATTAAAAAGTAGTTTAAATGATAAGCGGAGTTACATTTTGGAAGAATATACCGGGGATATCTACATATTAAAAATAATAGTTTAACTTATATGCACATTGCAATAGAAAAGTAAGCTGTAAACTCTCTTAAATTTTAGGAACAGTTCTGCTAGAGAAAAGATTTCATATTTAACACAACTCACAGTTATCCTAAGAAACGATTATGATAATAAATAACTATTTGCAGAAAAATACAGTTAAAAAGATTAAATGCATAACTTCATGTTATTATAAATATATATAAAAAAGAGGATGCTGACAAAACTGAAACCATTGATTACATATTTATTTTTTAAATTATGAAATATAGATGTAAATTATATTTTCTGCTATCAAAGTACCGATATCTTTATTTTAGATAATATATATCAATAAAATTTAAAAGTCTTTACTAATATCTCACTAAAAATTACAAACTATAAAAAGTTCCTGAACTGTTCTAGTTTAAAATTAAAAAAAAATACAATTTTTGAAAATATGCCAAAATTACAAACCATAACTAAAAAAAATATTAACTCCAAAAGATGGATAATATAGATAAACGTGAAATTAGTAAATTATATTTATATTTACATATTATTATTACTGATTTCTAATATTCGTTGTGATATTTTTATAACATATTGTGTGATTTTATACTTTGGTATCAAGTATTCTTCTTCTTATAGGCTGGCAATTATTTTTAGGCCTTGTTATATATTTAAGGTATAATGATACATGTTCTATTGTTCATTGAAAATAAAATGGTGTGTTGAACCCCACGCGATACAAGTGAAATTTCTTTGGAACATTGAATATTTGCTCTAATATTCTAAACTGACAGTGTACATGTCTCAATCGCCTAATTTTCATGAAAAGTATTCCTGGCGAATTGAGTCTTTCTGATACCAAATCCAAAGTAGGAAGATGTGCTGGAAATTTTGGGTATAAAAAACTATTATATTTTGATAAATATGGTATACTTCTCCTACTTAAATTTGTCGGCAATTATAACATTCTTTAATGTCTTCTAAGTTAATTTCCAGTAAAATATATTTCTGCTCAGCAACAGGCGTTCTCAAATCATCTTTAAACCATTATCTAACACAAATCGAACAGCCGTAACCGAAAGGATTATCAACGAATAGCTTTTGAAAATCTTTGTGAGAATTTTTATGGGTGAGTGAATAATAACGGTGAACTGTTCAATTACATGAGTGCTTTTGGCGACGGACTTCAAAATTTTGAACCATGGCCAAGTGACGAGGACATCACATGAGCTGTCACTCCCCCTCCTAACGACCACACTACACCAACAGGAGGACGTTTGAGCTCTCAACAGATTGAACGTGCATCGCTTTTCTACACGGCAGGTCTTAAGTGGTACTCGGCTCGAACTAATGACACGCCATCCCCGATTGGATACGTTGACCACTAGGCTACCGTGGACAAGCATTTTTATGGAAATAATAGTCCTTGTAACATAAGATAGAATTTATTATCGATTCACATACATCAGTTACAACACGCACTAGACTTGTTGATGGTTCTGTAGTTGACGCGGCCCAGGGCGGTTCACAAAGTCCGTATTAATCTGTGCTGTCATAAGAAGAGTCTCAATAGCATTCCCATTCCTTAAACTCGGCATTAAGATATTTTATTTCAATGTTCTATTTTCCGTGCTCGATATTCTCTCGTGTGTACTCTGATGGAGATTTGGCAGTAGCACTTGATGAATTTGCACTATTTTTCTGGGGTTTTTTTTTGTCTATTTTTCTACTGGACTTGCTGCTAGTCTTTCTTTTTTTCCCTTTTTTCACGAAACTATCTTCCTCTTTCTGCATTTGATTTAGGCATTCTGACTAGAATTAATAATAATTCAATGCAAATGAAAATTAAAGAAATAAATTAGCCACCGAGCACATCGCCATGTAGCCAACAATCTAAAGAAAATGTCTAAAAGGCACGCTTTTGCTGCCAGAGCTATTTTGTCTGCACCGTAATGATCACACTGCAACTGATACAACCGCTGATAATGTTTCCAGGTTTAAGGAAAGAACCCCTAATCACAAGGGGGGAAGTTGACCAGTCGGAGACGTGGGCAATTATCCAATTTTTTTACCGAAATGACACAAGTCACGTGGTGTCCCCACTCCCCCCCCGTTTCCTCCTCTGGCTCTCTCCTTACCATGGCGATGATTCGGGAGATGGGAGGAAGACTACTTCCGTTCGCTGTTTCACTGTTACGCGAAACTGGGCAATTTTCTCATTCACTCTCGAGCCCAAAAAAGTTTCACTTCTAAAACCAATCTCTGCTTTTGAGGTGGGTGTGAATGGCTTACATTTCATAAAATAAATTAAATAAAAAGTTAATTTAACCGACTCGTATATAACAGATATTTTAATTAATATTAAAATAATATTCAAGCTTATTTCCAAGAAAAAAAATGAAAATATATTGCCTTCGAATTTTGTTGTTTTGTTTAATTTTTTTCTGAAATAACTTAGGCCAACAGACTTTTTATTCATCTGTAAAACATGTTTTCTCAAATAACTTTTCCGACTAGCAAATTTTTATTAAAGTATTCATGAATTAAAAATCTTATTTTTATTTGCTATATACAATGTTATTTATTTTTATTTTTCTAATAACGATGATCAATTTAATACAAGATAATTTTATTTTCTATCTTTAAGATAATCTAGAAATATTTTTTTTTACTTCCAACATAAAATATTAAAAAAAAATCACAATCGCGAAAACAGAGCACGACGTTGTAAAGCCCGAAATACCATTTGATGCTACTACTCATTAACTTAATCTCAATGAAAATAAATTGAGTGCTTTACATTTCATTTATTATTTTTAAAAAAATCACTTCAAAACATAAGAGAGTCTCAAATCATATAAAGCGATTTTTTTACGATTTTTTTTTTCATTTGCAAAGACACAACAA